>CAJQZJ010034481.1:170968-228115 GCA_907164525.1 Lophiomys imhausi | reverse complement strand
GTGTGTGTGTATTTGTGGTGCGTTTGTATGTGTATATGTGTGAAGAAGAAGAAACATGAAAATTCATCTGAGCTTAGAAGATGGAGGCCACCATGTCCCCCAGAAAAAAATGCAGATCTACATTAAAGAGACACACAGACCCAGGCAGAATTATGTGTAGGAGTAGCAGACATTCCCAGGCATGCACACAGCAAGTATAGGAGCAGGCAACCTTCAATATGTGCCTGAACCCATCCATGGAGGACCTCTCACGTGCCCATGTGTGAGATCACTAGGTATAGACATGGAACCAGCCACATATGCATACCCTGAGGTGACGTTGTGTGTTTACAATGCACAGGCCTGCAGAACTTCACCACATAAGCACACACATGAAATCACACACAGACGCACACACAGCCTGCCCCTACACATGTGTGCAGCAATCTGAGGCTACCCCTGGAGCCTCACCACACCCTCACATATATTCTTCTATTAATGTAACTAAAAGTAATATCGTCTTAGTTGATGCTCTGGGACAAGAGCCACCAACTGGCTCTGACTCCTGTACAAGTCATCTGTTTGGGTCCCCTGATGCAAGGAAGCTCTGCTCTGTAGGATTCATGCAGACAGCATGCTGGGCAAGTGTGACTCAGAGCTGAGTTACACAACGTGGTCCTGCCCGCCTGTTCAGCCCAGGATGGGGAGGAGGAAGGACGCTTGCCAGTGTGAAAACTGAACGTCTACCACATTTCTGGAAGCTTCCAGAGTCTTGAGCTGGAGGAGGCGGTGGCTCCCAGAGGGCAGCATGCGGAGGCCATTCTGCGTCATTAACACGTATGCTTGCTCATGATGACACAGTGCTCTTACATCTGAGCATCAGCGGGAGGGAAGCTGTAGACTATCTCACCAGACCCAGAACCTTCTGCCTACCTGTTCCTTCCATCTGGCACGCTGCCCAGGTACACCCTCACAACCGCAGAGGGAGCTGACTGTCTCCACGCCATTAAGTGGGCACAGATTTGAGCTGTAACTACTGAGGTGGTCATGTTCCTGACTGCTCTAGAAGGCCTTGAATGAGCTAGAAGTATGAACACACACACACACTGCACATATGCACATACACATACTACACACACATACACACACAACACACACATACATAAATACACATACAACACACCACACATACATACATATCTACACATACAACACACCACACATACATGCAACAGACATACACACACACACACACACACACACACACACACACACACACACACACTGTTCTCATTGTTGGACCACTAAGGGTTACTAACTGGGTGACAGGGCTGGTTGTTGAAGTCTCCCAGTCTATGAAAGAGGCAGGCAAGGCCCAGGAAGCTAAAGCAGTTGCTCCCTGCAGGTCACTCTCACTGGTTTTGGAAGGTGAAGTTGGCTAAACAGTGAGGTTATGTCGGTGTGGGGATGGGTGGAGGTAGGAGGAAGACTTGAATCCTGAGCAGAAAATCTATATTCACAAGCACCACACACTTCCCTATGCAAAAGACCGTAAACCAGGGACCAACTCACTGCAGCCTATGGGTCAGAAGGCCTGTCTACTTCCTGCTTCTGAAAATAAAACTTTATTGAAACTCACCCACACTCGCTTGTTTGTGTACTGCCTAGGGCAAAGAAGTTACAATACATCTTGAAAAGCTCAAAATATGTTCTATTTTCATCACCCCAGAAAATGTTTGGTCACCCCTGCTCTAGACCCTTTAATACATCTGGAACCCACTGGAAAATTTCAGACTCAAGCACAAAATATCCAGATCTCAGTTTGTGAATCCAGAGAGCAGCATGGTTTTCTAGAGCTCCCCAGCAGCCTGACATGCGTATTATGGATTTAGAAGTTTCCAGCAAGCTTTTGCATCAATTATCCCATTTAATCCCCCAACAAGCCCATGTGAAGTTAATGGTAATTTTATCCCAATTTTGCAGATGAAAAACTAAGACAAAGAGAAATTAAGGGGCTTGCTGAAGACCACATGCCTGGGAGATAGCTGAGCCCCAGCAGCCTGAGTCGAAAATTCCAGGCTTTTTCCACTGCATTATGGGGCAGATGTTTCACACACTCTGCTACTTAGTCATCCCACTGCCCCACCTCTGGTCCATTTTTCCCAGCTCCCCTCCTAATGTTCCTGCAGCCACTGTGGAAAGCTTTTGTCCCCTGTGCTGTATGTGTGGTGGTGGTGGTGGCGGCGGTGGGGGGGGGCATCACATTTCCTCTATGTGTGTTTGCTGTGTGGGTGAACCCCAACCCCAGGGATGTTAACGAACAGTGACAGATGATCTCTGATTGGTTGGTGCTCATGAAGAGTCAGTGGACCAGGTAATTCTGACCCACATCCTGACTGCGCCATCTAAGAGGGCTCCTGATCATTCATGCTGGAGCCTGCTGTCTCCTCTTGGGGTCTGGGAGGAGTCCTACTGTGCCCACCACCCACCCTCTGGGGACCCAGAATGGGCACACTGATCCACCCCTTCTGAACACAAAGGTTGCAGAGCCCTTGCTCACTGATGTATCAGGGAGCTGTTCTTAATGCAATTATGACTCATTTATTAGATACCAGGATGTGGCTGTGTTATGTCAGATGCATTCTGCAGGCACCTGTTCCTTGCTACACATGTGTGTGCACACACACTCGTTTCTGGCAGCTCCATGTGCCACCCACCAGAACTCTGTGTGCTGTGCGTAGCACACTTAGCTGGTTAAAATATAATATACGACGGGATCATATTTAACAAGGAAAACAGAGCCCGAACGGACAGAGGAGCAGTGTGGCTGGGTTGCTATGGAAACCCCTTGTTCGGAATTTCCTGACTCCTAGGAGATTACATTTTCAACCTTAATGCTGTATTAACATAAGCTTTGGCACTTAATGTGTCTGTTTTTTGCCTCCCCTCTCTCTTTTGCTTACAGGCAAGGAAAGCAGGGAGGAGAGACTCCCAGGAGGAGATGAGAGAGGTTGCATTTACAGGATCCAGCTCAAACCAGCCCCTGCCAGGGCGAGGTGTTCCACACTTTCCAAAGCGCATCACATCCATTATCTCTGTGACCCAAAGACAGGCCTGCCAAGCAGGCCTGTGGGAGGTCACTGTGCCCTGTGCGTGCCGCCCTCCAAAGCCTCCTGCCTCCATTCCTTCCCCTCCATCGCACCTCAACCCTTATCATCTTTCATGGGTGAGGCAATAGGTTTCTGCTCTGTTCCCGCTCCCAGCTTGTGCCCTCTAGCCGCCTGAGTGATCATTCTACACTACAAATTTGTTCATTCTGCAGTTGGCTGAACACCCTCCATCAGCCACCGGAGGGGGCAGAATAAAATCCTGACTTCTTTGCACCCAAGGCTGATTTCCATCTCCCTGCAGTCTTTTCTGGGACTCCAGTATCCTCATCCTGTCCTCCCAGATTGGAAAGCAAAATATACTTTTTTTTTAATTGCATCCAACACTTTCTGGGCTCATCTTAGCTCATGCCACCCCAGACCTCCCCGTCCTATCTGTCCTATCTAACTCTTAAATGTCCTTTATGTCATAGCTCAGTACCATCTTCTTTGTGCAGCGTTTCCTTGTCTACCTTGGTCCTGAGGGGTTTGGTGCAGATGCCCTTGTGGGTAGCCCTCACCAGCTATGATGTCTCAACCCATCCATGACCCTAGAAACTTCACAAGCCAAGAAACCACATGCCCCTCACACCACATCCTTGCTGCAGAACTCAGTAGATGCTCAAACCTTGTTTTTGAAATTGAGTTTCCTGGCGAGGACAGTGAGGCTCAGTGAAGCTGATTATGTACCCTGGCATCCCAGATGCCAGCATTGCACCCACCTCTCCCCACTTCACATCATCAGCAGGTGTGCCTCAGCTTTGCACCGCAGGGAAGCCTGGATGTGGGAGATCCAGGCTCTGAGATCACCAGGGCTATCTCTCCATCCCCATCCCTAAGTCTGTGCTCATCTCTCCCATCAGGCTTAGGGGACCTTTGATAATGAGGCTCCCCCAAGCTGATGATCATGCTAGCAACCCATGCAGGCCAAGAAGAATCCAGGGAAGCCATGGTGATGACAAGCTCTTTGTTCACAACCTGTGCACATGATTAAATGGTGCCCACCCCCCACCCCCCATATGTAATGGTGTCTCTCACAGACTCTCATAATGGGGCACGAGTCAGATTTTTATTTGGATAAGCCTACCCCAGAGCAAGATGGCACAAATCCAGTGGCAGGTATCCTTACAAGAGACAGAAAGGACAAGACATTCAGTGTCATGGTGATGCTTGTAAAGGTGGAATTAGAGGCTGGAGTGGACTATCTGAGAGGCAAAAGGTAGCAAGGACTGCAGACCCTAGGGCCCCATGCAAGATGGGAGAACACTGTGGAAGTTGGGAGCCATGAGGAAAGAGACAGAGAGACAGAGTCACACAGAGAGACACAGAGACACAGAGAGACAGAGACAGAAAGAGACAGAGAGAAGAGACTTGACTCATGTGAGGTCAGCCTACACACCCTACATAGCCAGCCTCGCTGGCACCTTTGCTTTAGACTTCTGGCCTGTGTTTAAAGCCACCCAGTGTGTGGTCATTTGTTACCTAGGCAGCACTAGGAAACAAACAGAGCCAGGCAGTGTGAGAATCCAGTTAGAGCCTGCAGGACTATGGGAACCGAGTGCATAAGGACCATCTCCCCCTGCCTTTGTCATCATGGGTGGGCCCTCACTGCTTTGCTTCCCAACTTGATACTGTAGCTCCCTCCTTTCAGCCCATGCTCTCCCTCACCCCAAGCTGCCCTCAGTTTGCCTTGCTCTCCTCTTCTCATGTATCTGAATTAGGACATGCAACACTACATCCCAAGGTCTCCAGTGCCCTTCTGCTTGGTAGCCTTCTCATATCAGCTAGCTAACTCTTAAAACCCTGAAGCCACCAAGGGCTATGACTTAACAAACAGAAGTCATTCCAAACAGCAACACTTTCAGTTGACGGCTCTTGGGCAGCAGGCTCTATTCCTGCTCATCCTGGCCATGAATTCCCTGGCAGATCAACTGTGTCATAAGGTGCAATCCTTGTGTTCTGGCATCAGCAGAAAGAAACTTCAAGAGGCAGGATACACCCTGCCAGGGCTGGGGCAGCCACTGCTGAGACTCATTTTCTATGGACTTGAACAATGTTAGCATGAAAGGAAGAGTAGATTTTATTTCTTTTTATTATAATCTTAATTTTAATTCTTTACACACTTTACATCCCAGACACAGTTTCCTCTACCTCTACTCCTACCAGTCCTCTATGCCCTCCCCATAGATCCACTCCTCCTCTGTTTCCCATTAAAAAAAAAGAAAAAGAAAAAGAAAAAGAAGAGCAAGCTTCCTCCAGGGATATCAACTGTACATGGCATAACAAATTACAATAAGACTAGGCAAGAAATCCTCATATCAAGGCTGGATGAAAAGACCCAGTAGGAAGAAAAAGGTCCCAAGTACAACCAAAAGAGTCAGAGACAGCCCCTACTCCTGCTGTGAGGGGTCCCACAAGAACACCAAGCTATATACTAATACTGTATATGCAGAGGACCTAGCTCAGATACATACAGGACCCATGATTGTCACTTTAGTCTCTGTGAGCTCCTATAAGCCCTGCTTAGTTGATTCTGAGTTGTGTTCTCATGGTGTCCTCAACCCTTCTGGATTCCTAGAATCCTTCCTCCCCACAGAATGGTGGATTTTAAAACATAGAAGGGAAATCTTGCAGCCCTTAACTCTAGAGAGGGTCATTGCAACAACTGGGGTATGCCCCTGACAAGTGTCATTGAGCTGGGTCAGTGTGACTCAAGATCTCCAGCCTGAATGCCCAGTGTTTGTAGACCATCCAGGATGATTGCCCTAGGTACCTGTGTCTGCCCACCATAACCTCAGTGCCTCTATACAGATGACACACACAGTCATCTTCTCATTCATCTTCCCCAATCCAGAGGGCTGGCCCATTTTATTCTTGCTGCATGCATCAGGGTCTGGAAGCAAAGAATCAAGGTCACAAGACTACTAGTGAGTGATGAGTCAACTCAGGTCAGAGGGGACAGCGATATGAGAGCTGAGCTGTGAGGACCTGAAGGGTGTCTCAGGGACAGCTGTCATGCACATTACAGAAAAATTGGTGACATTCACTTATAGGGTCCATGACAAAGTTCTCTGTCTCAAGAGCCATACCATGGAAAGCAGGAGAATACCTCTTTTTTTTTTTTTTTTTTAAAGAGATACACCCTGAGGTGTTTGGTTAAAGGAGGACAATATCTTAGACTCACCTCTCAAACAGTTCAGGAAGAAAGGGCAGAGGGAGAGAGACATAAAGACTGGGGGTTGGGGCTGATTGAGAGAAGTGTATCCAGGGAATTCTTGATGTTTTTGGCCACTTTATACACTCAAAACTATGCCATGGTCAAAATTATAAAGAAAGAAACCTCTGAATCCAGGTTTTTTACTTTTTAAAGGCCACTTTTTTTGAAGTAGGTTTGACATACAATAAACTAAAAGTGTATGCTTTGATAAGTTTTGACATCTGTCTGCAGGCAGGAATTTATCAAGGTAGTCAAGAGTGAATGTAGCCATCACACCCAAATCTATCTATCTGCTTCCTTATGCCTCCTGTCTGTCAACCCACCCCACTCCCAACCCCACTCCCCTCCTGTGGATTGCTTGCATACCCCTCTCCCTTCACTCTGAATATGCAATATGTCACCCATGCTGTATCCCGTTTCAGGGCTTTGGTCCTTTGCAGAGCTGAGTCCTATTTACTTGAATGGATATACCACGGTTTCTTTAACCATTCCCCTGTGGATGGACTCTTAGGTTGTTTCACTCTTAGGCAGTTATGAGTAAGCTGTTGCTAACAGCTGCATCCACATCTCAGGGCGGGCATATACTTTCATTTGTCTTCCCAGGAGTGGGAATGGGAAAGTGAATATCCACCAATGGTGAGTGGCAGCTCATTTCCCCTCATCTCTGCCCCATGATGGACTGTGAGCTGACCTTGTGCTCTCTTTGGTTGTAGTCACCTTGCTGGTTACACAATGGCAAGCCAGTGTGGTTTAGATTTACACTCCCCTATGAACAGTTGTGAACTGAATACCCTTCCTCTACTTCCCTCGGCATTGTGCCCTTTGGGTGAAAGAGCCACGTTTGGGGCAGTTAGCAAGGCTCTGAAGGGAATAGGAGGAGGTGAGCCTGGGTAAAAAGTCTGGAGTTCCAGTGTGAGTACTCAGGATACAGTAGAACAAGGTTCAAGAGCTCAGATTGCTGAGCTCGTACTTTTGATTGGGTCCCCAGCAGCTCAGCAGTCAGCCCTGGGGTATTTCCAATCAGTACCTAGAATGCATGAGGAACTAGCTGCAGTCCTTCATCTGGTTATTCACCAACTACTGAGAATCTAGCTCTGAGAGATGTCTTTGGTGAGTCACGGTCAGTCCTTAGTGGTTGGGCAACCTTCAGAGGAAACTTGTCTAGGGTTACACTTGGCTGGGTCCCTAAATCCTTCTATACACTTCCACCTCGTCTATGTTCCAGCTGCAGTAGGGTCCCAGTGTCCCAGACACACCACCTTCTTCTTGTCCCTTCACCTTCATCTTCCCTTTGACTTTGTCTGGGGAAGATCTCAGCCAGCCATAGCAGCATCTCTCCTGTGAAATCTTCCGTATCCACGCAGGATAGCCCTAGTGACAATACTGACCGATCCTGGACCCCACAAGCAGCTTGCAAAACTGGTTGGTCCAAGCTCCCTGAGGACAGCCACACACATCTTTTAGTAACTGATCCACACTGTGGTTTGTAGTCATAGCCTTTGCTGTGACATTTGGGGACATGTGAGGGCACCTTTCATATGTGTTCATCACCTCCAATGCCAAAGTGGTCCCTGGCCCTTCTGGAAAAGGTAAATCTGTTGCCACCTGGCCCATTATCACCTAGGAGAACCATGTTGCATGTAGCACACAGTTCAGGCATTGGAATGCCATAACTGCTAAGTTCTCAGAAGGTGGCAGTTTAGAGATGCCAATCTCCACAAGACAGGCAAGGCACTTCATTTTGCCTTCCTGTCTGAACTCTTTAATTCATATTCTAGCAGTTCATGCCCGTCTGGACAGCACACCAAGCTATTCCCACAAGAAATGCTGCAAAACCTTTCAAATAAATATTTAGTGTATGATCCAGTAATTTGATGTTATGATCCTTTATGTGGATCCCACTTTTTATTAAACCTTGGGGTCCTGCTTTGTTCTCTAATGACATTATGTTGCATCAGAATTAGAAAGCTTTTTTTTTTAAAAGGGGGGGCTGTATTATTTGTTGTAAGTCATGCTAATGTTTAAATTTTGAGTCTTTTTACTGCTGATTAAACCTCTGAAGACTAAGGCAGAGTTTCCGCTTCACTGCTAGGAGTAGAGATGGTGGTGTGGCTTGGGGAAGAGAGAACGCTTGAAGAATGTACGGGAAGGTTGCTGCATTTATGAATAAAACAGGGCATTATCATTTTTAATAGGAATTAAACAGCTAGAGGGAGAAGTCGGCAATGCCGCGATCAGTGCGAAGGAAAACAATCTAACAATTTTAATTAACTGTATTTTAATAGCTTTAGTTATAATTGAATAATTTAAATACCAAGGGAAACACTTAAATCTCCTAAAAGCCTTTTTTTATTTACATTTTAACTACAGTTCACGGTGAGTAGGTGGCTCTGTCTGTGCTGGGGGATCGCATGGGCGACTCTAGCAACTGGCAAGCCTGAAAGAGGTGTGTTGGAAGCCAGGGAGGGCGTCCACCACTTAGGAAGGACCACCAGACATTGGGGCAGGGATGTCCTTGCCTGCCCTGACTTACAGGAGGCCAGGCTTGACAGCTCTCCAAGCAAGTGAGACTCCATACTCATTCAGCATTCACACAAGCCTTCTCACAGGCCTTTGTAATGACCGCCATGACAGACATAGACTAGCAGACATAGTAATTGTCAGCTGCTGAAGGCAATACCGTCTTGGAAGGGTTTTCAAATGGAAGAGACAGACAATAAACAGATGAGGTACTAAAAACACAAAGTAAGTTATGAAACAAAGGCTAGAGGAAACAAAGCAAGATGCTGAGATAGAAGAGGGTGCGGCAGGGCGATTTGGTGTGGGTGGTCTTTCTCTGGAGTGGATATTTAGGTAGAGGCTTTGAGAAAGGTATGATGGGTCTGGTGTTGAAAGCTGAGGAAAGTGGATTTTTTTTTTTTCTGATGGAGAAAGTGGTATGTGTAAAAGCCCTGGAGCAGGAAAAGCTTTCTTGCATCTCAGAGGATCTATCTTGAGAAGAAGGGGTGAGGACAGTATTGAAGGGAGATGGAGAGCCTACCAGGGTTGCGGGAAGCTCCTGAAAGATTTTAAGAATGGCATGACACAAAAGGATTAATAATTTAAAGAACTTCCTTCTGCCTGCCCCCCCCCCCCCCCCGCCTATGCTATGTCATCTCATTCTTCCGTCACCTCGTGGGCTTCCCAGGACTATTAGCAGACTTGTCTGGACCAGGTTGGTACCTTGCCTGTTACCTTAGACCCACACCTCCTCTGTTAGAATCTCCAGTAACTGCACGCATGACCTCTGTGAGATGGACTTTGTGTCTCACCTCTGAGTGCTAACAGGGGTCTAGCTCTGAACTGGACACTTTCCAACTTGTGCCAACCCCTAAACCCTGGAGCTACTATTCCAGACTCCATGTAACAGTAGCTGCTGAACACCTGCTGCTGCATGTCCAGTCCTAGGTACAGGCAGGCAAAGCTACTCACTACTGGCCAATAACCTGTCTTTGGGTATGAGACTACACTGCACCTTTTCCCCCCTTTAATGGCTTGCTAAGAAAGCCCCTTTGTACATTACAGGGGTCTGAGAACCTCCATCAGTGACAGAGAATCCTGGGAAACATTTATCATATGGTCAGCACCCTGGGAGGTAAAGAGATGCCCAGCTGATGGGCCGTGTCTAGGATCTCCATCCTCCCTTTGTTGGTGCTGTGCTGTCCTGAACTCCCTTGGGACCTCTTGCCAAGAAAGGCTGGCTATGCCTCAAGTGGACCTTAGCCAGCCGGGAGAAAGCTGCGGTCCTCATGAAAATATCTGTGGACATGAAACCAAGCAGCAGAGATCACAGTGGGAGAAGAAAAAACACACCTCAGTAGTGACAGGGTGCCCAGCCTTTACTTTATGTGTTCTAACTCCATCGAAAAGGCAAGACTGGGGATTGTTTCCCCTTCCTTGCAAAGAGGAAGCCAGGACTAGGGCATGCACCTGATCTTGAACTCACTATGTAACATGGAATGACCTTGAACATCAGATCCTCTTGCCTCCACCTCTAGAGTACTGGGATTACAGGTATGAACCATGATGCCTGTGTTATGTGATGTTGGGAATTGGACTGTAGGCTTCATGTGTGCTCGGCAAGTACTCTACTAACTGAGCTACACCCCCAGTTCCTGTTTACTAACCACTGGATTATAGATACACTCTGAGCTCAACCCTGTCCTCGACTGGGTATACACAGCAGCAGTCTCTTACCCCAAGTTCTCCATCATTTGTCCCACAGATACTTAGCCAGACTCATCCTTTTTTTTTTTTGACAGAATAATTGGAATTTCAAAAATGTAAGAACCCGAATGAAGGTAGGTGATCTTTTACAACCAGGACCAGGAATGCAGGGGCCAGCAATGACCTTACATAGAGGCTGCCCCAGGCCAATTTCTCTCTTACCTGTTTCTATAGATGAGGCTCTTGGGGTGGACTATTTACCTGTGAGCTGCTGGTCAGGGAAGTCCCTAATGCTTCCAAGGCAGAAGAGTCAACATATTACCACTGCTTTTTCTTGCCCATCAGAACTAGATGGTATAACCCTAACCCCGAACCCACCACACACTTTGGTGGCAGGACACAAGAGAGATCTATGCTAGAACTGGGATGGAAGCTTCCTTCCCACCGGCTAGAATTTAAAGTGCCAGAAGATGTTACAGAAGTGGCTGAAGAAGAAGAAAGGTCATCAGTGATCATACCCAGCTGTGGACCGTGCATACGACACCATTGACATGGCAGGCAAGATGTGCCTTCAGGTGCAACAGAGGCCTGGCTGTTATGGGGTAACCAACTATTTTCCGATTAGATTTGAGGCCTGTTCCACACGAGGAAATTCATGCTTGGTAATTTGAACTCCGTCAAAAGCCCTTAGCTGGGGAGGTCAGATGATCTAGTAGAGAAACATCTATGGTTGTTTTGTTAAGTGGGTATGTTGTGCCTCCGAACTGCGTTCTAAATATTTATGTATCTGGGCATAGACTAGCGCAGCTCAAAGCTCTGGTCAGAGAAGCTTGCTTTTGCGGTTGCCATCTGTTGCTACAGAACTAATCACCGGTCAATGTGCTGAGGATAATTGACTCTTGAATATTCTGCCTCAATAGGAGTCGTGTGTGCAGACACCTACCTAAAAATGAAAAGCCGGTTGATGTCCCTCCTACTGATCTTCCCGATGAATGGAGTTTCCCATGAATGGAACCCAACCTGCAGGGTGACTGACAGCAGTAGCCACTAATCAAACAATCTGCCTCCAGCTCCTTCCCAACTGGTGTGTACGGGGCAAAGGAATCCTCATATGGCCACATGACCACTCCTTTGCTGTCAAAAAAGGGATCAGCTCCTAGAGGCCTAAGCATCCACCTTCCCAGGCCCTCAGGTACAGCCAAGGATTCTGGAGAAGCAAGGGGGGGTAAGCCTAACCCTTACTGAGATGCTGCATCCTGACCTGTGTACTGTCATGACTGGAACATGAATGTGCCCAAGTAGCTCAGGAGCCTGCATGGAGCACTCCCAGTCTGCTTGAAGCCTTCCTTCCTAACCTAACTTCTTGCCTTTGGGGTTGGCAGGAAAAGCCCTTTCTATGGACAAGAGGTCTCCTCTGTCCGAGAAAAGCCCAGCATGTATTCAGTGTGACAAGAAGGGGATCCAGGGGGACAAATCTATAGAGAATGGAGACTCCTTTTTGAGTCTCAGTTTTTCTCCTCTCCTTGCGTTGAAAACACATGCGATGAGGTCACGGAGCACCTTTAGGACATACCATAGGCCTTCGTGGGCTTTGGGGACCCACAGGCAGAACATACCAAGTACTGTGGCACTTGGGCCTCTTTCCTTTTCAGTGTCTCTGAGGGCCAATAGCTGGAGAATGTGCCTTGAGAAGAAATGCTGTTTTCAGACTTCCTTGTTCTTACTCCAGAGGGAAAGAGGCTTGCTAAATTGGTGGGGGCTTACAGCAGCACATAGGGAGGGAAATGTGCAGGGTGAGATGCAGGGAGGGGAATGGAAGCATAGTTCCATTTTGTCTCATCTTCCAGAGCTGGAGCCTTGTAGAAGGCCAGTGCTGAGAACATGCCCTGAAGCTGGGGTGTAGAGGGATCTGCCTCTGAGAAAGCTCACTGTAGGCTGACAAAACAAACTCGGACTGCTACAGATATTCTTCCCTGGGTATGTGGAATGCCATAGGCCCTGGCTCCAGCTTCCCTCACATCTGAATTACAGCAGGCAGGAGGCAGGGTCTAGCTGGGCCAGAAGGGGAGTGACAACCAGATGTGGGAGGAGGAGGATGAGAACAGGTTCCCAGGGCTGTGGCATCTCAGGCCTGAGATGTGGTATATGGTCCTCCCAGGAGCAAAGAGGGTACCGAGAGACATGGTAAAGAGGCATTAACAGGGTGGGCTTTGAGGTCCCCATGGCCTGTGTATGGACCCTGCCTCTGCCACTTGCTAATCGGGTGACTTTGGACAAATGTTATGTCATCTCAAAAGTCAGTAGGGAACTCATCTGTGCCCTGCTTGGAATGTGGTTTTGTTGGCAGAGGCCTGTGGAGCTAAAAGGAGCATCTTACTGTCTGCACGCTCAACAAGGCTGCCTGGTTTTGCTGCCTCTAGAGAGGATGCCAGTAGATGTGGTGTTTGCTCTACATGTGTGAGCTGTGTCATCCCCTGTGCCAGATGTTGGGGGCACAAACAGGATAGGACTTGAGGAGCTGACAAGTAGGATAGGCCTGGGCCAGCAGGTCATCCTTGGTTATAGAGTTATCTCTCAGATCCAAATCCTCTTGGATCTTCCCTCTGATGAGAAAAACTTTGAATACAGGGGCAGCCAGAATGATCAGTGGCCAGGATCATCAGCTACAGACAGTATGCATCTACAGAGGCTGCCTGCAGGCTCTTGCTTGATCTTCAAAGACGGGTCTAAATGCTACTTTCTCTGGGAAACTTATCAGCAAGGCAGAGACCTTCCAGCACCTGGTACAGACCTTGGTTCCGAGTATGTTAACATCAGTTTTTGACTTGACTTGATGTCACAGCTTAAACTCAAGCATAAGGAATATCAGCCATTACTGCTGGATACATTTAAGGGTGTAAGTGCCCAGTCACATGTGGGTGGGATCCCTCAGGCACCAGGTTGTGTTTTGGTAAATTTGTGATTCTCTGAGATTCAATCTGAAAAAGCCAAAAGAAAACCAGATCTGCTGGATTTGAGGCTTGGAAGAAATGCCAGCCATAGACAGGTCAGCATACCTTCTGGTACCTATAACCACTCAAAAACATTCCCTGTCCCTGTCTCTTGGCAGATCTCCATCCTTAGTTATCATTCATGTAGAATCAGCTCCTATTCTGGGCCTCAAATCTACATGGAGAAGAAAATAGTCTTTCAGATCAATTCTACATGCTCAAATGTACTCTGAGGCAGCCCAAACCGACCCCTTTGATTTACAGATGGGGAAACTGAGGCTCTTGAGCTTGGGAGCAGTGCTTATACATGAGTGAGTCCAAAGTTTTTTCAGTAAGTGAGAATGTTCTGTGGGTCAGCTCTGGGGAACCTCAATTCTCAGTAGCCTACTCCTCTCCCATCTGAACCATTTCTGCATAGAGGAAATATCAAGGTATATGATGTCAGTGCAGTTAAGTAATCCAGCCAGCTGTGTAAACATCTGGACAGAGTAGAGACAGCCCCAAGAGTGAAAGCAGGGATCAGCACATCCAGATCACTCCAGGAGGTTCTAAGCTGTCACCTGCCTGGGACCTGCTAGGAAAGGCCCTGTTGTGAGCAAAAAGGAGAGCATGCATCTGTCCCCCAGGGGTGCAGAGCTTTGGACAGCTGGGCAAAAGGACAAGAAAGCCACTGTGCCTGTGTAGGAGACTATGGAAAACAGACACAAGGGTTAGGAAAAGCCTGCTGATGACAGGATGATGGAAACAGCTTGTTAGGTTCACAGAGACCTGTTTCTCACTCTTCCCAAAGATAGGAGTAGCCATGGCTGTGACCTCCATCCCAGAGGGAGGAGGGTTGGATTTGGAAGCCCAGAGCCTAAGACTGGGGTCTGGGCGTCCCTGAGCTATTTTCTTCTTTAAAGCAACTGTGACCTACAGAAGATTGAAGCAAAGGATCTGCAAGCACTTTCAGCCCAAAGCTCCAGTTATAGATGAGAGAAACAGAGCTCAGAGAGGGAAGTGGCTCAGGCCAAGGCCACACATCTGGCCAAGGAAAGATCCCATGGCTGGGAGGGGAGCCAAAATTCCTTACCCCAGTTCCATGCTGGTTTCCTCATCACCCAGCTCGCTCTCTCTCACTTCAGCTTACATGTGTTTAGAAGCAAACATTGGTTTTCAAAACCTTTTAAAATTGCATTGTTTATGTATTTATTGTCTGTGTGCTCATCAAAGCACACACATATGGAGGTCAGAGAACAACCAGCGGTGAGGGTGGGGGTGGGGTCTGCTCTCTCCTTCCACTCTCTGGGTTCTGGAGATTAGAGTCTGGTCCTCAAGCCTGACTGCCTGAAGGAGTTTCCTTGCCTGAAAACATTGTTTTTAAAATATATAATCACAGAAGTAACATTGTAAGAAATGTGAAAGACAAGGAGAAAAACAGATAGAGGCATATGATTGCAACAAAGTTTCCAGCTAGAGCCAAGGCATTCTCCCTCTTTCCACACACATTCAAACTCTCCACCACCCCTAGTGCCCCTCCCCTCACAGTCAGCTTCCTTCTCTTCATACATATAGTCACACACACATGGTTGGCATCTTTGGTAAACTATTTCTTTCTACAGTCCCTCCACAAATTGGAGTAAAGTCTCCTGGAACCCGTCTGTCTTGCTTGGCGAGATTCATGGAAACCTGGATCTAGTATACTCTATGCATACTGTGCTACCTGCTCTGAGCCTTGCTTTCTCGTTTTGCAAACCGAGTTATAGTCAACACCTCTGAGCAAACCAAGCTAGGCAAAAGAGGTGAAGACACTTTGTAAGCAGTCTGGAAAACACTGGTCAACAGTGGCCACAAAGTGACTGGGTCCTGCTTGGTAGGAAGGGTTCAAGGGCTTCTGCCATCTCTGTCTCTCTGAACTTCCCAAGGAGACATTCCTAGATCTTTAAATCCCTATCTATGCAACAACCTACTAGAGCCACACACAGGAGGACCCTGCTCCAGAGACTGAATGGACAGATGGGCTGGTGACAGCAGGGGTCAGTGGGAGTGGACTGGGGCAGGACTGGCCCAAAGAGGACCAGTAGCACCATCTCTCATGTGTTATTCTTGGCCAAACCCAAGGGGTTTTCCTACATGCTTACTCTCCAGATTTATGACCCTAAGTATCTTAAGGGTCTAGACTAGTCTCATCTGTGTACTGAGAATTCTTTCTTCATCCTTTTTGCTCCTCAAAACCCTTTGCCCTGCCTGACTGGTACTTCCATACGGACTTTACAGTGAGGGTGCCGGTCTCTATACTTCATCACAGTTCAACTCCCATGAGAAATCTGGCCCAAGAAATCTCTGAGAACCCAAAGCCCTGTAGAACTGTGGGTGTTGGTTTGTGCTACTCAGAGACTTCAGGCCCGTGTGTGTGTGTGTGTGGGGGGGTGATTTGTACAGCTGCAGGCATGTGGAGGCCAAGACCAGCCTTACTACCATCAGCTTTGCGCTCAAGAACCAGCCAGACCAGAGTTGGGACCTCGAATCAGCCTGTAGAAGTAACAAAAAGTTAGGGACAAAAGTTGAGGCTGACCAGGGCAAAAGTGGGCCATGTACTTACTTCCATGGAGTGGAACTGGATATTTCTACTCTTCAATCTGAGGCTGGATGATGTTGCTAAGTCTCAAGTCAGAACACTGTGGCCTCCGAGGAGAGGATGAAGAGGTTCGAGCTGTGTCCTTATTAGTCCCTCAAAGACAAAAATGATTTGTGTTGTCTGGGAGCGGTCCTTCTTCCATGCCAACTTGTCTTGGTCATGTGTCCTCTGTGGATATGAAGCGGATAGACTTGAGTTTCACCATCATCTGTAGCCTTGATGTCCTGGTGGGGGCAGGTGGCTTCAGTTCTGTCCTGCCCAGATGCACATGTATCCTCATAGGAAAAATGACTTATGGATCACTGATCCCTTTACCACAATCTTTGGTGCCAAGGAAGGAAACCCAGAGTCTAAGAAGACTCATCTCCTCCCCAGTAAACACTTGCTTTCAGAGCAGCCACAACTCCAGTGAAGACGTTGCTCTCAGTTTCTTCAGGGTACACACGTGTGTGTGTGTGTGTGTGTGTCTTTTACAAAGACAGTGGGGGAGGGGAACAAAAATGAGGAACAGTGGCTAGAGGTAGGGATGAGGACAGTGAAGGAGCATGGAGTGGGGGCTAGGTGGCTAGAGGTAGACAGGTCGAGGTTAGGAGAGTCCCAAGGGCGAGCTGAGAGTTGAGTGACAAGACATTGGTAGTGTAAAGGTTGGAAGAAACAATGTGCACAGACAGTGGTTGTGTGGTATGAGAGTTGTTCATTAGGAGACTATTGAGTGATCAAGAGAGTATCATCCAGGACTTAAGGAAAAGTGCAATTGAAACAGTGTCTGGAAAGCAGCAACTCTAAGCTCTGAGCTTGGGGTAGAATTCCAGCACCTTCAGCCGCCATTGCTCCTGGTTTGTCTTGTACTCCTAGACCACACTGTGAATTCATAAGCTAAATCCACACTCTCTGCTATGTACCAGACCGCACTGGCATCCAGAGTAACTGGAAGACACTAGGTTTTGAAACAAATGCTAGTTCAGTGAGTGGATGGATGGATGGATGGATGGAGGGAGGGAGGGATGAGATAGTCACTTAAACTTCCAAGACTATGACAACCAGTCTGTCACACGCACAAGCTCTACTCCTGGGCTTATCATCACCCAAACCAAACCTAGTCCGAAGGTGAGGTTCTGAGGTAGATGACAGGACTGTCCTGGAAGCTGGTTTGCAAAGTGCAGCTTCTGCTTAGAGCTGCAGGGATCTTTGTGGGGGCGTGAGCTTCATAGATAATTAACTCTGGCACAGGGAGCCATATGCCTCCATACTGCTCCTGGGCAGAGCCACAAAGAAATGATTTGATAGGTGAGTCTTCCACAGCTGGAGAGGGGCATGGCCATAGAGTGAGCTCTGAGAAGGAAGACCCAAGGGGACATTCTGTAGCCTAAGACACTGAGCTACAGGTGTGGCAGGAGTCTAGACTGGCTTCTTAAGAAATCTTGGATCAGTCCGGGCCTCAAGAGACATTTGGCTCATGGACATTGGCTCCAACACCATCCTGTCTGCAGTGTGCACTGTACACAGTGGGGCCCCACAGAGTTCACAGGGAGTGTTTACTTATTCCAGTATGGATTCTCCAAAAGGTGGGTGCTGACCCATGGATGGGGGTGTAAGTGACTTACCAGAGGTGATCTCAAGGGGCAGGTGGAGAGGGGAGAGGAGAGTGGGGAAGGGAAATCCAATGGAAGGGGCTTTTGTGACATCACTGCTTCAAGCAGACTTCCCAAGACTTCTGAGACTATGGAGGACCCTCCTCTGCATAGCCTGGAGAAGGCAGAGGGCTGGGTCCCTATCCCCAGCTCTGGTACCTGGATCTGAAGGGTGTACCTGGGGGCAGTGAATGCCTGCTCCTCTCTTTGCACAGACTGCTTGGCTCTTTACCATGATCGAGAGGCTGAGAGACAGGTGAGTCACTAATTGCACTTTGCCTTGCCTGGATGGGATACTTTATTCCCCTTTCAAGAATTTGCTCAGGTTTCTGGGTGGAAGTTTCACTAGACATATAAAGAACTTGGGGTATAGCTAGGGAAGACTACAAAGGCCATCTTTGTTCCCCTGCCACTTGGACAGCTTATACAGTCCTAGATATTTCTACCTGTTAATGGTGGCCTTGGAGAAAGACTTATGGCTCAGCTCTTTGACAAAGTTCTTATCTTTCAGTCCTCATTGATGGGGGACACACTGCCCAGGGTGATGACCCCTGCCTTCTGAAGACATTCTTGTAAGAACGCTGTGGGGTGAAGTATTGTTCAGGGATGACTTTGGGCCAGTGTCCTACTAGCTTAGGAGACAAATAGGAAATCCTGATCAGCATGTCTAGGAAGGCTGACAAGTAGTTAACAATGTATGTTTGAGTCCCCCGTGACACTCAAACACAGCATGGGAGTATACCAATCTCCCAGCCACTGTTAGGGCTTCTCTTTTCCTAAATTGCAGCTTGTCACAGCTTGGAGTAGGGACAGGACACTTACTGGAAGAGGAATCCAGGAGGTGGAGCTGCCCACCCCTGTGCTAAGTCCTTTGGCTGCCCACTGCCATGTGTCTGTCTTATGATGAGGGGGTTTGGAACAACTCTGATGTTCACATGATGTTCCTTCCAGGGCTCTGCATCTTCCCTTCCACCTTCCAGGAGATGAGCAGCAGTGATCATTTCAACAGGGCTCCACACCCCAGTGCTCCATCTCTCAAAGTTGCCACCTTCTCTCCCTCTCTCTTAAGGAAGATGTTTAAGTAGGATGTCTGTAATAAGTGATGGGACTAGGATGGAGGCCAAGATGCCACTGACCCTTAGGCTAGGCCACTCTGAAATTGAGTTCTGTGGCATTGATTTTTCTGTGGCTCCCTAGACTTGTTCTCTCTGTTTCTACCCTGTTGCCTGTTTTCCACATTTCTGAATCTCAGGAGCAGCCTATTGAGGGTTATATCCTTCCATCAACCCCGGGGTATGGGGCCTGGGCTGGGCTGGGCACTTGCTCTGCAGACACACAGCCAGTGAGGCAGGCATATGTGTGCCTGGACTGGAGGTAACTTGCAGCAGGTCTTCCTGCCTGCTGTGTCAGAGATGAGCTTGGAGCCCTGAAAGGAACCTTGGTACTGAGACCAGTTGGCAACTTGTGGGCACAACTCGAATTTTCTTTCTCAAAAGGTGGGGAATACCCTAGCCTTGGGATCCAAGTTACAACATGAGCAGACTCTGGTAAGTGGGTCATCTAGTTGGATACCAGGGCAGAGGACATGTTGGACACAGAGAAAGGCACTGGACAGGAGACCGCCAGTGGTAGCTTCGTACCATCAGGAATGGCCAATGAGAAAAATGACATTGTTTTTGGTTGTCATCTGGTAATCACCACTGAGGGTGACTGTTGCCTTTTGAATTCCAGGCTGCAGTGTGGGTGGAATGTGGGAGGCCTGTCAAAGGAGACCTGGGAGAGGTAGAGGAAGAAAGAAAGGCAAGCTGTATATGTGTGCTAAAAAAAAAAAATAACTGGAAGGATACGCAGGGGTCTTTGTGACCTCCCTACCAAATGTTTCCAGTGGTGGAAGGTGGAGAAAGGAACAGACTGTGCCCTGGGTAGACAGTGAGCTGGGTTCTGTGCAAATAAACATACAGTGCACTTTTCCCCCCCGACCTCTCCACACACTTGTATGGTGGCTTTATATCCTTAGCTGATAGATGCCCCTGTAAGATTTAGAAAGACATTTAAGCCCCACATCTGCAATAACTGATGAGGCCAGAGTTAAAGTCAAGATGCCAATGACCCCAAGACCGTACATCTCTGAAGTGAGGCTCTAGAATAACCCCTGGGCTCCCTGCACTCCTTCCTTCCCTACATGCCCCACCCTCTAAGTGACATAGGGCATCTTGCTGGTCTCCTCACGGCACTCTCCAAAGTGGCTGCCAATGCCCCATGTCTTCTGTGAAAGGTTGATCTTCCCAGGCAGCTGGGGCAGCCTGCCCTCCCAGCAGCCTGCTGGGGCACTCTCTTTTTGCCGCTTGTGTGATCTGCTAAGGCTCATCTTCAGTAACCATTCTGTGTCGTTGCCCCCTCCCCCTTCCCCCTCGTCTCTTCTTCTGGTCCAAGAAACTGCTTAAAAGCTTTGCTGTCCTTGAGGAAAAGTGTTCCAGGTCAGTTCACATTCTAGAAGCATCTATGGTTGAGAGTATTTTAAGAGTGAGTGAGCCAGGCAGATTTGGAGAGCAGCCAGCTCCCTGAGACTTGTCTTTGGAGAGGAGCTTGTGCTGACGGGGAGGGTAAGGAGGACAGAAGGTATTATTATTATTATTATTATTATTATTATTATTATTGTATTATGTGTAGAGACAGTGTACTTACTTCCTCTGAAAAAGCACACTGGGATGAGGGTAAGAGAAACACATCAAAATACCACTATATCTGGGTGTGTTTGTGCTACTGTTCTTTGCACGATGCCAACCATCAGCATCATGGGATCTGGCTGGAAGTGTGTCTTATTCTCTCTTTAAGGACATATCTGTTCTCTGACAAGGTCTTCAGATGATGGTCGATGGTGTGGGCATTGTAAACTTCTAATGTAGAAGCCCTTGTCTCTGGCAGTTGAGGGACACATGTGCTCCTACTGTGTGGAATTGTGTCAGACATCGCTAGCATGGACTGTCCAATACCGATGATGTCGTCACTCTGTCCAACTTGCTCCATGCTCCAAGTTGAGTTCTTGATTCAAGGCAGGACCTTGTCCTGTTGCCAAAGACTAAACCAAAGCTATTCCTCCCACTCCTTGCCTTCCAATCCTGAGTCTAGGAATCCAAATTGCTACATGTCACTTGGCTGGTGCACTTGTACCTGTCCCCATGTGATTCTCCTATCATCTCTAGTCTCATCTGGGCATTCTGATAGCTCTGCACACTGAGGCTGACTTTTCCCTCCTTCCCAGCCAAGCCCTCTTTGGATTCCTAAGGCCCTGGAGGGCGGGTTCTGCCTTGGCTGGAAGGAGCTGGTCTTTCCCTGCTAGGAAACCTGGGTTTCAGATAGAATAACCTGGGTCCCAGAAGAATCTCAAGGATTTGTCTTTTCTTTTCTGGCTGCTTTGCATTTAAAAACAAAAATCATTGGTTCCAGCAATTTGATTCTGTTGTATTGTGTTCAGTTTTTTGTTATTTGTGGTGTATGTGTGTGTGTTGATCCTGCCTGGGGTTGTTGACTTTCTGAATCAGGGAGTTTATAAATTTCATCAGTTTGGAAGTGTTTAGCCATTATTTAGTCAAATCTATCTATTTATTTATCTATTTATGTATATATTTTGCTTCTCTTCATTTTATGCTTCTGCTTGGTGGTTTGATATTGCCCCCAGGGCTCACAGAGGCCCTGCCAGCTTTTCAGTATTTCACTTCCTGCAGGATCAACCCATCTCTGTCTTCAGGTTCATTGGTCTCCTCTCCCTGGAGCATCTAATCCCTCACTAATCCCATGCGGTCAAACATTTCTATCAAAAGTGTTGTTTTTCTTCTCTGACCCTTCTCTTTGAGATCCCTCTTTTCCTCCTTTCTCCCTCCACTCCCACTTCCTTCTCTCCCTGCTCTTCCTTCTCCTCCCTGTTTTGGGTGCACTCCCTTAACAGCTGTGCAAGCATCTGTCAACTCCACCATCTCTGCTATTTTTCATCTCCATCTTCTGACAGACATCCTGTTTGTTTATGATCCACACTGTTCTACTTCTTGTTGCATCTGATGGTTTGTGGTGCGTAATGGGTGGGGCGGGGTGCCTTTGGTGCAATCAGGTGTCTGGATTTTGTTATCTTTCTTAATGCAGTGGTTCTCAACCTGTGGGTCGCAACCCCCCTTGTGGGATTGAATGACTCTTTCACAGGGGTTGCCCAAGACCACTGGAAAATACAGGCATTTACATTATGATGCGTAACAATAGTAAAATATGAAGTAGCAATAAAAATAATGTTATGGTTGGGGTCAGCACAACATGAGGAGCTGTATAAAAGGGTTACAACATTAGGAAGATTGAGAACCACTGTTTTAAAGTGCGTGGGTTTGGTTGTGTAAACTGGTTGTTACCTGAGGCTTACTTGGTCAGTTTGTCGGTCTTTGAGAGTTTCTGGGTAGGTCTGGATTGGTCTTCACTGGAAGGAGCCAGACCAACCTCCAAAGCCCCCTCCCACTCAGTGTACAGGAGACTTTGAAGATGCCCCACTCTCCTTATACAGTGTGAATATTTCCCTGCCTGGGTGTGTTGGCAACAGGCATGGTACAACCTCCCAGTTTCTAGTTGTTCAGTTTCGTGGCATTTCATGCTAGCCGAACACAGCCCAGGACTCTTCAAAGACCTACCAAGACATCCTGCAGGATCCTGGAGGTCATTTTACACAGTCTTATTTATCTAGAAGTTGGTCCTACTCTGTGCCATCTGCTTTGCCTCCCAGATGTGCATCCTTTTCGCCTCAGCCAGACTGTGATGCCATCTTGACCTCCTCCCCCTTGGGTCCATGGGCAGGAAACAGAGTGATGTCAGGCTAAAGATTGGTGAGAATGGACTATCCTTGGCACTGTCCTTCCCTGGGGCTCCGGCCCTGCATTAGGTGATGTCCCACATGTTGGCATCTGGAAGGAAAGATGCCCCTCTTACTGCCACCTGCTGCCTGTGCAGGGTGTGACAATGCTTTTCCTGGCTAGCTCCTCCCTGTGTGCTCTCCCACTTAGTTTGCTGGTCCCCCTCAGTGCCTATGTTGTCTAGTTTTGTGTCAACTTGACACCAGCTAGAGCCATTTGAGAAGAGGTGGAACCTCAATTGAGAAAATGCTTCCACTAGATTGGCTTTTGGGCAAGTCTGCGGTGTGTTTTCTTGACTGGCTGATATGGAAGGGCCCGGATCACTACGGCGGTACCACCCCTGGCTGGTGGTTCTGAGAGCTTATTAGAAAGCAAGCTGAACAGGGTCTGAGCCAGGTTCTCTGCATATATTTCATGGCTTCCAGCTTAGTGTTTCTGTGGGATTCCAGAGTGTGCAAATAAGTGAGTCTCTGATTCTTGTCCCTGCCCTTGGGTTCTTTTTCTCCAATTTGTCTTGTCCCACTTGGATGTGAGTCTTTATTTTATTTTGTTATATTTTATTATCACTTAGAAGCCTACTCTTTTCTAATGAGAGACAGAAAAGGGGGTGGATCTGGATGGAAGGGGAGGTGAGGAGAAACTGGGAAAAGTAGAGGGAGGAGAAACCATAGAATATATTATGCGAGGAAAGGATTTATTTTCAATAAAAGGAAAAATTTAAAAAACAAAATAAAAAACTCAATAAACAGAAGGATCTCTTTGTTTTTTTAACCCTTAACTCCTTCTCCTTGATCCAGCTATGAGCTCTTCGTGTTCCAGAAACATGAAGCACTTCCTCTGCCACCCTTATCCCAGGTGACGTCCAAGACCTGAGCCAGTGTTCTTGGGAAAGAGACTGCCACCCAGTCTGCAGGACACACTGCTTGCCACTGCTCTTCCCCTCTGACTGGTGGCTTCCTTATGGCAGAGCAAGCCATAAGGAAGTAACCAGCAAGCAGCACTCCTCCATGGCCTCCGCTTCAGTTCCTGCTCCAGGTTCCTGCTTTATTTCCTGCCCCGACTCCCCTCAGTTATGAGAATGACCTGGAAGTGTAAGCAGATAAGTTATTCTCCCTAGGTTGATTATGATCATGGTGTTTTATCTGAGTAATGGAAACCCTAGCTGAGACAGGTCCCTTAAAGTGTGACACTTATTGGGTGGGGGGGGGCAGTTCCCGTTGTTGATGTGTTATACCCAGTCCAGGCTATAGTCTGCTTCCAGGGACACGTGATTGTGACAGATGTTTACTCAAAGTCATTTCCACAGAAAAGTTTCAAGGTGCATAAACAAACAAACAAACAAAAAACCCCACACAGTTCAGAGATGCTTAGAGCTTGTTTCAGGAGTCTTCAGGGGACCCATCAACTCTGGCGTCAGGAAAGACCTGATGAGCCCTGGTTCTGACCCTTTGCCTGGCTCTTCAGGGGTATGTGTGACAGACAGAGGATGCCACAGTGACTCCTAGCTTACCTCTGTGCAGGTGGTACTCCACACTCTACCTGAAGAATCTGTGTGTCTCCATCGATGGGGACTTCTTCCTACTGGGAGCATGGAAGTCACCAGTCAGAGGGGAAAAGCAGTGGCAAGCAGTGTGTCCTGCAGACTGGGTGGCAGTCTCTTTCCCAAGAACACTGGCTCGGGTCTTGGACGTCACTTGGGATAAGGGTCGCAGAGGAAGTGCTTCATGTTTCTGGAACACGAAGAGCTCATAGCTGGATCAAAGAGAAGGAGTTAAGGATTAAAAACAAACAAACAAACAAACAAACAAACAAACAAACAAAAAACCAAAGAGATCCTTCTGTTTATAGAGTATCCGTATCACACAGGAAATTGTGTTAGAGATGTGTCTTCCACCATTCTCACAGGGTCCTCCTTGGGAGAATTTAAAGAACATTCCACATGTGGTATACACTCCTTGACAGGAAAAGCAGCAGGAATCCCAAAGAAGCCAAACACATCACTTCGTACTCTGCCAGGGGCACAGGTGGGCGAGGTTTAGCAGACGTGTGTGGTGGGAAGTTCCGCAGCAGTCAAGTCTTAGACATCCTCTATCTTCCTTTCACTTGCCCTGTGTCCGTCCCGTGACCAGTCTGCTCTTACTGTGGCACACAGTCACCCATGGTCTGCAATACCCTATCCTACCTTGGGATTTCCAGCCCTGCTGACAGACATGTGCTGAGCATCCCTTGGATCTTACTCTAAGGTTACATCCTACACACCAACCATGGCGTGTCTCCCATCCTGTAATTTTGGCCACTGATCATTGGCAGAGGTCTGCTCAAATACTCCACCCTTTTTCAAAACTGCATGTTTTCCTTGTTGTTGAGGTTTAAGAGGATTTTATATACATATATATTCTAGATACGTGCTCTTTCTCTGCCAGATGCATGGCTTATAGTTCTTTTCTGCTTATCTGTGGATCATCTCTTCACATTCTCAATGGTTTTGAGAGAGACAAAGATATTATATTTTGATCAAATCCAGCCTAACAGTTTCCCCTTTCAGAGAACTTTCTGTGTAAACACATTTGACTAGGATTGCAAAGGTACAGTCATGCGTTCTCTTTCTATTTTTAACTTGATATGTCAATTGACTTTGAACCTAATGTTCCCAGACTATATTTTGCCTAATCATACTTCATTATTCTTTTTAACTTCCTTCTGAAATCTGATACACATACATATTTATTTAGACTTTTTACATATAAATCCCCTAGTGATGTTACCTTATGGATTTGGTTTCCTTGCATATTGTATTTGTCAGGCAGAGTTATAAAATGATTTCAACTTGGGACCAGGAAGATGACTCAGTGGGTAAAGTGCTTACTGGGTAAGCGTAAGCACCGAGTGTAGGTGCCCAGCACTCAGTGTAAATCACACGAATGACGTGTTACATCTCAAAATACAACTTACAGGAAGGCAGACAGGAGGGTCCCAGGGACTCACCGACCAGCCAGTCTAGATAAAACAGCACACTGTAGGTTCACTGAAGAGATTGTGTTTCAATAAATACGGTGGAGGGGCTGGGAAGGTGGCTCAGTGGTTAAGAGTGTTTATTGCTCATGAAAAGGACATGGGTTTGGTTCGCAGCCCACACATGGTGGCTCACAATCACCTGTAAATACAGTTCCAAGATCCAAAGCCCCCTTCTGGTCTCTAGTATCACCTGCATACATGTGGTACACATAAGGCACGTGTGTGGGCATGTGGGCATGCGTGCACACACACACACACACACACACACACACACACACACACACACACACGGAAATGAAAAGAAATGCTCCAACTTATAAAACAAGCTGGATATAATTTTTATTATTTTTTAACACTCTAGAATGGTGTATAACCCTTGGAAACATATTGTCTCTTGAATTAAAAAAAATCTTTGGAAGACCCACTCTACAAAGCTATTTTAAGCCTTTTTTAAAACTGCAGAATGTTTAGCAATATTATCCTTTAACTTTCCCCTCTAATTTCTTTTGGGGTTTCATCTGATGAAATGTCCAGTTTGAGGTTAATTTTAGCAGTTTATACCTTTGTAGAAAATGCTGTTTGCCTTTGATGCCAGCATCTTTCGTAACACCGTGCCTGAAATCTCTCCTCAGAACCGCTGTGTGGTCCATGCCACACAATGCTCAGCTTCCCTTTCCTACCAGCTTCCTGAGTACTCTTCTCTAGCTCTTCCTTTTCTCAGTTGGATCAGGGGGCAGCTTCCCTAGTCTATAGGTTGCCATGTTCTCTGTTCACAAGACCCCACCCCTGGCTTTGATTATTTCTCTTAGTTTCCAAGAAAGGCTGGTTAACAGAAAAAAAAAAAAGTAAAATATCAGTTTCCGGAAAGCATGGCAGTCATTTCAGGGAGGGTCCACAGAAAAGATGCCAAGTGTCAGAGCAGTTCCTGAAGATGTGGTAGAGCTGGGACTGGATGCCAGACAAACATGTCTTCCAGATCACACTTCACCCTTGAATAGTGATGAAATTGTTGGACTGAAAAACACTGCCCCCCCCCCAACACCAGAAAGCAATACGCCTTATCTCTTAGGGGGTACAAGCAACTTCAAAGCTTGAGAGTTCAACACAATGATGACCCCCGCCTTTCCTTGTAGGGCTGTGGGTAGGACTTCCACATCCTCAGGTGGTGAATGTGCACAGCGGCTCCAGAAGCCGTTCTCTAACTCTTGCTGTCAAGGGTCTGAAGAGGGCATGGGGTGGGTGTGTGAATGTGAAGAAGACAGGAGGCCAAGCGGTGTCTGCGCAGCCCAGACAAAAGAGGCTGAACAAGTATCTGGAAACATCCAATGACATGGTCTCCAAAAGATGCTCTAGGGACCAGAGGACACTATCTAGCTCTGCCATGGCCTGTGCCCATATGTCCCCTCTCCCAGATAAGCCCTGACTCCGGTTCAAGGATCAAGTAGAAAGCTGGGTAATGTGCACAGACAATCTGGTGGTTGTGGGATCCTTTCTGCTTTTGTGACTTGATGCACAGTAGTCTTTGGACTTGTAAGGGACACAGGAGGGCTGCCTGTGCTTCACAGCCAGAGGCTCCTCCAAGCTTCAATTCTGCTTCCTCCAGGAAACCCTCAAAAGTCTCAGTGCGTGACTGATGGGATGCTTTGGCCTCACTGGGTCTCTTTGGCTTCAGCTCCCATCGACCTCCCTCAGGCTCTGGGTTATGATCATTTCTTTATTCTTTCACTTAAGGAAGCAGAGAAGAGGGCTGGGATATGAAAGTCTTTGCAGCAGGCTCTCTCCTCCCCACTTTTATTCTAGCACATGGAATGGTGCTATGAGAGGGGCTCCAGTGGTGTACAAGTCAGATATGATGTCCGGGTAGATCGTAAGTGACTATGACATGCTGTGACGGGTCCTCTTGAGAAGTAAAGGCCACAGGAGTGTCAGGACATGAGGCAAAGGGGAAGGACTTGAGGGGAGATCAGGCCAGGTGAACTAGGGGAGTGACGGCCATGTCCAGTGCAGTTCAAATGCACTGACAGGAGGAGGGATGAACAAAGGTACAAAGGTTGACCTGCAGCACAATGTTTCCTTGGTGTCTTTTAGCAACTTGTTCATTCCTCCACATGACCCTGTCATTGCTAAGACCAGGCCAGGTGTTCTGCCTGGCTTGAGAGTGAAGGGCTCTTTCTCGAAGCACGGTGACAGATATGAGTCACTCCAAGCTGCCGTGAGCATTGCTCTGCTTATTAGTCACTATTTGTCACTGTGACCAAAATGTTTGGCACAACTTATTTAGGAAGGGGATGTACTTTGGGCTCAGCATTTCAGAGGGCTCTGGTCATCATGATGGGAGAGTGTGGAGAGGTGGAACAGCTCACATCATGAGGGCTAAGGACAGAGAAAATATCTGCACTTAGTGGAGCCCATCTTTCCCCTTCTATCCCACAAGGAATGGTCTGAATTCCGGTGGATCTTCCCTGAAGCCAGTTCGTCTTTTCTGGAAGCATCTTCAGATACCTCGGAGATCTGTTTCAGTTCTCTATGAGTTTCTAAAGGCAGCCAGGTTGACAATGGAGATAAGCCACTGCAGGTCTCTGACCTAGACCACAGTTATGGAGCAGGAGAGTCACTCAACATTTTCCAGTTTGGTGAGCTATAGATCCCAGGGGTCAGCCAGATGGGGAAACGACTCTAAGTGCTATCAGCCAAACATACGCATTACAGTGTGGCAACCTCAGACTGCTCCTCTGCTCTACAAGGACAACTAAGCTTGCCTTCTGGATCCTAGATTCCCCTCAAAACTCATGGTCCAGGTGAGGACATGTGTAACTAGTCAGCCTGTGAGATCCCATAGGTGAACAGATGAGAGCCAGTCATCTTTCCACCTCCTCCGACACAGCTTACTTTTTCCCTTGTTGAACTGGGACATTAGCACACAACTCTTGGGAGATTATGACAAATGGTAGCTTAGTAACTATCTCTTCCTCCCTTCCCAGAGAGAAAAAGCAAAGCCTTGGGATATTCTGGGAAGACATACCCTACCCCTTGGATGTCTTCCTGGGAGACAGAAACAGAATGTTCAGCTGCCTTCTTCAACAGGACAGGAATTCTACTCTTACCTTGATGTCCCCACAGAGCTGCTTAGCAGGTCCTTAATGGTCATTAAGAAGATAATGACTTTGTGGGTCACCACAGATGAATGTATTCTGGCTGTAGGATTAAAGCAGGTGTCATGCTTGGATGGGGACATGTGTCCTTGGGAGGAGAAGCTGGCCCTGTATATCCAAGGAAGACAATGAGGGTTGCCCTCCTCTCCCAAGGAAAGGCTGCGAGTGAGTGGCCGTTCACACTGAAGTGTAGACACATGACATTACTACACTACCTTTGCAATGAATCAGTCTTCTGTTATGACAACTGAAGAGTTCATACTTTCCTTTAATTTTATTGTTTCCATGAGAGTGAACATTTCAGAGGCAAGAAGGAGATAACCCCTCCCCCATACATTGGCCATTGCTGGAAACACAGACTTGCCCATGGGGATCACTCAGAAAGTCCCATTCTTTCTCTGTTAGAAGGTGACTTTGACTCTTTTTATGTTCTATTTCCTTATAGAGAATTATATTTCATGATGACTATTTTCAAACAAAATTTGATGTTTTTCTTGCTCCTTCCTCCAACATTCCCCTTCCTCCTCCTTGCCGGCTCACCCCCAGTAGTCTGCTCTCCACTCTTGTGTTACAGCAACCTTTGTGCTTACCCCTTCTCAACAACTCTCATTCCCTTCTTGTGTTCTCCTATCCAATTTCATAATCTACACTTATTCTCACACCCCCTTATTTATATGCACACAAACACTAAAAGTTAGGATATGCATATGAGAGAGAATATGCAATTTTTATCCTTCTAAGACTCATCAGAAGGTCACTTTTTAAAAATAAGAAAGTAGAGTAGCCTATCTGCCTTTAGAATTTACCCCACAGTAAAAGGGAGAATGCAAATTAAATGGCTCTTTCCTTGAGGCTAGTGAAGGTAATATTATAGAAACATGGCCTTTGACTTGGAGAAAGGTTCCCAGAGCACATCCCCAGCCTTTCCTTGCTAGATGCACACCTACTCTACATTCATTGCTGTGTTAGCCAATGAGGCATCAGCAGCCAGGATGATGAGCCCTAACTGGTAACTTCAGGAACTCGGTAGATGACAAGTTGAAAACAATAATAACAACAACCACAAAATATGGTTTAGACAGGCTTCATAGAGGATCCACATATATCAAGAGAAGTGTCCTTTGTGGAAAAGGCATCACATGGGAGGGAGGCTTATTTTCTTGACTGCCTACTGTGGTGTAGTTTCATAGCTCTGAAGCCTTTTAAAATATTTCTTACGAGCCGGGCGGTGGTGGCGCACGCCTTTAATCCCAGCACTTGGGAGGCAGAAGCAGGCGGATCTTTGCGAGTTCGAGGCCAGCCTGGTCTACAAAGCGAGTCCAGGACAGCCAGAGCTGTTAAACAGAGAAACCCTGTCTCGAAAAAACAAAAAAAAAAAAAAAAAAAAAAAAAAAAAAAATATTTCTTACAATCCTTGGAATTCCAGAGGACTAGTGCTCCCAGAAACCATGATGAGTTTAAAATTCCTCCCAAGCTCACCAAACCACATTTGGGACTCGATCCTGGTCGATTTGGGCCTCAGAGCTCATGATTTTAAGCTGTTTGCAGGTCCTTGGGGTTGTAGAGAGAACAGAGGTTTGCATATATACTCATGACCAGCAACAGGATGAAGAGGCCAAGGACCCCAGGGCTCACATCCCACCCCATCCCACCATCATGATTCATGTAGGAAGTGCCACTTTGTTGCTCTGAGCACCAGTTTTCCAGCTTGCCAGATGGCGAGATTCCTTAAGAATGTCTTTTCTCCCCATTCCTGGAGGAGGGTTACTTGGTATGGAAATGATGACAAGACTATTCAAACTATATGTCTACCTAGTCATAGGGACCAGGAAAGCTCTGGACAGTGTATCTAGGAGGTCCACATCTACTGGTTCAATCCCTCAGCACGATATTTGCATCACCTTTGGAGAGAGCTGAACAAGCTTGCTTTCTGCTAGCTTGGAACATTTCTAGTGTTTGACACCAACTGTCTAAATGAATGCCATCTTTTTGCTGAATTGCTCTTCTCCAAAGAGTTCTCTGCCCAGAGTCACTTGGACACTCTCTGAGAGCCCAAGACTTGATCACATTATTAGTAGGTAGGACCCCAGGGCAAGCCTAGACCCAAATGAACGGGAACTGTTTTTTCAGGATGGGAATTCTGAAGGTCGGAGAAGGCAGTAGACACTAAACTGTATGTAACATGGTGTCCAGTGTCTTCCATTGCTGATGGCCATGTGATGTTAGATAAAGCCCCTAATATCTGAAACTCTGGCTTGCTTCTCTGAGTAACAGTAATGAAAGGATCTAGGCTGTTCAGACAGGGAAGTGGGAAGAAAGTGTGTGTGTGTGCATGGACGTGAGTGTGCATGCATGCATGCTTATGTGTGAGTCCCTGTGTATATCTGTTTCTGTTTTGATGTGTTTGTGCGACTGTGTATATACTTGTCTGTATCTATGTTTGTGCATGTGTTTCTGTGTACATGCTTGGTGTCTGTATATATCATTGCCTGTTTGTGTGTATTCATATGTGTCATGTACTTGTTTGTCTGTATGTTTGTTTCTGTGTATGTCTGTATATGTATCTTGTGTCTGTTTGTATGTATTTCTGTTTATGTGTCTCTGTGTGTGTTTGTGTGTATACATGTGCATGTGTGTAACTCTGCGTTTGTGCATGCATCTGTGTTCATGTTTGTGGGTCTGTATATGCTTTTGTATGTCTGTGTGTAATAAACTTTTTTTTTTGTGTGTGTGTATGTTTGTCTCTGTGTATGCTTGTCTGTCTCTCTGTGTGTGTTTCGGAGATGCTTACCGCAGCCTGCCTGTCTGAAATGGGGTTAGTTGAGATGGAAAGTTAGGTGCCCAGCAGGAGAGGAGTGGGCATAAACACAGCAGGTCCTCTCTTAGGTGAGGAACGCTAGGTAACACGGATGAGCTCACCCAGAGGGTTCTGCTCCTGATGCACAGAAGTCTATAATATACAGTCATACTGTGCAAGAGCAAAACAATCAGACAGCATTTCTACGGAGCACAGAGGACAGTATGTGGGGCTCCTGGTAGCCTGGGCATTGGGAGATGGCTTGCAAAGTGAGGTCATGAGGTAGAAGAAAAGGGGCAGGGTGGGGAGAGGATGCTATCCATCCACAAGGGTAGTGATCCAAAGCAAACTGGCACACCTGCTATGGTATTTGCATGCAAATGTGGATGAAGAGATGGTTGAGAGACTTTGATAAAATGCTACTTTCTCATACAAGATGGTAATAACATATGTCTGAGAGGACCGTCGTGAGGATCAGATGATGGCATTGTGGGTCAGGATGAGGGATCCATCTGAACTCACACCTTCTGGGAGATGCGGGGTGTGGGTGCCTCTCTTCTGACACCCAGCTTGGCATCTTCCTTGTGACACTGGAGCTGCCTTGCTAAACAAGCATGAACCACACAGAGCTGTGATTGACTTGCTGAACACATGGATTATTAGTCATTCTCCAGGGCTACAAGTGTGGATCAAAACAGATGACAACCCCCTCTCGTAGGTGGGAGACTCTCTCCCTGTCAGCCACGAGCTCGGCAATCACAGCGCCAAAGCAGCCATCTCATTCTGGTTTAAAAATAACTAGAAGTGCCCACTTGAAGTGCACGTGAGACAAGTGTGAGGATGACGGGTGGACCAGTCAGTCGGATGATTCTGACATTAAGCTGTCTGTGGTCAGACATGCGCAGTCATGCCCAGGAGATCTGGGAGGTCTGAGCAAGTGGCTCTTTCTGTGCAAAATGACTTCACTCATGGATAGGCCCCTCTCCCTTCTCTGTTCCCTTCCTTCTGCCTCCTGACCTCACCTTGCACAGAAAGGCGCTCCTGCTAACACCTCTCATAGTCCCATAGCGGCAGCCCTCTCATAGATCAGGAAATGGGTTCAGAGAGGCACCAGGGCTTGCACAAAGTTTAAAAGCAGGGATGTGGTAGGATCATGATTAAACAGCATACCATAGTGAGGTATCTTTTGAGGGGCAGATTCCTGTAGACTGTTGAGTTTGTTTACCGTGAGTCCTACCATGCCTGTCTGATCCCCAGCACTATCTAAACCATGATGTATACATTGGAACTGTTGGAATGTGACATCATTGAGTGTGTGCCTCTGCAGCGGGGTATGTGTAGCACCCAAGTTGCCAGGACCCGGCAAATAGCTGTCAATCTCATCTCTGTGTCAGCGCAAACCTTGTGGAAACTTCTGATGGCCAGTTCAGCTTCTGGGTGGATGCCTCCCTGGGTGGGGAACGCCCTTCCTTACTCCCCACCAACAAACGGCTTCAGCTGTTAGTAGCTACACTGTGTTTCTTCAGACTAAAAATATGTAAGGGCCCCAAAGGAGGGTGTCTACTTCTTCATGCTAAGTGTAACCCATAGGCAGTGAACACTGTGTGCCGTCCCTTTCCTGGCAGGCCTTTGACAGGTTCAAAATAGGAACTGCCTAACTTCCAAGCCTTCCTATTTTTACTTTGTGGTTGATGTTTGAGCTTGTTGAAAATGGTCAGGTTTCTGGCTGGAGAGATAGCCCAGCAGTTAAGACTACTACTAGTTGCTGTTCAAGAGGACCTGGGTTCAATTCCCAGAACCCGCATGGCAGCTCACAAGTGTATGTAACTCCAGTTCCAGTGATCCGACACCCTCACATAGACATACGTGCAGACAAAACATCATTGCGTATGAAATAAAAATAAACAAGTTTAAAAAAATAAAAAAATGGTCAGTTTCCCTCTTCAATATTAAAACTGGGAACTGAATCTAAGATTCAAGTGGAGTCCAACTAGGAGACCCTTGAGTGAGACCATGGGCTTCCTTGTCCCCACCCTCTACTTCTGTATGCACCCTTGACTTGCCAGGGATAGACTGATGCCCACTGAGCAGCCATGGCTGAAAGCATCCCCTTCTCTGGCCTTGGAGCTTCCAAGGCATGGATCTGGCTACCTCGCCCTGGGTGTGTACAATCGATATGTTTGCACCCAGATTTACAAGCCTAGGGGAGCTTGTGGCATCTCTGTTGTCCCCATGAGTGATGTGGTCTGGCCCTGCTCGCCCTATCTTGTTTGTCAGCCCCTCTCAGCTTGCCTGAATCCATGGGTTTGATAAGGAGCTTTCTGTGCCTTCATTCAAGTATTCACAAAATTTGTTTGAACAGGAGAGAGTCAAGGACAAAGGCTTATCTCTGGCTCTAGAGAGCAGCAGAACTGACAAGATGAACAGCAATGAATTAACCAGCATGCTCAGAGCATGGCTCTTGAAGTGACTCTATGTCCACCTTCCTGATTGCAAGGAACCTCAGCTAGAGTGCTCCTTGTCACCCTAAAAGGGTAAAGACTTTAGAGTACACCTCCTGAGATCAATGCCTTGTACTTGATTGCATAGTCACACACCAGAGAGAGGAAGGGGGAAAGGAGGAATAAAGGCAGAGAAGGATGAGAGAGAAGAGGGGGCGGGGGGGGGGGGAAAGCAGGGAAGGAAGGGAGAAGGAGGGAGGCAAGGACAGAAGAGAAAATCAGACTGCTTTCCAAGGACGAGTGTTTGCATAGACACCTCAGTTGCCAGGACAGGCTGCAGTATAACTTCGCAGGAAATGCAAAGCTCTTCTGGGTCCTTGGTAGAGGGTAGCTCAGGTCCATCCTGGACACTGGCCTCTGCATATGGTCCTGTGTCACCCTGAATTCTGGAGGACATTCGTTCATCTTCATCCATCATTGTCAGGACTTGCTCTCAGCTGGTCACTGGGCCAGCAGCCAGACACATAAGACGAGGACACAGGTCTACATGATGCACAATGTCTTTGCCTCTCCATTTCTCAGGTCCTCAATATTGTCAGCCAAGGATCCTTTCTGTCCAGTGGCCAGAAGTCTTGAATGCATCTTGAACCCCTAAGAGGTTTCTCTTCCCTTTCCGGACTCCAAAGAGCCTCATCACACCTAGAGAACAAAGGTGGTTCTGTCATCATTGCTTCACACTGTCCTGATTATGAGCAGTGACTCCATATCTTCCTCACCTTATATATGTGTGTGTGAGTGTGTGGTGTGTGAGTATATGGTGTATGTGAGTGTGCGTGTGTGAGTATGTGAGTGTGTGTGAGTGTGTGTATGTGAACATATGTGAGTATGTGTGTGGGTGTGTGGTATGTGTGAGTGTGTATGTGAATGTGTGTGAGTGTGTATGCGAATGTGTGTGAGTGTGTATGTGAGTGTGTATGAATTTATGTGTGTGAATGAGTGTGTGGTGTGTGTGTGAGTGTGTGTCAGTGCATGTGCACATGTGTTTAAATGTCTGTGGAGCTCAGAGAACAATCTCTGATGTCTTCCTTGAGACACCTTCTGTCTTCTGTTTGAGGTGGGATCTCTCCACAGCCTGGAACTTCACCATGGAGAACAGTAGTGAGCTTCTGGTGATTCTCCTCTGCCTCCCATTTCCCCATCTCTGAGATTACAGGCACCCCTTATACTTGGCTTTTCGTGTGGTTTCTGGGACTCAAACCAGGTCCTTACAGCTTACTTGTGAAGCAACCACTTTATTAACTGAGCCATCTCCCCAGCCCCTTCTCCACCTTGCTCTAAGGATTTAAAATTAATTTCCCGCAGACCTCCATGGTGGCCCTGCTGACACATGTCAGGAATCTGGTCTTCATGGTGACAGAGAACCAACTGTAAACCAGCTAAAACCAAACAGGTGATGTGTCTGTTGCTTGCTAAGCCTGAGGGCAGAGCATGCTGTCCCATGCAGGGATGCACACATTGTCTCCAGTCCCAAACTATTCTCACTCTCTAAGCTCTCCTCAATTACACGCCGAAGGGCATCTCTGGCCTTTCAGGCGCTCAAGGCTTATGCAGGCTTATGGCACTTCGTTGAGCAACAACTTTCTGCTAAGAATATCTTTGGGGCCATTCTCCCAATAGCTCAGATGGTAACCAGTACTTTAAGAGAATTTGGGTACCATGTTACTTGGACTTAGCATGACTCTGATGAAATGCCAGCCTGAGCACCTTAGGAGAGGAAGGGTGATTTTGTTCACGCCTTCCGAGTCCCTCCCATTGTGGTGGGAGGGCATGGTGGACAGAGCATCTCACATCATGGCAGCCAGGATGCTGAGAGGGCCACAGCCTGGGCTCCAAGCTGGCTTCCCTCTCTTTTCCCCTTTCATTTTATCCAGGACCCCCAGCCTCTAGGATGGTGTTGCCTATATTCAGAGCAGATTTTCTTCCCCGCTCTACATTTGATTGTGTCTGGAAAAGCCTCACAGACAAAGACATGGGTGTGCTTTCCTGATTTCCAGGGTCACTCTCTATCCAATCAAGTTACAATCATGATCAACAGTCACAAGTAGATTTATTTTAGTTATAAGGCTATTGCACACACGCTAGGGTGAGGTGGGAGCATGATTCCTTCATGTACTTGGGAAATCAGAAAATCCCCATGGCTCATAGTGTTGGGGCATTTGCTTTAACACAGTGCTTTGGGAAGGCAGCATGTTATCTCTGAGGTGTGTCTACCATATTCATTGCTGTTATTCTCTGAGCTAATGACCACTGCGAGGCAATGTTTATTCCCAACTAGGGCTAGGGCCAGCTGCAACTCATACCAGAATTGGGTATGGGCAGGTTTCCTAAGGAATGCCTAAGAATAGAGAAAGAAAGGGAAAGCTTGCTAAGTTTCAGAAAGCAGTACCCAGAAGAGTTTCCGGGTTAGAAGGTGCCTGGCCTAGAGCATCATAGATCTTTGGTGAATGGTCCTTAAAAAATCTAGCATCCACGACATGTTTCCAGGCACATCTTTCTCTGATGTCCTAACTGATGGTGTCCCAAACACCCACTCTCCCTTCTTCCCTTGTAAGTAGAACCCAACTTGGAGAGATCCTGAGGCATACTGCAGGAACTATGATCCCTGGGGTGGAAGGCAACCTGGTTGATACAAACTTCTGGTTCTCAAGCTCAGGGTGTTCAGGGCTCCTTACTGTGGAGTGGCAGGCAGCCAGTATGGGGGCCACTCTCAAGGACAGTGTTCTCCATGGGTTCCTGTGGTACCAGGAGGGGCTGCTGAGAGGTAGCATGCTCTAAGTGAAAAGATCAGGCCAAAGGCCATCTTTACAGGGCTCACAGCAAGGAGAGCAGAAAGAAACAGGAGAGGTGGCCCTCGGACTAGACAGGAGGATGCATGGGAGGGTCAGCATAGCAGGGGCAGGAAGACTTGTGCATTGGCTACAGAGGATGAGAAAGGAAGTAAAAGTGACCCCCTCCCCAAGAAAGGAGAGCTTCAGATAAAGAAAGGGCTGTGAGGGACTAGAATTTCCTGTGAAAGTGAGTTCAGTTGTGTGTATGGAAGAGAAGGGCTGGCGGTACCTCTCTGGGGTTTTGTGGCAGACACATTGGACACAGGAAGAAAGGCTGGGACAGAAAGAGAGATGACAGCAGCCTCTGAAAAGCAGATCTGTGTGAGAGGCCAGGAAAGGAGAGGTCTGAGAGAAAGAAGTGCAGGTTACACGTCAAGGGAACAAGTCAAGGGTGAATGCTCTATGGGTGACTACAGAGACAGGAAACAGGAAGCCAGGTCAGAGTGGACCTGAACCATGACACCCCACCTCAGACTTCTACACTTAGTTCAAGGGCTGAGAACCTCCAGCTTGGCAGACTTCATAGCTCAATCACTCCACCAGGGACGAGGAGTTTTTCCATCTTTCTGATCAGTGAGCACATTTGATCCTACTGTAAACTGGCTTTAGCAGAACCAAGCTTCACACAGGACCTGAAACTCTCCAGATGGAGGCAAATGCTTCTCTTCTTGCCTCTCATCTATAATACAAAGAGACTTTCCCCCAGAAACCCTTTACCTCACAGGTCCACCCCAACCTCACGGCTGGTGATGGAAGTAGGAGATCCATGACAGACTCCATGTTCTCCAAGGGTGGTCATAGACCAACAACACCCATTGTTCCCAGTCCTACTGAATCAGAATTTCTGGGGTTCAGGCCCAAACTGTCCAAATAAGCCTTTCCAGAAGGTTCTGAATCAAGCTCAAGTCCATGAACATTTCAAGCCAACAAACAAAAGGCCCTGGGTTGGAGGGTGGTTACAGGACTTGGTGTTAAAAGCTCAGTGAGGGCCAGGGAGAGAAATGGCTCAATGGTTAAGTGCTAGGCACTTGGGTCTGATAGACTCAGTTAAATCCATGGAACTGAAAAAAGATGGAAGTCATGGTTTACATTTGTAATTCCAACTCTCCTAGTGACGTCAGAGGTGGAGACAGGTAAATTCGCTAGAAGATTGCTAGGGGCCAGCTAGCCTGGAGTATGCAGCAGCAGAAACAAGAGAGACCCTACCTCAAAGGTGTAGAAGGTGAAATATGACACTCAAAAGTTTCCTCTGACCTCCGTGTGTATACCGTGGCACTTATGAGCTTGTATAGTCTCTCTCTCTCTCTCTCTCTCTCTTTATTTCACTTATACACACATACACACAATAAATAAATTAATTAAATTTTAAACAATGAAATGTACGATGAGTTAAAAATGTATACAGAAGACAGGGTGTGTCTCCTTTCAAGGGTCTTTCCAGCCATACCTGGTCTCTCAGCATCTTTTCCTCTCTGGCCTCCTCAGTGAATTTTTATCCCTAGCAACATGGAACCAGAATTGAGCATGGTTTTATGTCTGAGTTCTTGGACATCTTGCCCATCCATCTATCCATCCTCAGTAGGAATGTCTCCCAAGAAGCCTACCCCACTCTTCCATTGTCTGTCTCCTTTGTAAAGCCCTAAATTGTGCAGACTCTTTTATGGAGCCATGGTGAGTCTCCTTGTCCTGACCTCAGCTTCTAGGAGAGACACAAGTCCCTTCTGCTAAGCCCTGCTCATCGCCTCCCAGAACACAGGAAGTCCTAAACCTGCTATGCAAAGTGCCGTATGCCGAGTTGTCACTAGGAGCACAAGGTCAAGAGTTTTGATGTGAACACCAGACAAAGGATTGCTTGCTCCTGGCTTTGCCTAGGGGCGAGCTGTGCCACTGGACAAATTATCTAGTGTCACCAAGCCTCCCTGGGCTCATGTGTACAACCCAGATTTTGCTAGCACTACCGTCATCATCTTAACATGAGGTGAGGCACCTAGTGTGTGAAGCTTCATGCTTGCTACCCAACAGGGCAGCCTGTCAGCTTCTAGTTCCTACTGTTTTAGGATCATCTATTGAGTATCACAAACTAAAATGTTGGGGGGGGGGAATCTCCTTTCTAGGAACGGGTGAACATTTCATAAGGGAGAAATCGGGCAGTTTGGCCTAAGGCTGTTGATACTGCCTGCCCTGGCCAGCCAGACCCGAATACACTAAGGGTTAGTGAACTGTGCCTTTGCTCTATACCATTTCCATGCATAGGCTAAGGGGATGGCAGTCAGCTACCAGGGAGCAAAGAGTTTTCTCTAGGGGATTTCTTTCTGTTTAACAAGCTCCTCTCTACCCCTAAAAAGGCAATCTAGACTAATTGCCTAGAAGATGTCCCTGTAGCCCAAGAGCACACTTGGCTTTCACATCACCATTGTCCCTTGTTCTTGTTCTAAATGTAACCACCTCCCTGCTGGGGGTGCTTTTCTGTTGACATCTGCTACCAGCAATTGATTAGGTACTCCCAAGTCTAACCCAGGGCCTGGCACACAGGGGATGCCCAGCTACTGCTGCCTCTCATCTCCTCTGGGGCACTCATTTCTTCGGCAGAATCCCTTCCACCCCACACATGACCCCACTGCCAGGGAGACGACACTGGTAATTCTGTCTTGGTTCTAGATTCATCAACCCTGACTTCAGCACTGGATGGAGGATGGGAGGCCTGGGGGTCCAGGGGATGGCCAAGGATGAGGGGGTTGAATGGGTTTATAGAGGGGGGCAGGTAGGGAGGTAGCTAGCAAGAGTGAATAACCCACGAGATCATGGCTCTTGCTTCTGCCAAGATGCCCCAGGTTCTGTGTAAAAGAGGCATCTGGCCTTGCAACCACACATGTGACTGGAGCCCAGGTCACCAGTAGAGGACCATGAGCATATTCACAGCATAAGCCACAGCTCCAGCATCTTTTAGTGGCTCCCAGCATCTTTTAAGGGTAGGTATGCCAGCAATGCACTCATAATGGTGTATAGCCAGCAGGAGGCAGAGGCTGTTGAGTGTGGCCATGTCAGCTCCTTGTCCTGCTGGTCTAGAGAGAGGGAAGAGGCTGTGCCAGGATCAAGTGGCTTCAGGAGGTTACCAAACCAGCCCCAGTCCTTTGAGCTCCATCTTTTTCTCTAATGTTGCTAAATTACCCAAAAGTCAGAAGCATGTACCACCTTGCAGACCATGCCAATCAAACAGGGAGACTGCCTATGCTTTCTTTCTTTTCAAGCTTCCCATGGTGCACTGCATGAAATTTCCGAGAAAGGATCTCAGAGGCCAGCCACTTTGGTCCTGCTCCTTCCATTGAGTGTATCCTCTTAGAAAGCTCCTCGGTGTATTTCACTCAGGGTTACCTCACCACAGCATGTGCTGGTGTGAAAATCTGTCTTTGGGGGCAAAGGTAGAAAGCCTGTGTCACAGTTAAGTGCTTCCGGAAGCTTTGAGCTTGTCTGGGATCAGATTTCCTTTAAAAGGGAGGAAATTTCTTTTAACAGCTTAAATTCCTTTATTAAAAAAAAAAAAAAAAGGCTGAGATGACTCATTTCTCAAAGTACTAGTCTCACAGTGTGAAGACCTGAGTTAGGATCCCCAGAACCCATGGAAAACTCAGGAGTAGTGATACGTGCTTGTAATCTCAGAGATGGTGAGACTGGAGGTGGAAACACGTGGTTCCCTGTGAGTGACGCCAGCTAGTCCAGCCTACTTGCTGAAGTTCCAAGCCAGTGTTTGCCTCAAACAAAAGATAGAAGGCGCCTGAAAAAGTAACAACTAAGGTTGTCCTCTGACCTCCAGGAACCAGAAACACGTGCTCATGTGCACACACACACACACACACACACACACACACACACAAGGAATTTAGATAATGAAGGGAGCCCTATCTAGTTCTCAGGTAAGTAAAATCATTTGCCCATAAGCCATCAAAAAGAAGAGAGGGCTTTCTGCTGACTGAGTTGTTTATTCTTTCTTCCTACCTGCCTTTCTTCTCCCACACACAAAGGTGGTGAAGCCAGCATCATTCACACAGATCAAGTTTTCTTCTAAGTTTCCAGTTAAACATTTGCTTGTAGCTGACACCTATTAATAATTTAAAGGCCCCGCTCTTCTGAACAATGATCAAAATTAATCTATTAGCCACTTGGGGATATTTACATAAATTTGTTAGTGGCTCTTTAACAGCCGTTTTCCACTCAACATTTCTTGCGGCCCTGGCACACCATTATTGAGCAGGAGAGGATTTGGTGATTGCATGGTCTTCCCTCTTCTGTATATATGACAAACCACCACTGGGAATTGCTTAGGAGGTAAATAAGGTAATTCCTTCTGATTTCTGCAAGCTGCTGAAGTTACAGGAGAAGTGCAATTACTTTCAGATCCCTCCACATGCAATTTACTAATAAGCTACAGAATGGGGAAACATGTAATTAGTAATTACTCTAGTATGTGGTGATCCAGGGTTTACCCAGGCAGTCTGTGGCAGAAAACAAAATGAGCTCAGTGTTAAGAAACAAGTCTGTCACACATCCAAACACACACATATCTTTTATTTTAAAATTTCTATTGCCTTAATTTTTTTATTTCTCTCTCTCTCTCTCTCTCTGTGTGTGTGTGTGTGTGTGTGTGTGTGTGTGTGTGTGTGTGTGTGTGTGCACACCCGCACATGCCAGAGTATATATGGAGGGCAGAGAACAACTCATAGAAATTGGTTCTCTCCTGTCATGCTTGTCCCTGGAAGTCAAACTCAGGTCATCAAGCTTGGCTGGAAGGGTCTTTCCCACTGAGCCAGCTCACTGGCCTTTTAGGGGGTTGTTGTTGTTTATTTGGGAGTTCAATGGCTTTGAACTTGTAGTCCTCCTTCCTCTAACCTCCTGAGTGCTAGGATTATAGGTATGCCCCACCTACCTATTACCAAGGATGGAACCCAGGGCTGTGTGTGTGCTAGACAAGAGCTCTACCCACTGACTGGCAACCCCTGGCCTGAGCCTGGTACATCTGAAAGGAGTTGCTGATGCTAAATTTATTAATGATAAAATCATTGTTTAAATGTATACCCTTGTTATGGGTTTCCAAAATCACAGCTACATCACTGGAAAAGTATCCTTGTGTCTGGATTCAAAGTGTGGTGGTTTGAATAAGAGTGGCCCCCATAGGCTTATATATTTGAATGCTAAGACACCAGGGAGTGAATGTTAGAAAGGATAGAAGGAGTAAGAGGTGTGGCCTTGTTGGAGTAGATGTGGCCTTGTTGGAACAGGTGTGGCCTTGTGGGAGTAGGTGTGGCCATGTGGGAGTAGGGGTGTGGCCTTGTTGGAGGAAGTATGCCACTGGGGGCTGGGTAGGCTTTGAGGTTTGGAAAGCCCATTTTGATGGCTTATGGGTAAATGATTTTACTACTCCATTCTCTCTCTGTTTGTGGATCAGGATGCAACTCTCAGCTAATTCTCCAGCACCACTTCTGCCTGCTGACATGCTTTCTGCCACCATCCTCCTTGCTATGATGCTATGATGACCATGGACTCTGAAACGGTAAGCAAACCCCCAACTAAGTGCTTTGTTTTACAAGAATTGCCTTGGTTGGTCTGATGGCTCAGTGCCTAAGAACACTGGTTCTTCTTCCAGAGGTTCTGAGTTCAATTCCCAGTAACCACAAGGTGGCTCACAACCATCTATAATGGGATCTGATGCCCTCTTCTGTCATGCAGACATACAAGAAGACAGAACACTCACATACATAAACAAATAGATCTTTTAAAAACAACTTAAAAAAAAGAATTGCCTTGGTCATAGAACAAGTCTCTTTATAACAACAGAACAGTGACTAAGACAGACCTACACAGGACTCAGAATGGGGAGTTAAGGAAGAGAAGAAACACAGATATGAGGAATGCCTAAATCTGAGGACTGGCTGTAGAATATTATGCACATTATCATCTTTACAATAAGTAGGTATAATTATGCCCTTTTTTGTAGCAGGAGAAATAGAAGTGAAATTAGGTTTTGCCCCCTGGTTTCTTGGCTAAGATCACTCTCAGTGTGCGGGTTTGGGAGGGGCGAGCTGGGATGGCACCCTGGAAAAGTCTGACTTCAAGGACAATAAACTCCCAGCATACCAGGGGGTTATTCTTGTGACTGTGACTCCATATTATGAATGAAATAGCCTACATCAGACCTCTGGAAAAGGGTGATTTGGTGCCCTCGTGTAAGGGAAATAATATTTATACAAGAGAGATACAGACCCAGTCTGTGTGTGGTAGGTTCACAGGTGGCTTTATTTTTAAAGAAACAACATCAACTTGGAGTAGAATAGGGGGTGCTGTCAGGCGCTGATATCTCTCGATATCAAAAAAAAATCTTAATTTAAGATAACATCTTTAAATGCCATATTCTGCAGATCTCTTGGGGTTTTTGAAGATGCCCTATCCATCTCTTGTATTTAGATAAGCAAATGTTGCTTGTCTCTTAGCAACTTGATTACTGAGTAGTTTAGAGAATATCTGTGATAGACTGTCATAGTAGCTAACAAAGTGACATGTTTGCATGACTAGGAGTTTGTTTTACTTAACTATCCTAGACTGTTTTAGATGGTTGGTATCAAGAGGCCAGAGCTTCACATTTTATTTTTAAGTATCTCTAGGTATGATACCATTAGGAAGCATTACCTTTAATTTTGTATCAATATACAAAGATCTATTCAATTGTGGTTAAATCTACTCCAAGTAGAAGATAAGCATCGAAGAACCTCCACTGTAAGATGGTTGAATTAGTGGCAAGCCTATCTCTTGGCATGAAAAAACCCCTTGCACCAACTGCAGACAGACTGCTGTCCAAAAAGGACAAAACTTGGTAGCAGGGAAGTCGACAGCCTAACTCTGCCAAGACAGGGTAGGTAAGTCCTTCATAATCCCTGCTCTACAGCAAATGTCTGTCAGAGAAACAGGACCCAAAGGCTGAAGATTGATGCTGGAATGTATGGAGAGAAAATGGGAACTGTCCAGGCAGTCATTGGTATGTCCTTTCTTAGTTTTGGAAGCTGCAGGCCCTGCACTTCCTATAGAAGCAGTTATATTTATCCCTCTCAGGTCTCTGAGGTGGTTGAAGAATAGACAGCTAGAGTCTCATAGTTAAATTTTGAGTTGTTTAGGAATCAAGAGGGTGTTATAGATCTAAGAAGATACTCTTAAAAGTGTGTTGCAAGTTAGTATGAATGTTGAGTCAGATATAGACCTTTAAACTCATGGAGATGGTTAGATAGTAGAATGTTAAAGTCAGGGGCCAAATATGTATAAACTGGACATTGGGAAGGTATACTGGGCCATTTAACTCTCATAAATGTGGCATACTTATATCTGTTGTTTTGTATAATACTTACTGTTATAAGAGAAGGAACCATCTGTTGGACTGAAAGGGGAAACTTCTGGGGGGAAGAGGGTGGAAGGGCGGGATAGGAAGGGGGAATAGGGAGGGGTTTGTGACTGAGATGTAACTTGAAGAAAAAAAATAAAGTATTTAAAAAAAAGATAAAAAAAAGAAACAACTTCAAAGAAATGTACCAAGATTGTCACCCCTTCACTGTGCAATATTTACGATTTAGTATATTCCAAGAATTGTATATAGTCATTATCACTATCTGATGAAAATTTCATAATCTCATTTTCCCCCCTCCCTCAGCCTCTGGTGAATATGAATACATTTCTATCTCTATAAATCTGCTTATTACAGACACTTCATATAAATGGAATCATGATATGTGGCTTTTTGTGACTGGCTTCCTAGACTGAAAACCCAAGGTGGGGAAGATTATAGACGTGCTTTCCTCTGAGGGCTTCACAGGTTCAGATCTTACATGTGTGTCTTTAATCTATTTGTGTGCAGTGTGAGGTAGGGATTCAGCTCCATTGCCTGTGGATATCCAGTTGTCCTGGAAGCACTGGCTGACCTACTTGCTCTTTCCTGTGTCTTGGTATACTTGGTATAGAAAAATCGTCTATTAACATAAAGATAGGTAGATGATTGATAGATGATAGGTAGATGATAGATAGATAGGTGATAGATAGATGTTATATAGATAGATGATAGATAATAGATAGATGACAGATAAATGATAGATGATAGATGATTGATAGATAGATAGATGATAGACAGATGTTAGATGATAGGCATGCTCTCTTTCATGTCACAGTGCATCTCATTCCCTGTTCAGTGGAATCCCTTCAATCATATGGGTTTTCAGGAGTCAATTTTTTTTTCTCCCAGGTGTGGCCTGGGGATTGAACTCAAGTCATCAGGCTTGTTGGCAGCCATCTTTACCCAATGAGCCATCTCTTTGGCCCTATAACAAATATTATTAATGTAAACATTAGTGAACAGCCTGCATCCTATCCTCCGGGTCCACAATGAGAAGTGGGATTGTCGTTGTTGACATGTTTTAATGTTTTGAATGACCGCTAAAGTGCCCCTTATTCAGTGATTCAGAGAGGGTCCTGTTTGTCAACATCCTGACAGTGCTTGGGAGCTTCCTTCTTTACCCAAAGCATAACAGCAGACATGAACTGTTATCTTGTTATGGCTTTGATTCGTACTCCCTACTAACTAGCCAATTCGATCACTTTTTGTTCACCATTGTTTGTCTTCTCTAGAGAAACATTTATCATTCTTTCTCCCCCATTCTAAAGTGTGTACTGTTTTTCTATTTGTTATTGAATTATAAGAGATTCAGAACATACAGAGAAAGAGAGGACTCTAGAATCTTACAGTGATGAAATCTAGTCTGTTTTTCTCTTTGGTGTTTGTATTTTGGCCCTGGATATAAAAATTCTGTGCCAAATCCGAAGTTGATGAACTTTTTCTCTCATGTTTTTCTTTAAGTGGTTTTACATGTTCAGACATTCCTTTGCATGTGGTGGTGAGGTAGGGAATCTGATTTCATTCTTTTGTTAGTGGATATTCAATTGTTCCAGCAGCGTTTGCTGATTAGCCTGCTCTTTCTTGTTGCATTGTCTTGGCATGCCTGTCCGAACGCAAGTGGGGATATGGTTTAGTGATTAAATTGCTGGTCATACAAGCAAGGAGACCAGAGTTCAGGTCCCTAGAACCTATGCATAAGCTGGTGGGCTCGATAACCCATCTGCAATAACAGCCTCAGAGATGGAAACAGGAAATCTTGGATCAAGCTGACTGATGAGATCAGTTGTATTAGTGAGTTATGGGTTCATTTTGTAAGAGACGCCGCCTCAAAAATAATAAGGCAGAAAAGCACTCAAGGATGCTTCCTGTCATCAGCCTCTGGCTTCTCCACACATGCACACACGTGAGCACAGGCACTCATCCACACTTGTTCGCCCACACACATGTAAACACAGATACAAACATGCATGCATACAATCGACCACACACGTACAGATTTTATTTACAGACTCTGACGTCTATGCTATGGATCTATACGTTTATTCTTTCTTGTGTCAGTACCACACAGTCTCTGTAGTAAATCTTGACATCAGGAAGTGGGAATTCTCCTACTTGATTCTGCCTAGAGATCTTTTTTGGCTCTGTTGAGTGCCTTGTGATTCTATATGAATTTGAAGACCGGCTTGTCAATTTCTACCCTAAAAGGCAGATGCGATTTTGAGAGGGGTTTGCTGAATGCAAACATCTGCTTGCTGGGAACTGCCAGCCTGTTAACAAATGATGGCTCTGCCGACATCAAACCCTGTGGCTCTTTCTGAGCTGTAAGTGAGCGCCTTCTTCGCCTGGCAAGAGCAGTGTAGCTCCATGGAATGCTGGGGCGGGCTCGGAAATTACTTCTATTGGAGACGACCTATTAGGGCACAACAGCAGCTCCCTCGAGGCCAGTTCTCAGCCACTCCACACACCACGCGGCTTCTATTACTTAGTCCAGCACAGCTTTAAATACCTCCAGGCACCCCCTCCACCACTTCCTGTGGAATACTATTTCACAGCCTAATAGATCTTCCTAGGGGAATTTTCTCTCTTACTTAGCCACATTTCTTTGTACATTCAAGACCATTGCTTCTTCAAGACCGCACCACTCTGGATAGATCTGCCTGCTTGTGGCCCCCATGTTTCACAGCCTTGGAGCCAGCCTCTTTGTGAGTTGTGCAAACTCTGGGTGTCACAGATGAAGGCTTGCTAAGGAGACCCTTGGCAAAAGCTGCCACTATGTTCTTATGGTCTTGAGGGTTCAATCGTGGCTGATAAAGCACACACTGAATCCAAGGGACTCCATGTCAAGAGGGCCCTCTCTGTAGTTTAGAATGAATGGTGTGTCCCCCGTGGAAGGAAGCTGGGGATATGGATTTTCTCAGGCTCTAGTAAGAAGGGCAAGGTGTAACATACCATCTCAGGGACTACTTAGTAAACTTGTAGGATCTCCAAGACTAAGGGAAGTTCACAGATTACTCTGGGGAGAGCCCAGCTGAGTCTGTGTCTGACTCAGAGCAGGCTGATGGAGCTTGGTCCAGTGTGTTCTGAGCCTGAGTTGTGTGCCACTGGCTTGCCCTTATTCTTCTTTTTCTGCCTTTGAGGGTTGAGGTTTTAAGAGAGACCATATACAGAGAGGAACAGAGCCTAGTCTGACCCACATGGCACACACAGCAGGGCAGGGGCCTAGGCCCTCTTTGGTTCTCTCTGGTATGCAGCTGAGCCTGGTTTTCTTCGCCTGTGAGATGGAGTGGGACACAATACAGTGCTTCAGAGACCTGGGTAGGCAACTCTAGTTGGAAAAATATCACTCCATAAATGTTACGTTACTTCCGGTCTTTCTGCTCCTGGATGGCTGGTCAGGATCATTTCTCCAAGCAATTTAGTCAGGCAACTGTCTGCGGTCCCTTTCCTCCCGGCCTCCTGGCCTGCACTGATAAGTTTTATTAGCAAAGAGGAAAGGGATTTTCGATAACTAAATTTCTTCTGGGCTTTTCAAGAGATATTGATGGAGCTGCCTGGTTTCTTAGCTGGCACATCATCCTGCTAGGATAGCCTGGTGTGCTCTGGGATGAGGCCAAGGGTAGCAGAAACCTGACTAGCTGGGGAGTGAAGGCTTGGTGAAGTTAGTGTTCTGAAGGGGAAAGCCATATTTTGGCTTTCTGTACCCTGGGGACTGGGAGAGTAGTTGGAATTTGCTTGGAAACCACAGTAACTTCTGGTTTGTTTGTTAATAGGTGGCTGGGGACAGGGCTGCCTTTGATGGACCCTCACCTGCCTTTCTGTTCTGCACAATAGGAACCAGCTATGTGGCCACCCAGTGCTCCAATGACTTGGTCTGGGATGGGATTGTGTGTGAATGGGGACATGCATACTAGTGTGTGTATATGCCCTTGTGGATATGTATGTATGTCTGTTCTTGTCTGTGGGAATGTGTGTGTACACATGTGGAGCCATATGTTTATGCATGTATACATTTACATGGATATGTGTATATGGTTTTGTGTGTGAATTTTGGGGGGGTACACACTTATGTGTGCATGCAGCCATATGTACACGTGTGTGTATGTATGTGATCATGTGTGGGGGCATTTGTAACTATGTATATGAGTATACATACAAGTAAAAGTGTATAAGCATATGTGTGAGTATGTGGACATCTCTATATGAGTTTGGACACAGTATGTGTGAGTTTCAGAGTATATTGACCCTAGAATGTTTTTGTGTGTATAAATGCACATGCATGTATTTGTGTGCACATGTGTTTGTTCCCGGTTCCTTTTGCGCTAGATCAGATGCCTGGTAGAGTTAAAGCTTCAGAAGTTGGAGGGACATACATGTGGTTAGCACACCCAACCAGCAGCAGCCCGACCGTCTGGGTTACAATGTAGCCTGCATTCTGAGTGTTCTCTCTCACACGGCTGTGCATCTCTTCTCTACCCATCATAAGAAGGCTTCCAGTTTATACTCTCAGCCCATGCCTGCAATGGAGGTCTTTTTCCAGGCTTCAGCCAATAGTAGCATTATGGACTCCACCATCGTGGCCTGGCACAGGCGCCCCCCCAGGTGGTTAGTCCGCCTCTGTCTTCCAATGCCTTGCACTCTCAGGTGCCTCATGGGAATTCACAGGTACCTGTGTGTGCTGAGGGAGCCAGTAAAGAGCATTCTCGGTGTCTTCACGTTCTCATCTGTGAATTGGAGGTAAAAATACCTCTTGGCATGCTGGGGGACAACACAAAGTGTCACACAACATATCTACTCCACTCTCTGGTGTCTGCAGGCACTGAGACCTTTGATGGTCCCTCACCTGCCCTGAGAGCAGAGAGCAGGCATGGGGTGGAAGGTCCTGCTTGAAATCTGACTTCCAGCCTGGGTGAAGCACTTTACACTCAGGCTTTGTCTCCTGAACCATGGGAGAGCTCCTAAGTGCTAGGACCAGCCTCACAGAGTGAGGATCAGAGTCTGTGTGCATGTGTGCATTTGTGTGTGCGCGCACACACACACATGCACAGGGCAAGTCCAGGAGCCTAGAGCAGGGAGTAGTGAGCAAAGGCTAGAGATGGAACCCAGGTACCTGTAGCTGTAGCTGAACCTGCTGGGAGAAGACAGTGACCCGATGGCTTGGTGTGGCAAAGCTTCGCTACATTCTGGTACTGTCTACAACACTATCAGAAGCCTGTAGCTTAAGACAGTCCTCACTCATTAGCAGTGGAAGCTACAGGGCATATTGTATGGAGGATTTACCTGGAATCTCCACCCAGCCTGTGTTCTCACCTGGAGGTTCACCTGGGGTGACTTTTGCTATCTATCTCCCCTGAGTCCTCAAAAGAACTTTCTTCGCAGTTCTGGAGCTGAGCTTTCTGTTTTTCTTTCTGGTCCCTGGACAGTCTCAGCTCCTAGAAGGAGCCTGTAGAGTAGACTATAGTCACATGTCACCCTCCCCAACACTCAATACAGCCGCCTCTTACTTCTTCCTCTTCAAGAAGCACCATCACCTGATTAAGTCAGGCCTTCCCAAGCTAAGCTTCTTTTCGTTTGCCCACACTTCAATTATGTCGGTAAAATCCTTTCAGCTTTGTCCAAATGTTCCCTAACTGTGTCAACTGCTGTATATGACAGGCCCAGGTTCCACTTGGATCACAGTAAGATGATTCAGCCATGGTTACGCACCGAAGCCGCTGGAAGCTGCCGTGATTCTGTGCAGCAGTGAGGAAGCTGTCTTGACTGGCTGTGAGGCCATGATTCTGGGCCTGCTGAGTCTGCTCCAGCACCACAGATGGCAAGGCCAGTGGTGCAAATGTGGCCTTTAGGTCCTGATGGCTTACAAGGAGCCTCAGGTGGACCCAGCTGGGAGGAAACTGTATTGTATGTATCCAGGGCTGAAGAAGCACTAGCTTCTTTCCATAGTGTGCCAGAATGTTCTAGAAGGAGGATATTGGACACAGGTAAACCAGGGCCATGGGCAATATCCTTGAGTCTCCTGGCCATGAACAAAGAATGGAGATCATTGTTCTAGAGGCTCTACTAAGCACCAAGCACCAAGCACCAAGCACTTTGGATTCCATGTCTTACAGGAGCTCAGAGGTTGACCTTGAGCAGGCTAAGGTCACAGCACCAGGAAGTTAAGGAGGGAGCTGGGTCCCATAGAAGGAGGGACTGGCCTACTATGCCTCCCAGTCAGCTGATCTGCTCAGAAGGGCAGCAATGCTCTGCCTAACTCAAGATCATTGATTTCTGTTTGCAGTGACGTTTTGTTTTTCCCGATTGAGAGATGCCAATTTACAAGGCTGACTTCCAGGATGTGATTCCCCTGACTCGGTGCGGTGCTAGGATCTGTTTTGTGAGGATGATCTGCTAGCTCCCAAGCTCTGGATATTCTGAGAATGAAGGACACAGGCTCTCCAGACCCCACGGAGAACCCGAATGTCAGCCCTTACCTGAGTAGAAGCCACGTCTTGTCCACGGCCACACTGCCAGGTCTGGAGATGCTCTCAGATAGTGCATGATACTCGCTAAATATTTGTTCAAAGGATGAGGGAATAAACCCTTGACTCAGGGGAAACTTAACTCTAATATCAAAGCCAACTCATCTCTTTGAAAGTACACTCCCATAGAGCATTGGTGGAGCCTGGGATGATTCTGCCTGCTTCGATCAACAGTCTTCTTACATGCCTGGGCCATGAAGGTAAAATGACTCACATTTACAATAATGGCTAAGAACACCCTTGCACACGACTCCTCCAAGTCTGAGAATGAATTAACCCATAACCACTCCAATCAACCCACGGGTGAGGATCAGTACAGACTTGGCTGGTTTTCTGACCCCCACACATGGGGGTGCTGGGCAGGAGCCAGTGTGATTTGCACAGTAGCCCTGGTGAAGCAGGCTCCTCATGGGAGGAGTTCTCCTCCAGGCAGCAGTGGTGCTGATTACTGACTCACCTTCATGCTCATGCAGGAAGCTCTGATTGCAGCAGAGAATGAGTAGCGGCTGAGCTTCCTCCCTTGCTGCAAGGGGGCGGAGGATGTCTCAGGGCATTCACCACAGCATCCCTTCTGATTAATCAGGCTGCTCCAGTCTGTGAGGGAGAATAGGTCCAGGAAGCAAATCTGCCTGGAACAGTCATTCCGTGCCCCACGCCTGTGCAGGTGAACCAAAGCAGAGACAGGGCCCCTGTGAGGACTCTTGGGATGGGGACCCTCTTGTTGAGAACAAAAGTAACAAATAGATGCATAGGGAATTTTACTTCCCAGGGGTTCTCAGGAGTCAGAAAACCCAGTGACCAGCCATTCATTGTGCTTTTCTTTTGAGGGAAGTCTTTTTGAGACAAAAAAAAAAAAAAAATCTTACTAGCTAGCCCAGGCTATTTTCCAATTTGTGATCATCCTGCCTCTACCTCCTAAGTGTTGGAATGCCAGCCAGTTCTGTACCATCACATTTGAAATCAAGATGATTTTATGGAAGGGCAGACATCTAACCTTTGGGCTCTCTTAGGTTCCTGTTTGATATTTCTGACACTTATTAGTTCATGAAGTTGGGAATTCCCAGGAACTCTGTAGAACATGACTGGGTCCTTTAGTGGGTTTTAGATGATGCTACCATATTCCCTCACTGTCCAAACCCAAACAATAGCAACAAAGGCCAATGTGGTCCTCTTGTGATGTGGGCATGATCTCGGATTCATGTATTGAAAATGTGATTACTCCACACAACCATGGGAGAGTGCCCAGCTTATGAAGGTTACAACCCCGCTTTGTAGATGGGCTCATGACCATTCTAAAGGGATTTGAGGCCATAGGACAGATCATTGGCTATCTCTTACTGTGTGATATACCCTCTGCTATATTTCAGTGCAGCAAGATGCATATATTACCAGATATAGCCCTCCGTCATGGGTCTGCTGTCCTCTGTGAGGTTAAGAAATAGATTTCTGTTCCTCATACTTTACATGTTCTGTTATAGTGGCAGATATGGACTAGTGTGTGTTCTATAAAGACTCTCTTTAAAATATTACAAATGTTTGTATGGGGAATCTTACAGAGGTAGTCCAGGCAACCGACAGTCAACTTCCTAGCTTTATCAGTAATTCTGGAGTTGCATAAAGAATCCCATCAACCAGGCCATGCAGAGACTGAAAGTTCTAGTGTTGTGGCATTTGTGGAGGAGGCAGATTTGAGCAGAGCCAGAACTTGGGCAGGGAAAGGCTGCAGGGGCGAGGACGCACAGGGCAGGGCTACTGTCCAGTCTGGACACTAAGTTCCGGATAAATCTTTTCCACATTGCCTCCTAGCTTTGTGTCACTTGTATCAGGGCCTTCTTCCTTCTTGCATTGCATTTTCCCTTTCTTCACTGACCTTGAACTCAGTCTTCCACTTGAGGTATCACTCACTGCCTCTGGTCCTTTGTGGGTTCTTCCTACCACTCTGGATGAAATAATTAAGATCCTGTATCTTTCTAGAAAAAAATTAAAAAGAGAATGTCATTCTTTGCATCAGTCATGGGTCAATACCCCATCTCTCTCTTCAGAAGGTGGATAAAGCACAGATCCAAAACCAAGGGACCCAGTGAGGCAGAGGCTCTGTGAAAGGAGAGCCTTCTCTGGGTCTCGGAACATTCTCAGCAAACCACCCAGAAGCCTGCCAAGCAACTGAGGAGTTTTTAATCATTGTTTCTCTCTTCTGGGGGAGAAAAAAGAGTCATCTGTAGCCTGGCAACAAAGATCTGTGTGTTCTTCCCCCATGCCAAGCCGTAAACAACGCCTCCCTCAGCTCAGCATAATGATACTCATATGCCACAACCAGGATGTCTTGGGGTGGCACAAGAGGGCTGCAGGCACCAGCAGTGCCAGCAGGCTGGGGTGCATGCTACAGAAACTGGCAGAGCCATGGGATGCTCTGATGCATGCATGCGTTTGGTGCAAACCCAAGAACTCGTCAGAGAGTACCATACTTTATCCAGCACAAGGCCTCCCTGCAGCCACAAAGCAGTGTTTCTCGTTAGGCAGCTGTGGGGTCGAGAGCCCAGGCAGCATAGGTGTGCCATGGAGAGGGCTGTGGGTGTCTCCTGGGCTGGAGAAGGCTCCTTCTCCCACTGCTCTTGTTTTGCCTCTCATCCCCCGCCTCTGCCATATTCCTTGGTGCAGGTAAGCACCTTCCTCTCAAGAGCCATCATGACTCAACCGGTTGCAAGAAAAGTGCCTTTAAAGCAAAAGAAGAAACAAATGGAAAATATTCATGGAAGTGAGAGTGCTCTGACTACTCAGAACCCTCACAGCCAGCAGGGTTAGAAGGAGTAGAGGCTGAGGATGTGAACCTGGGGTCTGATTTCCTGGATGTGAATCCTAAGTACCAATGGAGTGGCTGAGGCAAGATAATTCTCATTCCAAACTTACATGTCCTAATGCCAGGAAGCCTTGTGCTAAAATGATGACAGCAATTATTATTATTACTTCTTTTATTATTATTATTATTATTTCTAAAAAATTGACAGCACGCAAGCAACATTCAAACTATAGCCATTACTTCAGAAGAATGTGGCTGTGGTCAAGTCACAGATTTCTTCAGCTTTCTGCCCTCAGGTAAGCGGAAAAGTTTAACTGAGTTACTACACTAGATCCATTTAGCCGAGTTCCTGGCACCGTTTGTTCTATTTAGTAAAAAATGGGGCTGGTGCAGTGACTTGGTGGCAGAGTATTTGCCTGGCACACGTGAGGCCCTGGCTCCATTCTTAGATCTGAAAAAAAAATTAAAAAGGAGTCTCTGGGTTCTCTCTGACTGCAAGGATGGAGGCATGCCTGCCTTGCAAGCTGTTGTACAAGGCAGGTACTTGGGAGGATGTGTATGGGGCCTAAGTATGTGGAAGGAAAAAGCAAGCAGGCATGATTAGCCTAAGGTGATGTAAACAGGAGCAATCTGAGGACAAACTGATACCAGGAGCTCCTTGTTATACTGTATCCAGAAGGATGCAACTGTGTGCTGTGACATTCCCCTGGATCCTGGAGAAAAGATGAGGGTCTCTCAGCAGAACACCTGTCTGTGCAGGGAATGGCCAGTGAAAAGACAAAAAGGTGGAAGAAGAGCCACGGATCAGAGGAGACCACAGAGACGTGACATCTGAACATAACATGTAAAGCTGGGCCAGCTGAGTAGACCCAGGGCTGCGAAAAATGGGTACCACCATATTATTTGGACAAATTGGTAAAATCAGAATATGATGTGCAGCCTAGGCCATATCAGTATATTGTTGTTTTAGTTTTTAATTCAGACCACTGGTCTTTGTTTAGATCATTGATCTATGTTTACATTAGTAGTGAATATCTCCAGTCTTAGAAAACATGTATCAACACAGTATATTTGGATCTATGCTCAAATATTTAGGGAAAGGGGGACTTTAAATTCCCAAATGTGTCAAAAATTGTATATCATATAAAATTATGTGCAAATATGTAAATTTTTAAAACTATATTAATTCAAGATATATTACATAGCAAACATAAAACACAACAAATGTGTTGATATTTTATGATCAAGTGTACATCATTGTGTATACAGGTATACAAAATACAGATGTACTTCCTGAAATGCATGTGCATGGGCATCTATATGTAAATGCACAGACATACAGTGAGAGAGGAGGAGATGAAAAGAATAACCTCAGCTCTGTTATTATGTTAAGATAATAAAGCTACCACCATTCTTCTGGCCCATTCTAGGTTTTCCCATTTGCGGACAGTAATTGAAAACTTACAGAGTATATTTTCTGGCTTGGCATTCAATACTGAGCTTCATGCATGTTGTTGGGTAGAGAAGTGGTTTGATCATTTTCATGGCTGTGTAGAATTCTGCAGCTCTTGTACCCACTCTCATGCATTTGGGTTGCTTCCTCTTTTTTTTTAAGCACTTTTGAATACTGTGGTGCAAAACATACATACACGCTTGTGTGTTGGTTCATAGAAATGGAATTGTTAGCTTATCTAGCACACAAGTATCCCATGTTAGTGGATCTTGACAACTTCTCAAAATTGGTTGGGCCTTTTAAAAAAACTTCCCTCAGCAATGGCTGAAACATTCCAGTTGCCCTGTACCCTGCACACTTGGTCTTGTCAGCCCTTGGAGTTTAACCACTCTAAAATATGTATGGTAGTATATTACCATAGACTTAGTTGACATTTCTCTAATGGCTATTGAAGCTAAGTTCTTTCTGTCTGTTGGCTATTCAGATACTAAGTTCTGCAAAGCAACCATTCAAGCCTTTTGTCCATCTTTCTGTGAACTGTCATGTCTTATTGATTTGGAAGGTTCTTTATCTATTCTGGATAGAAGTCCTTTGCCAGACACACTGACTGTGAATGCACTCTTGTTCTGTGGTTTGTTTTTCCAGTTTTTCATGATACTTCCTGGTAAGGTCTAATTTTCACGATGTACAAATTATCAGCTTTCCCCCCACCCCCACAAGAATCCTACAGTTTAACTTTTATAATACTTTTAAAAGATTAAACCAAAGAGATTGTGAAGTATAAATTCAGGTGGGTCCTAATTCTAGATTCCAGTTGAAAGGGTCCTTGCCAGAGGGTCTGCAGTCAAACTCCCTCCTGCTTGGGAGAGGTATGTCTGCTCTTACCTAGGATTCTGAAGTCAAGCCTCCTCTGCTGACTCCTATCCCAGGGCTACAGGGCCCTTTGTCAAGGGGCAGATACAGTTCTGAACACAGAGAGAGAGAGATGCAGTGGGACAGAGATGCAGACATGATAATAGTATTTCAGTTCAGGGCAGCTGCAAAGGTGAGCTCTGAAGATGACAATCACCCCAGAGGGAGAGAAAGTCAATGATGGCTTCCCAGAGGAGGGGACAATTAAAATTAAAATGGGTTCTGTTGGCTTCATAGGAGCCTTCTGTGCAAAGTGTAGAAAAGTATTTCAGATAGACAAATACCCAGGGATCAGCAGGAGCTGGAGTACATGGCAAACTATGATGTCGAATAAGATTTGAGAAAAGGACTAGCCACTTCCCATCCCAACCTCCCCAACAAAATGCAGGAGGTTTGAATGTGGAAAGTCCTGGGCTAACATGTCCTAGTGCTGGTGCTGACTCACAAGCCCTTTCCCTGTCTGTCATATTGAGAAATGGGAGGTCAGGGTGGGGTAAGCAGTCCTAGAAGGCCCCGTAGAGGAGGTGGCCCTGAGGCTGGCCAGGAATACCTCTGTCTTTCACCTGCTGTTTCTGTGTAAGTACAGCCCTGTGCAACCCTAGGTCTCTCACGTGTGGAAGAAAAGGTGTGGCATGTAGAACAGGCCAGACCCCCAAGAGAACTTAATGAAATTTCATTTCAATTGTAGATTTTCAAGCAGCTCAAGGAATTTGAAGGGAAGATCAGCTCTGGGGAGTCAGGAAAGGATGTAGAGCCTGGAAGACACCGGCTTCTTTCTCTCTGAGGAACTCCTGTCCCACTCTCAAGATCTGACCCAGACTCCCACACTCCACACAGCCATTGGGAGATCTGTGTGGCCAGTGATGTGCTGACTCCTAAGGAGGCAGAGGAGAAGAGCCACACCTCCTTTGGGCTCTTTGAGCTCTGTCCTCTCTACCCTTGGAAGCTTTAAGTTGTCCTTTGAAGCTGGGACACCCAGGGTACAGGCCTCCTCTGCCCCTCTGGGTTTCTAGGCTTCTCTCAGGCTACCTGACACACACACACACACACACACACACACACACACACACACACACACA
>CAJQZJ010034481.1:144369-170630 GCA_907164525.1 Lophiomys imhausi | reverse complement strand
ACACACACACACACACACACACACACACACACACACACACACACACAGACAGACAGACAGACAGACAGACACACACACACACACACATCTGCACTCTATAATGCTATTCAGGGACCCTCAAGTCAGTCCTGCAGTGGTTCCATCTTTGCTGACTGGACCTCTGAATTAGACTACAGGCTCTGTCTCCCCTCTTCTCCCCATTCTAGCCTCTGTACCATCCTGCACTTGCCATGCCTACTAGGGTCCCCTCCTTGGTCTTGGAAACAGAAAGCTGTGAGACTCCTGACCCTGATAGGCTTTAGACTGGGCAATTTGCCTGATTCCAAACAGCATCTCTCTTGAATCCTCATGTCACTTTGGTGACAGCAAAGTGTCCTAGTGGGATAGGTGAACTCCTGCACAGGTGACAGATACTCAAGTGTCATGTAGCTTAGATCTGAGCCCCGGGTACTGTTGGGGCAGCCACAGATGAAACCTTTCACTTCTCCTAGCCCCAATTTTGCTACCTGCAAAGTTGGTTTGTATCCAGGTCTTAGGTTTGCTGAGTCCTGTGTAGGAAGACAGCAGTCACATGCCCACTCTGTCATTCAGTAGGTATCTTGCATGGTCCTGTGAGCCAGGCCTGGGGCCAGGGGCACCATAGGAGCTTCTTTTGTACCTCAGTTCCTTGTTCCTTCCCTTCATCCAAAGAGATTTCACAGACCCCAGGGAGGAGTGTGGAATATTTTCTTCTAGGCAGTGCTCCAGGGAATTGTGGCTGGACTTCAGTGCAATTGGCCCAAGAACAAGTGTGTAAACAAGACTTAGAGCTGTGTGGCCAGGTGTGGCATCCTGGGGTGTGAATGAGACTCCAAGTTCAACAGCCAGTGGTGGGTAGTAACAAGGCAGGGAAACAGCCACAGATTCCTTGAAAGTCTGAGCCTTCAGTCAATTCCTTATCAAGGTCTGGGTTAAGCTGAGAATGGAAAGTTCAAGCAGGTTCCAGGTCTTGCAGGCTGGTGTGATCAGGGACAGTAGGGCAAAAGATAGGTGAGCAAGATCACAGCTTGGATACTCACAGGAAGACTCACGTAGGCACAGTGACACAATCTGACTCACAGGGTAGTGATGGGGTGGAGGTAGAGTGAGGTGGTCAGTAGGAAGTGGAGGAGGAATCAGGGTATAGCCTGAGGACTGGAAACACCCGAGCTCTGAACTTTCAGCACACTAGCTTACTCGGTTCTTTCAGGCCCATTTTATAGATTAGGAAACCGAGGCTCAGTGGAATCAATGTCTTGTCTAGCGGTACCTAGAAGCAGAGGCATGATAAGAACCCAAGGTGACCACCTCTTCCTGCCACTCAACTCTGGCCATGCCTACTCAGTAAGTATTTTCTCTGCCTCTCAGTAAGTATTTTCTCAGCCTCCTAACAGACTTCTCATTGAGCTCAAACCTAAGACAGCCCACAGATAAGGGATGATGTATATACACAGAACCAGGCCTTGTCCTCCCCTAAACTTCTCATTTATCTTGGTTGTGGAGAATCTCACCCAACTTTAGCTGACATGTCAGTATTCCTGATGTACAGTGGGATAGGTAGGGGAGGATCCCTCACCTCTGCCCCTCAAAGAACATGAGCAGGGTCATCAGGAGATGCTCTTGTGGGGCAGCATGGTGGAGAGAAACTCAGAGAAGGGTGAGGAGAGGCCATAGGGCAGGAAGGAAGTACTAGGCTCAGAACCAACCAGCTCCAAGGTACAAATGGGGTTCTCCTCAGCTGATTGACAGGCCTGTGGGCTCATGCTCACCTCAAAGAACTGCCTGATGTCAGTATGTGCTGTCCTGGAACCAACGGTATTGGACCCCTCTCCTGCTTCCAGTGGCCCTTGTTACGGGAACCACGGGATGGCAGTGGCCCTAGACTTGGAAATCCCAGGTGAATCCAGATCAGAAGCAGGAAGACAAAACATTTTCAGGGCTGTTCCCTAGCAACCCGAGCTGCTGGCCACAGCTGCTGGTCCACAGCTGATGCCCTTCCATCCATTTGCAGGAGGCATTGGTTTTAGGTGCTGCGAGGTACTCCAGGAGGCTTCTTAATGTCCCTCCAATGATCCAAGAAGCCATTTGCTTAGAAAATCTTCCTCCTCCCCCTTTCCTCCTTTCTCACACTCCCACCCCATCAGCCAGCTCTTAGCACAGTGAACACTGCAGCACAGCCCCGAACCCCGGGTGGCTTGTTGAACAAAGCCCGGGATCCATGGCAGCAGTAGCAGTGTGGGGTGACTTTCTTAGTGGTGATGCTGCCTACCCTGGGCTGCATTGGTGGGGGGGAGGATGAATAGGAACCAGAAGACCACATTAGAAAGGAGCCCAGTGCCTAGCAAAGCAGAGGGGGAGGGAAGGAGGAAAGGGAGGAGGGGAAGGCAGCAGAGCAGGGGAGGAGGAGAGAGGCCACTCGTTTATTTCTTATGATGCCAGTTGTAGCACTGGTCTCATGTGTGGGGAGGAGACTGTATTTTATGTTTTAATCCTCCAAGCTGTGTGTGTGGGCTGGGGATAATTACATTGAAAAATGTGGCTAATATGCGGAAGGTTTTTTTTTTTTTTTTTTTTTTTTGTGGGGATGGGAGCGCTTCAGTGGAATATCTTCCTCATGGCAACCAAGGCCTTTCCAGAAGCTGCCCAAAGGTGCCAGTAATTGGAAGCAGGGTGGAAACCTGCACCCTGCCTCCAGCTGGTGCAGCTCTCTTCTGTTGTAGGAGTCTTGGCATCCAAGGAATGGCACTGCACTTCCCCAACCCCAGCTCCCAACCTGCCACACTACCAGTCCCTGAGGGTGACAAACAGGAGACAAATGGGAGGTCTGATTGCTTTCTTAGCTGAAGCCTGAGTTGTGGGGGGAGGCTCTGCTGAAGAATGCAGAAGGGAGGCACAGGTAATCAGAACCCCCCCCCACACAACTACCTATTTGTCTGCATATGAAACACACACACACACACACACACACACACACACACACAGTGTACTCACACATTCATAACCAACCCACTTGTGTACACACATACATATACTCATTCACACACACAAACACATGGACAGACTCATGCCTTTCCACATACCACACTCATGCACACACACAGGTATGTGCTCAGGCTTATTCATCCACAAATAAGTACACACATGCCTATGCAGTCTATGTCCACACACACGCAGATCTGCACAAACTTACATGTTTTACCCACTGTGGTACATATGTGAGTCCGAAAACTTTTTAGGTGCTGTCTCACACACACCCTCATCTATATTCATGTCCACATCAACACGCACACTACAGCTTGCATGGGCTGACGTTTGTGAAATGCTGTCAGAAATATTGCCAGGGACATTTTTATTTGGAATTTTAAAAAATTGACATCTGCCTCCCTTAAAAGGCCACAAAAAACATCCCCATCCCTGCCATCCTGGAAGTTTGTTTTTTAACACACAGGCCTTGGTGACTGCAAGGCCCTTTAATTCAAGCCACATGGCCGGCGTGCAGACTTTCCCCTGGCTCATGCATTCTGCTCATTTGATGCCTGTTTACTCAGAAACTGCAGATCCAGTGGAAAAAACACTCCAGCCTGCTGTGGTGCCAATTAGTCTCTCTTCCCACGGTGGGCCAGCCTCCCCACAGGAGGGGACCCACAGGGCGGACAGTGAGGTCCTCAGCGAGGCTGGCTCTGATGAATAGGTTTTGGTTCCCTGGGGACTTGGCGGGTTATTTTGTAGAAAATTGAATTTCTTGGTAAGTTAGAAGATGTGCTAATGAGTACTAATGTGGGGCCAAGAGGGCTGAGGGTAGGCTTGGGCTTGGGCACCAGCTGGGTCAGTTCCACCTAAGCTTCTGGGACCCCCAGCTCTACCCACCTGTGCCTCCTCCAGACGCAGGTACAGTTCTACCCACCAGCATGCTATTTGCCCCTGGCACTGCCCTAGCTCCTGTCCAGGCCATCATGTGTCCCCCAAGTCCATGATGACCCTAAATTGCCCTCTCTACTTCTGTCAGTACCTACACATTTGAGACTACCTGCAGAATTGAGCCAGAGTTGTTCAGCCTAGTGCTGCGGGTTGGAGTTCTTGTCTGGAAAGTTATCTCATCAGACCTCTGAATAACTCATTTTCCACCTTGCTAAGATAGTTTGTGATGTCCCCCCCAGTGAGGTCAAGCCTGTTCACTCTCCACTAAGTCCCAGACTCACCCTGTCACAAATGTGCAGTGCAGCGAAGGCTGCAGGTGCAGTGCAGGATGGGGAGGGGGCAAAAGCTTGAGCAGCTTGTTTTCTTGGTGGGGGGGGGGGCTGACAAGGGATCACTTCCTACAGGGAGAAGGTGCTGGAGCCCAGGGTGGAGGCTAGTGGGACTTGCACACTCCTGGTCCCCAATTCAGGATCTCAGGGATGCCACTGCTTTGCTGCCTCCATCCCTGAGCCTGGATCCTGCCAACATTTATCTACAGGAGCCTCACAGCTACTACATAGCAAACAAAGGCAGAGGTGCTGCTGTAGACAGCTTGCCACGGCTGGGAAACAGGGGCTGTCTGTACCTTTCGATGCTGTCATCTCATTAATCTTGTACCTCTGCAGCCTTTCTGAAGAGTGCACTCACAGCGGCCCATTCATTATGGCTCTAATAACAGCGGCGGGCATGAAAGTGCCAGGCTGTGGAGGAGTCAGCCTCTGTAGCTGCACAAAGCCAATACTTTTAAAATACATTTACACAGCAATAAATAAAAGCGGTCTCAGTTTACCTCTGTATTAAACTCTATTTGCGCGTCAGAGTTAAGGGCTGCATTTGTGTCTTGCTATTCAAATTTATTCTTGTGCAGCCCTGAGCCCGGCTGCATTTATTTCATCGTGTAGTAATGGTGGCTGAAGCTTAAGGGGCCTTTCATTACCAAGCCGCCCTCATTAAGAACTCTGCTCCAGGCTTCTGGGCTCAATTCGGCCACCATGAAGAGGGAAGGGCAAGGCAGAGAACTGACAGGCCTTCATTAGCCTTCCCTGGCAGCTGGCTGGCCAGTAGCCAGGGATTAGTAAGGTCCCTGTCCCCCAAATTCTGGCACACAGAGGTGATTTCCTAAAGGTGGTGACATATCTTCTACCTACCCTTTCCAAGTTCCAAATACCAGAGGAGGCAAGGCTCTGAGAAGTCGAGGATCCGTCCACAATCATTCTGACCTTGGATGGCTTGTTTCAAGGCACGAACATTCTGCAGGTCTGTTGGGAGCACATTTCCACCTTTGGAAGTAAAGTAGTTCAGTGCAACCATTATGGACTCTCTCCTGCCTCCACAGGCAGCTCAGAATTCAGCAGGGCCCTCGGGGACCAGGATGTTGAAGCATGGTGACTGCCAGCAAATACCTGGTCTTCAGCTTGTGGAGACACTGTGCACAGGTCTTCTGATGTTACTGGCCCAAAGCCTCAAACACCGCCCTTTGGTTGAGACTGAGGCAAGTGGGCATACAGTGCCTGCTGGCTATGGCTGGAAGATCTTCCTGGGTGGAGTGCGATTGTCTGTATAGGTGATAAGCACGGGGTTTATGTATGGGGGAAGGAGTGCTCATGCCTGTGGAGGGCAGAGGTCAACTTATGGTATCATTTTTCAATAGCCCTCTCTACCTTATTTCTTTGAAACAAGGTTTCTCTTGTACTTGAAACTTCACAATCTCAGCTTTGCCGAATGGTCATGGAGCCCCAGGAATCTATCTGTCTCTTCCAGTGTGGGAATTACAAACTCATGCCACTGTTGCCTTTTTCACATGGGTACTAGGGATCCAAATTCAGGTTCTGATGCTTTCACAGCACACACTTTAGTGATAATTACAGGGTTTTGCAAAAGCAAATGAATAGAGATTCTCAAGAGGTGTCCCATTACCTGTTTCAAACAGTGATGTCTTATTTCCAAGCAAGATCTAGCTCTCAGTGACCCACTCTCAAATTCACCTGGGGAGTTCTTTCTACATTGCCTCATTTGCACTGAGTCTAGGAGACATACTGGGAAGATGTTACCTCCACTAGAACAGCATAGCTCTAAGGAAGCAGAAAGGGTGCCCCTACACATGAATGGAAAGGTAGGCACAGAGAAGTTATCTTCCTTGCCAAGGCCCACACAGCTGGTCAGTAATGCAGTTCAGAAACTCCATTCTGGTTCCTCATTGCTACAAGGCAGAAGCTGGCCTCCAGACCTTCAAGGCAGTCTTGCAGGAGGAATTGAGGGGTCCTCTATATGTCCATGGAATCATAGGATCCCCAAGGTCCTGCATCTGGTAATGGCTCCAATTTTTGCCAGATATGGTAGTCTTTCTCCAAGAATTTCTACGTTTCCTGTCCCTACTCTTCTCCATGTATCTGCATCACATTTTGGTCACTGGGAATGAAGAATGGCTACTGACCAGAAGTGAGTGTTCTGACCTCTGTGTGCCAAGCTTTGGGCAGGTCTTGTCACCTATAAAAGCTTGTTGGAGTCAAGCTCGAGTCTATGTCTTCTACCATTATTGCAAACCCTGGTACAATGATTTCTTAAGACAAAAGAGCACAGGTGCTAGTCTCAGGTTGGTCAAGGACCCTAGTTTCCTATCTTACATCTATGTCACTCCAGGCCAACTGAATCACCTCTGTGAGCCTCACTGAAGAAAGGTTGACAAATACCTACTCCTCATACCACACAGGGGCTTTGTAAAGACTGGACATACAGAGGGTGCTCAGCACTCAGCAAACAACAAGATATGACATGTGCAATAAATACCCAAAAATATAGGGTTCTAGTTCCCTTCTTTCCTTGGCTCCTGGGTGGCTAGGGAGTATATAATTCAACTTCTGTATCTGTCACAAAATACTTGTGACATTAGTCTATAAAAGGAAAGGTTAATTTGGCTCATGGTTTTGGAGGTTTCAGCCCATGATCGATTGATCCTACTGTTCCACACCTGTGGAGGAGACAGTTCATCATGGTGGGCCTGCATGACACACAGCAAGCTGTCTAACTCCTAGCTGGAAGACATGATTCCCTGGAAAGGCATGACTTCAGTGACCTAGGAACCTCCCACTAGACCCCCCCTCTCAAAGGTTCCACTACCTCTCAGCATCATCCGAGAGAGCAGCCTACCCATTGACAACACCAGAGTTCTGTTGTGATCCAGCCATGCCAACAAGAGTGCTGCCACCCACTGTGCAGCCAGAGAACCTGGTTGCTCACTTCTTGCCACTTTCTGATACCAGGGCAGTAGGCAGAGCAGACACACTCATCAGCTGGCCAACGTTTACTTGCAACCTTCTTTCTCCAGTGGGTCTTGGAGATCAAAGTCCTGGCTTTCCCAGGTATTTTCCAAGTTCGAGGTGGCTAATGGAGCAAGTTTGGCCAATGACAACGGGGCATGGATAATTTCTTTTTTTCCAACCTGCAGGATGGAAGGTGTGCTTCTGGAAGAGATTTCCGTGGGGATAATTGATCTCTGGACTGTCTTGACTGAGGACTTAATCAAGGCTGATCAGATCGTGCACTTTGAATAGGTGCAATTTGTTATACGTCACTTCTACCTTGGAGATGTTTCTAAACACTGCCAGGGGTTCCTGGGCATGATTGACTTTCCTAACAAGAGCTTCTTCCTCTTTTGTGGGAGGTGCCTGCACCGGCCTTCGGGGAGGCAGATGGATGTCTGCAGCCTGGGTGGCCATTTAACTATGGCAAGGAACAAATGAGTCCTGAAGAAGTGGGTCCTAAACCCAACTTGATGTCACCTTCTTGTAATAGGAAGAAAACGAGCTGGATGTTGACATCTCTGTCAGCGAGGCTTCCAATTCCTTGAAGCCCAGTGACTTCCTACATAAACATAAGTGTTTTATATGTATTTATTGGCTAAGCTACTAAAACTGGAAGGGAGGCCAGGATGGCATTTCTTGTGGTACTGGAATGGGATGGGGGTAGGATTTTGGTAGTTCTGGGCAGGGAGGCCATGGGAGCAAAAGGCACTGGAATAGGAGCCATAATGGCATATTGTCTTCTGGATAAACCCACTGTCCCATGTGGAGGCAACCTTCCCACCCTCCCTCCATCTTGGCTAATAAGCTAGCTCATATTTTGTTTTCCTCCCCACATTACTTATCCCCTGGTGACAGAAAATTACAGCTGACAAGTGGCAATTGATCTCTCCACATTATTTTGAAGCAATTATTTTGAAATGGGAAACAATGCTTCCAGGAAAACGGCCGATCGCAGGCTAGCACACAAAGCTTCCTCCAAGACAGATAGGGAAAAGCCAATTTGTCCCACATCAAAACTGACCAAATTTTCTTTCCTTGAAATTACATTTAATTACTGCCTGGAAATCTCCAGAGATTCCTCCTGCTTCAATCCAAGGTGCAGAAGATGTGCTAGAGTCCTTGGGTGCCCTCTAGAGGGTCTGGGGGCCCTGGTCTTGCCAGGTCCCTCCAACAGGTAATCTTTGAATGCCTATATATCAAGAAAGGATCTGTGGACATGTAGGTGAAACACAAGTCAACTTCTTCAGGAAGTATGGTGTGACAATCCTCTATACTCAGGAATTAATGGAAGGAAGCTTGTTCCCACAGCTCCCTAGTGTGGGTTTCAATGATTGTAGTATTTAAATGTATACAAAATTACAACTGGACCTCTGCTTACTTTACTATGATGAACCACCAAAGCACCATTGCAGATTTATTGTTAGTTTGTTTGTTACTGAGACAGTGTCAAGTACCCTAGGCTGTCTTTCATCTTGAACTTCGGACCCTCCTACTTCCACTTCCCTAGTGCTGGGGACTGTGAGCTTGCAGCACCACACGTAGTTGATATGGAAACCTGGGGCCTCATGCATGTGGGCAAGTACTCTAACCATTGAACATCCGCAGCCTTCACTGCACATTTAAGCACGAGCCAGGACAACGGAATACGCTGCATTTCATTGGCGGTACAACACTGCCTTTTCTGTGTGCATTTTTACACCTGTAACTCAGGTAGAATGACAGCTGGCATGGCACTGCCCCACTGTGAATTTTTCTTGCTTCTCCTGTGAGAAGCAAACAGTGAGGTTTGACAATTTCCCGTTATATCTCGCCTCTGGAACTCCAACGTCATCCATTCATACTTGCCACCACGCCATCAGGCCCTCATTTGAGGAGGGCTCTCTGGCTGGACGTCCCCCTGCCTATAGGCCTGCAGCATGCCTCTAAAGTCAAAAGGAGGCCTGACAATGTGGTCACTATGGGGAAAGGTATCAACTAGCATCACAGTCCTCATCCTCTGTGGTCCACTGGGGTCTCAAGAGGAAACGTGGAAAACGTCCGTACCCAAGCCCACCTCAGACCCATGAAATTACATCCAGGATGCAGCAGTGTAGAGAAACCATGACCTAAGTCAGATTTTCAAACACGAGCTTGCATCAGAAAACCCATGGTGAATCAGGGGAGTTGGGAGGCAAACACAGGTGACTCACCCCTGCAGTTCCTAAGTCTAATGGGTCATGGGTGGGTACAGAAAGTGGTATCTATCCCTCACAGCTTCCCTGCTGTTCCTGCTCTGGTGATCCCATTTCAGGAACCAACAATGTCAATGATTTGAATATACAGAGGATGCTTCTAGAGCCTCAGTAGGAGACATGCCCATGGACTGGACTCAGCATGAGACTCAGATCCCCCAGCTCTTCACTTGCTACTTGTGGCCTCTGGCCAATACCAGTCCCTGTGAATCCCAGTCTTTGGCAAGTAGCCTGTCTATCTCAGAGAGCAGCTCCCGAAGTGCAGGGAGGCACAATGTAGGAGTCAAACTTTGCTGAGTGATCAGATGTCTTGGCTATGAGTCTAGTTGCGCTGATTGCCTGCTGTGCGGGCCCAGCCAAGGTCTTTATTAGCATCCTGAAGATGAGAGTAAGTAATTAACCATGGCTGGTAGCCTCCTTATAGGAGTTGAACATATGCTAACACACTTTATAACCTGAAAAAAAAAACTTAAGTCCAGGATAAGGACATCTGGGAAATATTCCCCAAGAGAAGCAGCCATACGTCCATTTCTTCTGTCCACACCAGGTGGCTTTCCTGCAAGCCACCCTATGGGAAACAAGTCCCTGTGTGTGCAAAGCTTAAAGATGATCTGAATTCCCAAGATGGATACTACTGGGTGGCCCAAAGGAGGGGATCTATTCAGCCTCCTGGCATTTACTCTCAAGGGAAGCAGGTTGAATGACTCCCTCTTCGTTGTCTTCTGCCTTTCTCAGAAAGTCCAGGATTCAGTTGACCCTCCAGATGTCAGGGGAAAACAAGATTGAGGGGAAAAAAGAGGAATATAGGCCAGTGTGTTAGTTTGACTTCTGTTGCTGTGATTAAAAACACCACAATCAAAAGCAACTTAGGGAGGAAAAGGGTTGTTTCATCTCCCATGTTACAGGCCATCATTGAGGGAAACCAGGGCAAGGACTCAAGCAGGGCAGGAACCTGGCGGCAGAAACTGGAGCACAGAATGTGGAGGGGCTCTGACTTGTTCTCCATGGTTTGCCCATCTTGTTTCCTTGTACACTCCAGGACTACCTGGCTAAGGGTGGCACCACCCATAGTGGACTGAGCCCTCCCACATAAACATTAATCAAGAAAATGCCCAGATAACTGTCTGCAGGCCAATCTGATGGGGGGCATTTTCTCAACTGAGATTCCCTCTTCCCAGATGACAGTAGTTTGTGTCAAGCTGCTAAAATCTAATCAGCATAGTCTGCATAGTCAGCAATGGACCATCTTCCCAGGACAGACCACTGGCCACACCTATCTCTATGCTTCAACTGCCCCTTGCCACCTTTGTCACAGCCCTCAGCCAAAATGGTGACAGTGCTATCAGCTTGATGTCACACACACACACACACACACACACACACACACACACACACACACGCACACTACAAGCTCATCGAAGGCAGCTTTTTATTATGGTATTTGTTACCTGAATCCTGTCCTTGTGCCTGATCCATGACTGACGCGCATACAGGCTGAATGAACACTTGAGAGAAGGAGACATCCAAAGGGTAGGCAATGGTATTCCTGCAGAGCTCTGCTAACTCTCAGCCACAGCCTGGCACTCCAACAGGGGTGAAACGGCCAAGGGGGCAGGAGTTTGATAAGGAAACCAAGAAAGACCGTGCAAAATCAAGCCACTGAGTAACGTGACAGAAGATGAATTGGGAGCAAAAGGAACAGTTTACAGTGACTGTATGAGTTGATGGGTTTGGAGTTAGTTACGACCTTGAGGGAGAGAAACAGAGGAAGAAAAGGGTTTTGAAAGAGTTTGGATAATTCAGTGAAGAAGAGCGTAGTAGCTCACATTGCAGGAAGATCTTCAGTCAGATCAAGAGAGAGAGAAGAGAGGGGAAACACTTCTTTTTTGTCTGTGAAGAGTTCCTTCCAGAAATCCCTGAAAACCACCCCTCCCCCGTCCCAATCAGAAGGGAAAAGGATCAGCCCAACTGTATAGCAATTTGTCTTACTCTGCTTGTCAAAAACCAGTGGCCATGTGGGATGAAAGGCTCAGATCTCAAGCAGAAAGAGGGAGACAGCTTTTTCTGGGCCTTGGATGATTCAATCTTGAAGCAAAGCAGTCATTTGCTTTCCTTCAATTTCTCACCTTGGAAGCCTCAAAATAAAGGTTTAAAAGTGTACAGGAATAGTTACTTTCACCAAGACATGAGAAGCAGAGGCCATCAGTTCCTGGGCTCTAAGGGGCCATTCTTCAGTAGCCATGCAAACTGGCCAGGCTGTCTGTGTGAATGAGACACTCTAGGGAAGCTGCTCAACACTCAGTGATAGTCAGTGTGTGCTGCAGGTGAGGATTCTTTTGCAGACAGAGTAAGTTCCAGACAGGACAAAGCAGGAGCATCAGTTTGAGGTCTGTTTGGACAAAGTGGTCAATAAGACCGCTAGTGCCCATGGGACGACTCCATGATGGTTTGCCTCTTTGGGTTGTGTGTAACACACTTCAAAAAGCGGCCTCTACTGGTGACATGGGATACTGCAGCCCAGCTTGAGTAGCTGTGGTAATACAATCAGAACAGGTTTGTTAAGGGGGGCTTCATACCATATCAACACATTGTTGTGGAAGTACTTGATCCGATATGAATAGGAAATTCAATTTCTAAGGGGCTATGCTAGAACAAATGGAATGAGATGTATGCTCAGGCCCATGGGGTTCCAGAAAGGTGGGAACCCATACAAGGTATAAAATTATCACAACTTCCCAGTTACACGAAGAGCAGGCGTTAGCAGAGCCCTTACTTTATAAAATGTCTTAAGCGTCTTGATTAGTTGCTTTGAGATGCGCATCTGGCTTGGTAGTGGAGCCTAAGGGGAAAAATTTTTTTATATGCTATCACATGACCATCTGTGTGTGACAATCAAGTTGTAGGTACCCTGTGGGAGACATGACATGCAGAGTTGGTCCCAAGGCTTGCCTGCAGAGATGGTTTAAGTTTTTCAGTCAGAGGCAAGCATTCGGTATAAGTGTGCAATTCCAGTACTCAGGGGACAGAGGCAGGTGGATCTCCCCACAATTTGAGGACAGCCTGGTCTACAGAGAGATGCTTTGTCTCAAAACATTTTTTCTTTCAGTCAGAAAGATGAGTCTGGGTTCACAGAAATGATGTACCTGGACTGGGAGGGGCGGAAGGCCATTCTTTCTGCCTTCGTTCCATCTGAGATGATGGGGGATGGTGTCTCAGTGACCATTAACAAAAGGGAAAAGCAGACACATTCAGGATACCAGTCCAGGGCTTCTTATGAAGATGCTTAGCTCCCTGTTTTCTAGGATGTACCATTGAAGGATCTCTCTGGTAACTCCTTTAAGAGGTAATTTTATGGTGGAAATGGCATAAACTCTTCGCTGCACTGTCTCAAAGGCTATCGCGTCCTCCACACCCTCAGAAGTGATCCTCACTTTCCTTCTGAAAGTCTGGTTAGGGTCTCATCATGTCTTTCAAATGGTATAAATCCAGCTAACAATGTTGGTGTGACAAGTGGATGGATGAGCACATAGGATTGGGGAAGTCACCCCGGGGTCCCTTTGAGCATCCTCTAGCAGGAGCTCTCTTGTGCCCAGCCCCTGGCCTCCTGGAAGAGGCAGCTTCAGTGCCCTTCAGGACACAATTAGAGTCATCTCAAGGAAAGCTGAATTAGAGGCAACGAGCCTCCATGGACTCAAGAGTGTCTTCACTCCTACATCCCTTATGCACCTCATAATGGATCCTTTCTTTAAACATTATACCCTCAATTAGCTCATAATTGCTGTCCATGCCCTATGAATTATGCATTGTGTGAGGCAAATACAGGTTCCCTGGCACTGGACAAATCACAAGCTGTTGAAGAAGCTGGGGTAATTACCAAAACAATCCTGGGACCCTGGGGAAGGGGTACCTTTTCTGCCTCTCCTCCCTGCCTTTCTCCACTTGTGGTGGGGTTCACCTCCACCCCACCTGGCTTCAGTCAGTAGTCTCCAAGTTCAAAGCCTGTACCCTGTGCTGAGCAAGATGTTAACATTCATCCTGCTTTAGCGTTCTTACTGCTTGCAGGCAGCCTTGCCAGTCCTTTTGCCTTCTTTCCTGTACAGTGTATACTTACCTTGAAGCATCTGCTCCCTCTGGAATTTGTGGGTTTCGTGGGGCTGGGTTTGGGTAAAGATCACCTTTGTGGCAAGACAGAAAAGGTGGCTTGTTCAGCAAGTGACAAATGTCATGACAATGGATGTCTTAAAGCTATTTTGTTTTTAAAGGACAAAAAGGCCACTTGAGAAGTACTCTGCATTAATTACAAGGAAAATTACATTTATTGAAATGACTTCTTAAAACCTCTAAGAGGGAGTTAAGTTATATATTCAAAAGCATTAGAATAGCAGTCCCTCCCTTATGCCCAAATCCACCCACACTGGTTTCTCTATCATCTACCCTTTCACACGAGTGTCCTGAATCATTTGGTTAATGTTATGTGTATACATACGTGTGTGGCCACACAATAATCTTGTATTCGAGTTTACGGTAAGCAGAGGGTAACTGTCTTCCTATGGTTCCCACCATTGTTCCTAGATGTTAATTTGAGGAATAAGAAAATCACTACTATTATCCTCCTGTCCACACAATTTGAATAAAATATACGTTTTCAAATCGTTTGCTGTAAACAAATTAGTTCTTACAAGTGTATTCAGCTTGAAGGAGTCAATGTTTATCTTTAGATTCTATGCATTTTGATCTCTCTCTCTCTCTCTGTCTGTCTATATGTCCGTTCTTCTGCCCCTCCCTCCTTCCCTCCCTTGGGTTTACTCCTAAGGTCAGGTAAATGTTAGCTAAGTACTCTAGCACTGAGACATATCCTTATAACTTTTCTGTTACTAATTTTAAGCGAGTTTTAATAAGTTACCCAGGCTGGCCTTGAACTCATTTCCTAGTCCAAGCTGATCTTGAACTTGTGATTCTTCAGACCTTCAAGAGTCTCTGACTTCTTCATCGCACACATCTTTCATGGGACTCATACTGCTATGCTAAGCTTTTAATATTTCTGTCATTCATCTAGTTACTCTTTAAATGTTTCTTTGGGGCCCAATATGTGCCATTGTACTGAGCTAGAACTGGAGTTGCCAAAGAGAAGTTGTGGTTCTTGCTTTTAAGTAGTTCATGATCTTGCAGAGGAGACAGAAAGCCATCATAGTCTGAGCTGATTTCCTGAGTGCAGGCTCAGTAAAGTAAACAAAGGACCAAGGACTGAGCTTAAACCTTGGTATCTCCACTTCCAAACTTTGTGATCACTGTGGATGTCAGTTTCTTCATCTGTAAAACGGGAGGAAGTAACAATGCAAGTAAGCAGTACTATGAACATTCCCTTTGTAGAATTTTATAATCCATTTATACTTTTCAAAAGGTAGGCATGCATTGGTTTGAAATTTTACTTAGATAAAAATCCCAGCCAAGTAGGTGCCTTTTTCAAACTATCACTGCTACTTTCCTCATGAGACAAAAGATAAAATTGAGCAAATGTCCTTTAACATAGCTTTGATATCAAAAAGGCAATTATTTGTAAGTTGCAAATCTTCCCTCCTGTGGTCTTCTTATTGGCAGAAAATATGATTGAGTCTGTGGGAATGGGAAGAGGAAGAGGGGTAGGCCTTATTTAGTGACTTAGAGGTCAGACTATGGGAGGAAAATCAAATTTAAATGAAGAGAAATGTTAAAGTTGCTAGCAAAGGAGTGAGGGCCCAGGCACGCAAGGCTACTTCACATAAGAATTCCTTTCATTACTTACTCAACAAAATGTTGTTCAGCACCAGTCTGGGCAAGCACTGGTCACACAGTCTGATCCCTGACCTTGGGAAGTTTGTGTTCTAGTGGGTGGACCGGGCACTTCAAAAGAACCACTTAAATGTGTAATCAGGTGACAGGTGACAACAGCTGGGAGACTAGTCAACACTGTCATGGAAGAAAAAAAAAGTGAACCATATCTGGCCTGTGGTCAGGGAAACTGAATGTGAGCAGTGACAGTGGAGTTGTGATACAGAGAAAAGGGTTACCATGGAATAAGGAAGTCCCTACACAGGCATGGAACCGACCAACATGATGAAGCTGAGGAACAACATGAACTGCCTGCAGGAGCCTTGAGCCACCATTTTTGGTGAGAGTGGGAATTTTCTGATAAAGGGAGACAGCCCTTAGAAGGAAGATTGACCCAGAAAGGCAACCATGTTTTGCGTTCATCCATCAGTGGGTTTGTATGCAAATCTACAGAGAGTGTAGAGATGCTTGAGTGTCACAGTTTCAGAAGCAACTTCGGTGGTGCCTGTGGTAGGTTTAGTGTTCTATTATGTAACATATAATAGCATATATAGCATAGGGAACTTGGAATAAGGCTGGTCTTTAAGATAAAAGACTTACTTCCAAAGTGACATGTCCTGGGGAACTCGCCAAGGACCAGGACCTCTTTGATCTTAGGGCTAGGGGCAGGACATACCCCCTGAGGTGCCTGCCCTCTGGAGGTCTCCTCGAAGTCCTCTGCGGATAAACATCTGCATGACACGTCCTGAGGCACCTGCCTGTGAATTCTCATCCCTCTGCGAAAAGTTTTTTTCAAAAGGACTGAACACAGGAGCATAACTTGAAAAGTGCATGACAGGTGAATATATTTAAGGCAGGATTCACATGGACAGAAGGCTCTCTAGACTCTCTCTCCTGTTCCTGAGTCACTTGACCGGCAGAAAAACACGCATCACAAGCTCATCGGAAGGTTTCACCCTCTGATGTTGACCTTCTCGGGTATGGAGAGAAGAAGGATTCTCCCTGAGATTCGGGAGTGCTTACGCAAGGAACTCCCAGTCTTCGGGTCTTTGCAGGCCATAAGCATCTGAATCTGTGAGCCGCCTGGGAAACTTTCATATGTTACTTGATCTTAAGACCACAAAGGTGACGAACAAAATTCAGAGACTTTAAGAGACTTTAAACTGAAAAATTGTATGAAGACCAGCCATCCACCAGGACCCACGCTCAGAGAAAAATATCCTTTTGAGAAACCTTAGGTTAATGTTAAATGCTTGTATTATAGGTACTAAGAAGTTTTAGGTGCTAGGTTTCAGAGTTAGGGTTTGGGTTTAGGATTTAGGAATTTTATAGACAATTGTTAGGTAATTGTTAAGTCTTAATAAATATATGTGTGATAAATAAAAATTTACTGTTTCAGGTGTCAGGTTCTTCTAGAGGGGCTGGCATGGGAGCCCAGGCTCTTGCTTTTCATGAATAAACCATGTGTGAGCTTTTCAAGAGCTCCTAGCAACAGAAGCTGGGCTTGAGCATCAGTTAGTCTCACAGTCTCTCTCTGGTCCCCACTTTTGACCCCATGATTCTTCCTGAGGACTACTGGTCCTCTGCCCACATGGAGAAGGAAGGAAGACAGGAAATGAAGGAAATGAGAACCCATGAATTACAGTCATTACTATTATCCCAAAACCTTCAACAAATTCCAGTAAGTGTTACGCGGAGAGACTAAAGGGGGTTGAGAATTCAGTAAGTCTGGGAGAGAGATTAAATATTGACTTAGGATTTTACTGTACACCTCATCAGAGTCTTTATTCTTGCAATGTGCATTGTAGGTCTCTAACTGGGAGCACAATTAGGAATATTTTCCAAACACATTCGACCACAAAACATGCTTTTCCTGGGTGTCCTGGGCAGATTGTGTTTCAGAGTTTGTTTTTGGTAACTGCTACTTGAGTGAGGGCCTTAAGTTTGAAATTTCAAAAGTGAAGGGAATCTTAGAGGTCACTTTGTCCAAACTTGCCATGCAACAGAAGAAAATGATTGAAACCCACTCACCTTAATCTACCTTTCTGGAGTTACTGTGGACATACCTCTTATACTGGATACTGGGTTGCTGTGGGAGAAAAAGGTGCTACCAAGGAATAATGAAATCCCTACACAGCATAGTGGGACTATCAGTCAGTTCTTGCTCTGGTCTTTAGTGTTCAACAAGTACTAAGAATCTGGGATACTGAGGACTCAACACTACCTGACAAGCACGTGGCACACCAGTGGCACTTAGGAGGGTCGTCAGCTAGCCCATTTCCTACCCCGAGAAACATGTACCCTGCTTTATACAATTAATTGTATGCAAATATTCTCTGTAGGATATGCTAATACTCATGGCATTTTTTATAATATTGGGTTTTAGACTCATTTCTAAGGAAACATACTGAACTTAAGGGCCTGAAGCATTCTATTCAATCCTGCTGGTGCACCAACCTCCAAAGAAACACTTCAATTGTATAATCCCGTGCTAATTCATTAAGAACAAATGCTTTGGAGTTTATTGTCCTTTAGAAGAACCCAGATTTAGAATTAGAGTGCCACACAGTTTGGGCCCATTAGTGTGTGTGTGTGTGTGTGTGTGTGTGTGTGTGTGTGTGTGTGTGTGGAGGGGTGGGGGTACACATGCACACGAAGGCCAGAGAGCGATGCTGAGTGCCTTTCTCAATCCTTTCCTAACGTATATTTTTGATATAGGGTCTCTCACTGAACTTGGAACTCACTGCTTCTGCTAGACAGACTGGTCAGTAAATTGTTGGGATCCTCCTGTCTCTGCCTCCTCAGATGGGACTCTTGCAAGCATGCATCACTCTGTTTAGTTTTTACGTGGGGTCTCAGGCTAGAACTCAGTTCTTCCCACTTGCATGGAGGCTCTTTACAGGAGCCATCTCATTGGGCTCCTCTTTATACTTTACAGAAAGAAAAGTAGGCTCCATGGGGAGAGGCAATGTGCCCAAAGTTCTCACAAGAGTCAGGAGTGGTTCTGGCCCCAGAGAAGCTAGTTCGGTCCAGCTTTGGTCTCCGTTCCCACCCCCACCGGTGACCCCTTAACACTTTTCTTGGATGTGCTAGACCCAGCATGATGAAGTGCTTTATTGTGGAGTTGTGCCTTGGTAAACCTAGGAAACTCCCTAGGACTTTTGTCTCTTCGGTGGTCTAGGAAGATGTTGTTTGTTGAAGAGGGAAAAAGTAAACGATCAACCAGCAAGCTGAGCTGGGTCCATGCTGGGCTCACTAGGACTCTTTTCCACAAACGTCAGGAAAGAAGAGGAAATGCTGGACTCCAAGAGGTAGCTTCCTTCTGTCTTGGCCCTGGGGGAGCAGGTGCCAGACCACAGCCCGGACAGTTATGCAAATCAGATATGCAGACTGTAAAGACAGCAACAAAGGGCAGTAAACCTGTCTGAAAGTGCATTTTAGAAAGCAGTGAGTGAGGACTCAGAATGATAAGGCTTGGTGTACCTCTCTAGTACTGATCCAGGGGACATATTGGGCAGCATTACAGATGGGACAATGGCAGACAGTGACTGTGGCTCTGGGTGTTCCTCTTCCTTTTTCTTCCTCCGTGCTGTGTTTGTTTATGTCAAGTGGGTAAGTGGGTAGATTTCACAATAGGTCTCAGGTCCTACCCCCACTGTGACCTGAGGGCTTTAGGCAGCCATTGAGGTAAAGCCATGTTGGAATTAACACAAGGACCACTGAGTGATGTATCTAGCCTATTGATAGGTTGGAAAATGTTCTAGCTACTTCACTTCTGTGGTTGCAACACAGAAATTGACCAGGGTTGGCCTTCCCAGAGCTCAAATGGTTCTACTGTCACCCAAAGAATGCCTAAAAGTTATTTTATAAAATCTTAAGTTGAGAGAAGACCCCAACAGAGACAGTGCAGCAAGCATGGGCCTTCGTTATTATCCGGCTCATCCCTGATGTTACAGACAGATGAAGAAAGTGATGGAGGAAGCTTGCAAGAAAATGCACAGTTGGTAGCAGAGCAGATTCTGAAATCTCACTGCTTTCTGGACTCCGGGGCAGCCTGGAGATGGTCAGCCTGTTCTCAGGATTGGCTGATGGAGGGATGCCCTGGCACATAGTGGGGCTCAGAGAATGTTCTGGCAAGAACACATTAACAGGCATTAATTCCCCACTTTGGAGCCTCAAGGAAACCAAAATAGTATAAATACCGTGTGTCCCTGCCTTCACCATGTATGTATCTACGGCCTTTACTTTGGGCCGCTTGCCTGTTTAATCTCACAGACATATTAATGACTCAAGGATCAAAAACTGGCCACACGAAGGCTCCCTTATCTCGCTCCAAGTCTGAAGGAACAAAGAATGACTGAGACACCTTACTGTCAGCTTTCCCAGCATCTTTTCCATACCCATTGTCCTAAATCTACAATCAAGTTGAATTCCAGGAGAGGAAAAGGCCTCGCAGCAGTCCACCTCGCCACGACGTCATCTTCAAGCTGGCACAATCATCCCATGGGAACCACTTTGTCCTCTCAGGCAATAAGACCTTCTATAAATCTGAGGTAATATCAGCCAGACCGTGTTTTGACATCTAATTCTGAATATCCCACCTTCACTTTAATTGCCCTGTTTAAACCCAGGGCTTGTCAGTACCCCAAAAATGGAATTGGGGGACACTGAAACCCTTTCCTTGCGACTGCGTTGATTAAATCTCTATTTTTCACCATCTCTTAGCTCTTTAGTGATTGCACTGGGGCCTGTAGCCAGGCCTAGTTCAGTAGGGTGTGGGTTTTGGAGTTTGGCCCTAATCATCTGATGATAGTATCTCTTTCCTCTACCAGGAGGTGACTAGAAAAAGTCACATAAAGTCCAAGACTGGCAAACTTGGCCCTGCTCTCCTGTAGTTTTGCTCCCCAACAGCCTCCCTCCCCAGCTCCTCCTGGTCTCTGTGAGGCCTGAAAAAAAGATGTGGTGCAAGATGAAGGCTGATAAATTCCTTCCAAAACTGGTCTGTAAGTTTTCTAATCTTAACAGGAATCACAGAAGTGCAATTAGCTTCCTAGCCCTCAGAAAGGACACTGGCAGTTCAGCTTCTATAGGGAAGGGATGGAATTAGAAGGAGAGAAAGGGGCATTTTAAACCACAGAAGTGTGCCCCCACCTTTGCAGACATTTATTAAGCACCTACTATGAGCTAGGTACCAGAGAGTCACCATCCCAGACAGCCAATCAGGACAGTCTTACGCAATCTTCTTCCTGGATGTCAGCTGCCCAATTCTGGGCTTTGTGCTGGCTCTTTCTTCCTCTCTCTCTCTCTCTCTTTCTTTCTTAAGCCACCAACAAGACTCTGACCTCTCCTGGAACACACAATGCAGGCAGTCACTCATGCATTAACAACCACCGGGCCCCAAAGGTCGTTTCTATGACAACCCCGAGGTCCTTAATGACCCTGGCAGGCCAATGATTTTGTTTTGTTTGAGAGTGAAGGAATAATAAGTCAGGCTGGCTGGCTCAGACGCTTACTCGCCCCTCTCCCCCTCACCCCCCCCCTCCACTGCGCTGATATACTGTTCATTATCTGACTGCTGCACCAGCCCCAGAGACAGGGGCAGCTAGCTCCGAAAGACAAGATCTTGACTGCAGACAAAGAGCTGTAAAGGACCAGTGTGCCCTGCATCCAGAGCTACCCCAACTTCATTAATTCTGTGGCCAGCTGGGAAGTTAGAACCTGGGCTTTGGGGGTCCCCAGCTCCTGGAGTCCAGTGGTGTTCAGGTGAACCCCAAATCCCATGTGCAGAGTCCTGCTGGGAGACCTTTCTACCAGGAGGTGTGCCCGACTCACAGACAGCTAGAGCTGCTCCTATAGCAAGACCTATCACTTTAATGATGGGATGAATAAGGCGATTGATGATCAGTCTCACTAGCCTCTGTGTGGAGGTTCTGTAACTGAGGAGGCCAGGGCTGACTGTGAAAACAAAGGCTGCTGCCAGGTTCTCAGCTGACTCTTGTCTGGGTCCTGGGGTGGGGCCCTGCCCCCTTGCTTGCCCAGTTCCAGTTCCGGGTCTCTTCTTCTACCTTGAGACTCTTCCTGGGGAGGAAGCTTTCATTGTCTTCTGATCTTGGGGCAAATGGGCCTCCAGCTTGTCACATCAATTTTCAAACATGACGTTCGGCAGCCTGGGATTTTGCTAGCAGACACTTGGAATGATTTTGTGTGTGTGTGTGTGTGTGTGTGCGCGCGCGCACACACACACACACACACACACACACAGCTAAAATCCCCGAGAATAAGTCATTATCCTCTAACAGGGGAAAAAAAAAATCAGATCCTACTGGCTGCCCTGTGGCCCAATCAGCTGACTCATTCTCCATGCTTCCCCTGAAGTAATTAGCGTTTTCATTTTTCCCAACCTGCCTATTAGATAAACTCCAGGTTCTCCTTCAGTTGAAGCACATTTTTTTTTTTCTTTTTGGGTTGGTGTGCCTCAGCCTCTCCCCAAGAAACAAAAGCACCCGGAAGAAAAGAGGACAAAGAAATGGGTGATCTGGTCCTCTGTGCTTCTAGTTGGATTGTTTTGTGCCTCTGCTATGAGTCTAGGGCATCATACTATATTCAGGGTCCTCTAATGAGGGAGGAATTCATCACCCTCTACTAATTCCAGTGCCGGTTGGGCAAAGGGCAGTTGAACCTGCAGAGGGCAATTTGCAGGCACCCAAGAGTCCAGAGGTGGTGTGATGGCTAGCTTTAGTGGTCAACTTCATACAACCTAGAGTTATCTGGGATGAGGGCTTCAGTGAGTGTTGGTCTATGTTGGGTCAGACTATGGGCATGTCTGTGACTGTCTTAATTAAACTAATTGCTGTGGAAAGACCCAGTCCAACAAGGGTGGGGGAGTACCGTTCCCTAGGCAGGGTTTCCTGAACTGTATGTAAGAAGGGAGGAACAGAGCTGAACACCAGTGAGCATAAGTGCATCCATTTCTCTTATGCTCTTGACTAAATGGCTGTGGTGTGACTGGTTTCATGCTCCTGTCTTGATGATACCATACCCCTAATGGCAGACTGTAACCTGCAGTTATAAGCAGAATAAACCCTTTCTTGCTTAAGTTGTTCCCTGTTATGGTATTTTACCAGAGCAACAGAAATGAAACCAGGAGAGATGTTGTGTAGGGCAGTACCTGTATCCTGTCTCACACCCTCTCTTCATTTTGCCTCCTTTGTCCTGTGTGGGAGAACTGAAGAGCAGGAATGGAAAGTTCTGGGAGATTGCAGAGCCCATGGTTGTGTCAGTGAGGTGGCAGACTTGACCTGAGGCTGAGTTCTTTGCAGGATGGATGGGGGGCTTCTCCCCTGTCCCAAATGGGCAGCTGTGGATGTGCCCTTGCATAGCTTCTCTTAGGGCTGGGAAATGCAGCTACTGAAACCCAAGGGGTTCTTGACTGAAGATAGAATATAGAATCTTTTTAACATAAAAATTTTAGATTTTTCAAATATGGTTAAATAATTCTAATGTTCTAAGACTTGGTTCTAGTAAAAAAAAAATAAAAACAAAAATAAAATAAATAAATAAAGCACCTTTCCAGGAGATCCACTCCTGCATCATGTGCACATGATCCTCATACATACTAAGGTGCAGGGAATGAAAATGGGGGTGATTGCTGAGGATTGTGACATCGGCTGGGATGTTCTGTGGCATTTTCCCTAAGTACAGATTGCTCATTGTACCTTTTGTTGCACTGAAGAGTGTAATAAAGGCCGTCAGGAGTGCGGGAGACCACATGCTCAGACTCACCCTAAGGATATGGAGGCTCCCTCAGGCAGGAGGCAGGAGGGGGCTCTGCTATGTGGGGCAGAGGGAAGACTTTTTACTCTTCTCATAATACAAGTGTGGTCTTCCATTCTGGTTTTCTAGAATTCACGACCATTGGCACGATTGCTCATACTTCTCTCCTGACGCTGTGGTTTCCAGTGGTCCCCCGATCTGACATCAGCCTGGCTTCAGTCCCCATTGCTCTAAAACCTTTACTTTTTTTTTTTTTTTTTTTTGTTCATTTCCTCCTTCACTCACATTCTAGGTGTGGCTACATCCCGGGTTCTGTTTTCTGCTGATAATGAACTAAGTGAGTGCCTTGGAACCCCCAAACCTATCTTCATCTCTCTGACAGACACGGACACTTTGCCAACTGTATGGTGTTGCTTTGGGTCCAGACAATCCTGAAGGACTATTTCATCTTTGTTTTAAACTCACTCTACTCTTTGTTGCAGGCTCACTTCTAATGACCTCATCTCTTGGGCTCAAATTGGGCAGCAGTCTTGAATGTCAGAAAGGAACAAAGTCTTGGGTGTGGTGTGAACTCTTCCGAATACATGTCCTCACCCTCAAGGTGAGACTGCTTAGGAGTTAGCTATTTGGAAGTTGGCAGTAGCAAAATGATTTTGCAAGTGTGCCTTGTTACAACTAGCACATTTCCCACTCTCCTGCTCACATCCAATGGCTACAAAATTCAGTAGATCTGCCCTCTGGGATCTCTCTTGCCACCCCTTCTCTGTTGTCTTGGACTGCATCCTTATGGCTGTAACTGTTGTAGTTCCCCTATATTGTTGTAGCCACCCTGTAGTTGGGCCTCATCCATGACCCTGTGGTCTCTCTGCAAAGCCGGAGATTCAGTGAAAGTTGTCAAAAGATGGGATTATGGGCCACAACTCCATATTTGTACCCCAACTTTCAAAGGCTTTTATGGCATGAGCCCAGTGGGCCTTATGCTTGCTTTCCTACTGCCCACCAGCCCTTAGTATTTTCTTTAGCTGGAATGTTCCCCCACTATCAATCTCCCTTGAATGTAAGTGCTTCCAGGCTTAGTCAGGGTTGCTGCCTTCCACAACCAGTTCTAGCTCCTCAGCTGACAGGCACTTCCTCGTCTGCTGTCAGTACCCCAGTACCCCTGTGTTCTCTCCCAATGACAAGATTACGGTGGCTGTAGTAGTCAGCTCAGGCTGCTTCAGCAAATATTATAGTGATATTTGCAGGGTGGGGGTGAGGGTGCTCCAACATCAGATACTAATTTCCTTACCATCCTGGAAGTTACAAGTCCAAGATCAAGGTTCTGATTAGTTCTGGTCCTGGCCCATCCTACGTCTTCACATAATCTTTCTTTTATGTGTTCTAGGAGGAGGCTATGGAGAACTCTTGGTTCCTCAAGTTCACTAATCCAATTGAACTAGATCCCTCTTATGTCCTCTTTTAATCCTAGATCCTTAGAGGCTTTGAAGACTAGGGCTTCAACAAATGACTTTGTCTAAAGGTAAGGGTGGGGTCATAGGCACTGTGTCAGTAAGCTGCATCCTCAGTCCCCAGGCACACACCTTAGTGTCCCCTCTAAGCCAGAAGCTTTCCTAGGACAAGGTCTTCATCTTTATTGTTCTGGCACCCTCTGGGTGACAGGTGCCTAGCTAGTATCTGTAGGTGAGCTTATCCAATGCTTCAGTTAGTCTACTGAGGCCTTCCTTGCAAGGAACTTCACTGTGACTGCTGCTCATATACGCTAAACCAGCCTGTAGCTCAAGTCATAGCTTCCTAAAGCACCTCTCATGGGAACTGCTAATTTGCTGCTGGCCCATTCTAGGTGCTGGAAACTTAACCATATTGTTACTTCCATTCACGATCCCTAAGTGAGCTTCTGGAGGGCAGAGACTATGGCATTTTGCTCTCTAGCCTCTCACATGTTGCTTGATAGGAAGTAATAGCACGATTAAATATTACTGAAAGAAGCAACAAATAAAAACAGTAACTTTCGACATTTTCTATCATTCCAATACTTGGAATGGGGATTTAAAAGCAAGTGTTGTAATGATTCAGACAATTGCTTTACGTGGATGTTCACAGCACAGTCTCATCTCAGAGACTTAATAATGGGGTGACAAGATTAGTCTACAAAGGAGATGAAAGGCCAGAAATTGGACCTCTATGTCATGTCAAGCTCTATGTTTAATTTGAAAGGAGAATTTTCCTACAACAGTGGTTTCTTGCTATTTACTAGAAATCATTATAAAATATCACAAATACCCAGTTGCCGCTATTTCAGTACAGCATGTGATTTCCATGTGAGAGGATGTGGAAAAGCAGGTACGATGCCATTAGATCCCAAGTGATTCCTCTAGTACCCTGAAGGAATGCTCTGAACATTGATAGAGCCCAGGGGCCCTGCAGAGTACTACATACGTGTTCCCCTGAAATATGAGCAGCAATTATAAAAGCTCAGAATGATTATCCCCATTTTACAGCTCAAAAACCTGAGACCCAAAGAAGACACATAACCTATATGTGTCTAGTACAGAATATAAAGAATATCTATGCACACACACACACACACACACACACACACACACACACACACACAAAAGCATCAGTGACCAGTGGGCCATTTATCTGGGATATAAGAGTTTCAGTGGCAGTACTGGGAAAGTCCCTGTGTAAACGTCAATATTTAATGTCAGATTTTCAGCTATTAAATATCATTAGATATCTATTTAGTAAAGATCTCAGCTATGATGCTTACAAATGAGGGTACAAGGTTTGAAGTGGTCCATTTAAAAGTGTTCCTTATGGATGTAAAATGCACAGTCGACATTCTGAGACTGGGATCTCCACCCCCTCTTCCAAAAGCAGTGATTCGATTCACAATCTCTTTTTTGTTCCTTTGTCTCCTGGTCTCAGCATGGGTCTTTGCAGGGCAAGTGTCCAGGAAGAGTCTGTCCCATCACCAAAGGACTCAAATCAGTTAAGTGGTAACTTGGCTTTCCACGTGCCACACTCCATTTTGGTTGTTCACAGCCCCTCCTCTATTGACTCCATTAGAATGCAGATCCCGCCCCCCAGTGACCTGCAGAGCATATGACCCAGAGTGTCTCTCTCTCTCTCTCTCTCTCTCTCTCTCTCTCTCTCTCTCTCTCTCTCT
>CAJQZJ010034481.1:84196-135702 GCA_907164525.1 Lophiomys imhausi | reverse complement strand
AAAAAAAAAAAAAAAAAAAAAAAAAAAAAAAAAAAAAGAAGCCATCCTATATTGCATAGAAATGTCCCCCTCACCTCACCGTGGGGTCAGCAACATCTAATGATAATTGAGGAAGCTGAGCAACTTGGACATTCAAAGGACAGAGGCAGAACATACTGCAAGACCTCATGTGACTACAGACTGGAGGTGTAGTAGACTTTTTTTTTCCTTTTCAGACACAGGACTACCAAGGAAACACTGAAGTCATCCAGCTCTGCAGAAGTGACAGCTGAGAGCAGAAAGGGTGACAGTAACTGGTAAACACGACTGAGAAAAAATTAATTATGGCCAGTGTCGCTGAGTGTGTCTCCAAAGCCCACACTTATGGTTAATTGTCAATGTAGTCTTCAGACAAGGGGCCTTTCAGGAGGCAATCACCTCACTAATGGGATTAATGACCTTAAAAGAGAGGTCAAGGGAACTGGACACCCCTTTACCCTTTTTTATCTTCTGCTGTGTGAGAATAAAGCATGCTCTTGCTTTGTGCTCTTGAGAAGACACAAAAACAAGCTTCCATCTTGGAAGCAAAAGACCTATCTCTAATTGGACTCAGCCTGCTGGGGCCTGGAGCACAGCTTTGCCAATCTCTAAACTGTGAGCAATGGACTTCTGTTCTTTATACATTACCCAGTGTAGGGTATTTTGTTCTAGCAGCAGACAAGTATCAAGACAGCCAGCATCCATAGATGAAATATCTCCTAAAAATAATTGGTACCTGCATAGCACTTAATAGAGTTTATAAAGTACTTTTCCCAATCCTATCAGAACCCCTGGAAACCCTTTATAACTGAGCAGTCACAACAATGAAACCCTCAGGCTAGGGGGTGGAAGTTTTGTTAGATTTAGCTGGAACATAACTCAGAGAAATGACATAACAATTTTGGATTTTTATGTATTTTGAGGGATGGGAATGATTTTCTTTCTTTTTTTTTTTTGGTTTTTCGAGACAGGGTTTCTCTGTGTAACAGCCCTGGCTGTCCTGGACTTGCTTTATAGACCAGGCTGGCCTCGAACTCACAGAGATCCGCCTGCCTCTGCCTCCCAAGTGCTGGGATTAAAGGCGTGAGCCACCACGCCTGGCTGGGAATGATTTTCTAAAACCATTTTGTCTAGATGAAAAACTTTTCTTAATTTATTACCCCCCTTAGTGATTGGCAGAGGATCTTAATGAAGATGTTACATAATGCTTGCAAGAGAAACAAACATATCCATAGACCCATTTTAGTTCCATGTCTAGAGATAAGTGCTATGCACCTTTTGGTGGATTCAAGCTGTTTTTATTATACATTGTTCTCCAACCATGTTCTGACATATATGCTTAATAGTGTCTCGCCATCTCACTAAAGTTTTGAAGACAGTATCAGTTTTGGTGGTTAAATGGCTGGAGGCTGAACCCTGCTCTGTAGCCTTCCATATTATAGTTCATGGTGTGAGGAATCCCATCACTGTCTTTGATAATAAGAATATGAGAATCTGTGACAGGAAGGCTTCTGAGGATGCCATTTTGCCTTCTGACAGACATCTCAAGTTTAAGTACATCTCAAATACCTCTAGTATCACTCTCTGTCGCTGGATGGGAGGGCTTGTTGGTAGGGATTAGTCTCATGTGTCAGCTTGGCCAGACCCCAGTGTGTGGTCCCACATTATTCTAGATATTTCTGGGAAGGTGCTTTTCCATGATGTTCACCTTCAAGTTAAGTAGTGGACTTGAAGCAAACAGGTTTTTTGTGCATGATGAGTAGTCCTTATCCAATTCACTGAAGGCACCAAATAGAACGAAAACTGACCTCCCCTAGTAAAAGGACATTTACTAAAAGGCTGCCTTAGGCTCTTTTGCTCTTTTTGCAACCTCAAATTCCCAGCCTGTCCAGTCAACCTCCCCACCCCCATGTGCTGTGCGTGTATGTGTACTCATGTGTGCGCTTGTGGAGACTAGAGATTGACATTGGTTGTGCTGCTCGATCACCCTTTGAGACAGGGTGTCTCACTGAACCTGGAGCTCACTGACTCATCACAACTGGCTGGCCGGTTAGTCCTCTAATCTCTTCTTCCCAGCACTTGGATCACACGTGTGTATCAACATGCCCAGCTATTTTATGGGAGTGTTAGGAGTCAACCTGAGGTCTTCATACTTTTGTGGCAGGGCTTCTACTGACAGCCATCTCCCCAGGTCTCAGTCAGATATTTAAATGATTTTCTGATTTCTTAACATAAATTTTAGCACATATGTATGCTATTGACTCAGTTTGTCTGGAGAATGCTAAGGCACTGGGTGGTAGCCCCTTTATTGGCCCTCTGTTGCAGCATAATTCTGAGAAGAAGTGGTCCCGTGAACCCCATGTTTCTGGCAATTTTACTCAAAGGGCAAATACATCTTTTCTTCAATTGTAGCAATGGAGAACTGGTATCAGTCATCACTAATGTGGGATCAGATGCAACCTAACATTCTGGTCTCACTTGAATGACATCCTATTACTTAGAGCAAGTGGATTGTATATTTCCCTGGTGGCAAACAAGCTTTAGAGTGGAGTGACTGTGGGTGCCAGCCTGTCCAGAAGTCTGCATGCCATACCAGGCTTGGTGGGGCCTTTGAGAGGGGTGGGTTTCTCCTGAGACATCCATAGAGGAGGGTCTAACATATGATGGGCCAGAAATTGGCTACATGAAGACAGTTGCAAAATCAGGACTATTTGGCTTGGAGACAAGAGACAGAGAAAGACACGGTGTCTTTCCTGATGAGCTCTTTATGAAAGAGGCTTTTAAAGTAGGTGTAGCAGGCAGAGATGGGAGCAGAAAATAAGAGGGAGGCATATTTCAGCTCATTGTCAGCTGTTTGGAACAGGTAATGAGTTCCCTGTGACAGAACACGTGTAAGGGAAACAGACACAGGAAGAAAAAGTCTACAGTAGACAAGATCGTCTTTCCACGCTATCTATCCCACTCCAGGCAAAGGGACATGTTGGAGAAGCCTGTGTGTGGATGAGGATGCTCCCTACCCTATCGACTCTGGATCATGGGTGAAGAAACAGATACTCTAGAAAGGGTTTGAAATGACCTCTCCTGTGGTTCTCAGGCAGGCAGGCCTATTTTACTTTGACAGTTGCTAGGACCCTGGTCCTGGACCACTGGGACTACTTTGTGTAGATCTCTACTACACAAAGATGCTGACTGTGGACTGGGTAAACAAATCCGTGTTCAGTTTGTAAGTCAAGAGGCTGGCACCAGCGCCCTGTGAACCTGTAGATGCCCATAGTCTATTATTTGGCCATGTATCAGTAGCATTTACAGTGCTACTGATACATGGCCAAATAATTAATGATGTGGTTGTGAATATCAGGGGTGGACTGATATCCTTTCTCCTGTACTGGGCTTGTCTCAGCTCAACTCTCAGCCACAGCTGGTTCTAAGAGGATCTGACAGTTTGAAGACAAGAGGCTCTGAGGCAAATGGTGTCCAACTAACTGGGCAGAGCATGGCACAACCTTGAGGTCCCAGAAAGCGAGGAGCATCTGAGAAACGTCACAGCCACGGCTGCCAACTGCACTGCTGCTCTGTGTAAGTTCCCCTCTTTGAGGGTTGGTGTCTAGAGCACAGGAGGAGTGCTCTGCGATGGCCAGAGAGCTCACATTTCTTGAGTTGTCCACATTGGCTAGAGCAAGGACGGTGACAACCCTCCACTGCAGAGGAGCAATGTTGCAAGTTGAAGAAAGGGAGGACTTTGGATCTCCTGGGTTGGTCTCAGTGACTTTTGGTTACCATTCAGGTCCCAGGGTTGACGCAAATAAATGTGTCTAACCTGAGAATGTAAGAAGGAGCAAAGCCAAGAATGTAGTCCACCATGCAGCCATGATGCTGTGGGGCAGCAGGCATGACAGTGAATGAGGGAGATTCTTCAGATTGAGACTCATTGTTCCAGAAGTAGAAAACCTGTGCTCCAAGGAGTGGCAGAAAGCTTTGCTGGGCACAGGCTCACCCCTTGGTTTTTATGCTAGAAATTGGTAACTTACTTAGAAAAGAGTCCCGGGCACTGTCCAAGCTAAGTATCATCTCACATCTCATGCTGAGAACCCAAGGCCAGAAGGGGAGGTGACTTGTGCAGCTTGCCTGCTCAAATCTAGTCTCCCAGTGAGAGCTCCTTGTCTTTTTGGCAAGGAAGTTTGCTAGTTTGCTAGGCTTCTGAGAAGAGGCTGGCTGCAGGTGCCAAATATGTCACGTGTGTGTTCAGATCAGAACAACCACTGAGGCTTCTGGGTGCATCTGACAGCATGTGGTAGGAAGGCAATTTTAGCTATTGACTTCCTGGTGAGTAGTGCCAATGTGGATCAATAAAGAACCATGTGTGCTCAGGGGCAGAAAAGGCAGCATGGGATGGGAATCAGGGACTGAGTCTGGCATTGAAGGGATTTTTTTTCCTCCCAGGAGTTAGATGCTATGCACTGTTTTTTCGGTCCCCCATAGCATCACACGGCATCCTATGTCTCCCTGAAAAATGGCTTCAGTTGGGTGTGCTGGCTGGGGGTGGTGCAATGCTGTAGAGGAGGCAGATTGTCCAAAGTGGAGGGACTGACACCCCAAACTAGCCTGACAGTGCAGTTAGACCCAGAAAACTGCAAACATGGCCCTCTCAATGGCACCCTACCCATTTGCTGTCTTCCTGGAGAAGGTGTAACCCCCATGGGCCACACACAGCCATGGTTTCTTCTGGGAAACAATTAATTCTTGCTTCCCAGACCTTTCCAATGGGTCCCAGAGCATCTCAGCCTCATTGCATGTTGGGAGTGGGAGTGTGGAATATGGTCTTCCAACAGCCACAGTCTGACAAGGCAGAGAAAACTCTCCAGAAATGAAGAGAACCAAATGTCCACTGGGCTGTGAGGACCCAGGGAACAGATTTGTTTATTTCATTTCACGACTTCAGTTTCTCCACAGCACCCAGGAGACCGACTAGTCCACAGAAGGTTCTTAGTAAATGTTTGTGGAAGAGCTGAGTAACTGGTTAGCCTGAAGCATTACTGAAGTCTTCCTTGAAACTAGAATAGGGAGAGGTAGGTACATGGAATTGGAACCCATGATGGTTCGTTTCTTGGGAGACAGCTTTGCCTTCCTTGCTCAGAACTTCTGCCCAAAGCACCACACATGGACCTCAGACAGGGTTCTCCTCACTGTCATGTAATTCTCCAGTGGCAGCTGCTGGATGACTCATCTTGTAGCAAATGGTGTGACACCAGGGCCCAGGCCAAAGGAATCTACTATGGTCTCATCACGGTTCTTCAAGCAACTGACAGTCCCTGGCAGAGTTTAGGCATGAGTTCTACGATGTGATGTTATCTTCTAAAGTCCGGCTTCTCAGACTGTGGACCATGACACCATATGGTCATGTAACAGATGTGGTAATCTTGAAAATGTTGGCAATGGTAAAAGTTTATTGAGGGCACCAAGACCCAAACCCAATTCTGAGTCAAGCACTTAATGAATATGAGGCATTTCTGGAGCCTTCACCCACATTTCATTGAATGACTTCACTGCACCTTGGTTCTGAATACACAACCCACCACTTTGCATGGAGCATGTTGTCACACATGCAATGCAAAGCAATGCATCGCAAAGTACCTCGCTCAGACCTGAGACTGTCCATACAAAGTTCTGCTCTGGTAGAAACCTAATGGTTAATTACAGAAAGCACTCTGGCTGTTTTTCTACTGTCTTTCTTCAGTATGCAAATATTAAATCAGTATATCTTTGCATTGTGTTTGAATGTTTGATTTTCTTAATTGCAGCTTCGGTTGTTGACTGGAACTTCATTCTTTAAAAAAAAAAATCATTAAATAAATTTGGACTTGGGAATTAGGTTAAAATTTCTAACAATTTCTGCAGTGGCCCTAGGCATAGTTCTGCCATTTTGTACTATGTATTTATGCCAAGTGGCATTTTGTGGCGTTGATGATTATAAAATCAAAATATCGATGAACCCTGAAAACTGTTGACAATGCTCTACACACTGCAGCATCAAATATCCAGCCAAGATTTAATTCTTTAACTGAACAAGTGCATCCATTTCATTAACATGCAAATTTGCTTTCATCTTTAACAAATGCTAAAGTCATATGTATAGCAAGAAATTGTTTTCAAATAAAATTCTCTATAATTTATTAACAGTACATACTTGATTTGCTTATCTATTTTATACAACTATGTTATGTGTCTTTTCCTGGGGAGAAATGAATAAATGTCAATTCTCCCCAGATAGGGCACTGATAGGATGAACACATTGTTTTATTCAAGGCCAGGCTAGTGAACTAGTGAGCTTATTGTGGTTGCCTATAAGGAATGTGAATGAGGGGTTACTCGCAGGGGCTTGCAGACTCAGAGACAGCAGACCATGGGTGAGCTCCCTTCAGGATCCATAGTCACTCAGGAGCTGCATCCTTGGAGCTCCATCAGTGGGCTGCGGAGTAGCCTCCCCTCCTGACAATTGTTACTGCTTGTGTGACCTTGGGAGGGAGCCTTGTGAAATCTCTGCAGCTTTCTGAGACTTCTACCTTAGGCTTACTTTCCTGAAGTTAAAGGGTGGTATACAGCTTCTCATATGCAGAAGGGCTGTGATTCTAGATTTTTTTTTTGTTGTGTTTTGTTTTTGTTTTTTGAGACAGGGTTTCTCTGTGTAACAGTACTGGCTGCCCTGAAACTCGCTTTGTAGACCAGGCTGCCCTCGAACTCACAGAGATTCACCTGCCTCTGCCTCCCAAGTGCTGGGATTAAAGGCATGTGCCACCACCGCCAAGTGAGTGTAGAATGTCTAAGAAGCCCTGCCCTAAATCAGCAGCATCCCATCTGGGGTACTTCTGCCATTGCCAGGATTTATAGATCCTAAAGTCAAGGATGGAAGCAGGGATGGTACCTGCACGCATGGAACACTGAGCAGTTCCTCACACAAGGCTTGCTTCTTGTCTCATAGTCTCGAGATCATCTAGCCTAGAGGCCTCAGTCCCAGATGGGAAGATTGTTATTTCAGCCAGGACACACAGCCTCCATGCCACAGAGTCGGATGTTAGATTGCCACCTGGCCACCTCAGGCTCTCATGCCTCTTAATCAGCAGGAGACACAGGAGCTGGGGTTAGATACCCTGACCTCTCCTTAGATGAATAGGAGGTAAGGAAGAGTATTTCCAAAACATTTACCTTCCCTTAGGCTACATGTTCCATACCCCATGACCCTGTAGGAAAAGGCATGGTAGACTATGGGTGTATTAAGGGACGGGCACAGACCAAAGAGTCCAGGCAAGTGAAGAAGCTTACTCCCTCCAGTTTAGTCATGGCAGTGAAACCCTTGATATGGTTAATAGCTGGACTGAGTGACATCATGATTTCAGAATGCAATGCCAGACTGAGAGTCACGGCTCAGTGCTGTGGGCACTGAAACCACTGAAGGTCTGTTCAGTGGTAGAGACTAAGAGGAAGCTAGACTTCAGAAAGATGCCTCAGACTCTCTATCCACAATGGGCTAGATCCAGGGCAAACTGAATGCTATACAAAACCCTTTCATTGGTTCTGTTCGTGAAGAAGATTTAAACCCTTGCACGTGGTTTTTAACTGGAACCCGCTGTCAGGAAGTAATTTGAATATCTCTGAGAAGATGGGCAGAGGTAAACCTGTCGGAATGACAGCAGCTCACTGAGCCAGAATGGAGACAGAGACAGTGGACATTGTCACTTTACCTGGAAGATTGGATCCTAGCCTTTCATCTTCACAGCCTCCCTGGATGAGAACATGCTGCTCTGTCATGAACCGAGGACATTTCTTCCTTCTAAAGATGAATACATCTCCCAGGTTCATTGGATCTGATATCCCTGTTTGACCAAAGAGGTGGAGAGGAAGCGAAGGCAAGCTGTTTCTAGCCGAGGCCCCCAAAGGCACCACACTCAAAAGCTCCACCTAGAATGCTGCTGCCTTAAACTTGGCCTAGACTGAATACATGTTGAGCCGCAGCGAATCCAAGCTCAGCCTAGAGTCAAACACACCCACCCCACATTCCCAAATCTGTGGGTTCACGAGCGTAAGATTGCATCCTTGCAGTTGAACGTCGTTACTGTTGGCAATGGGTTAGTCACCATACAGCAGTGCATTGGTAATTACTGCCTAATGCACTAAGTTCATCCCAGTAAGAGAGCAGAGTTGTGTACTAATGTGGTGCACTCTGACATAGCTTAGACTGTTTCAAATGACTCAATAGCTAGGGATATTAGTTTCCTAATCTATGGGTCACCAGGGTCACATATATACCTCTGGGTAGTGGTAACTCCCTCCCCAGTGCAAATATAAGTTATCATCTGTTGCATGGCTATTTTAGATACTACCGTATGTCTAAGGCGAATGCCTGTCCAGTAGCAAACAAACGCTTGTGGCTTCCCTTTCAGACTCTCAAACACTGAGAGTGGCTGTCCAGAGCCGCCTGAAGAAAAACCCTAAGGCCTTATGCAAACTTGGTCAGATGGGTTCCATATTTGATTCTCTTCTTCAGGAGGTGAGGGATGAAAACCCTGTGGTCATTCCGCTTGTCCCCTGCAGTGACTATCTCCCCACTGGGAAAGGCTTGTGTAGTGCTAGGACACAGTGATTCTTGAAGCTTTCCATCTGGGCTTGGGGTGCTGGTCTCCAGCTACAAATCCTCTGACATCTTAAAGAAATTTTATACACAGTGTGAGTGGCTCCCTTGGGCTTCGTGGAAGGCACACGGGAAGCAGGCTGTACATCTTGTAGCTTCAAGTCACCTGTGGGTATACCAGTCACCACTGTTTTCCGAGACCTGCAACCACAAGGGAGGCGGGCAAGCACCTACAGGTCTCTCCGAGTGTGATTCAGCTCGGCCCCAGGAGACAGTTGGTCCCAGCTTGAAGCTCCCTGTGGGGTGCTGGGAGGACTGCAAACCTTCTTAAAAGATCATTGCCTCTTGTCTCTAAATTGTCCTTGTGTTCCCCAAGTGGACTTAAACTCCAGGGTTCCTAGGGACTCCAGAGTGCTCAGTTTCTGTAGAAGATTTAGTAGTTTTAGTAACAGGGACTGCTAAATAGAATGACAGAAAACCTTAGCCAAACTGGCTTATGAAGGAAAAGCATTTTGGCTCCCTGTCTGTTTGTTCAGGCTGCAATAACAACAACAATAAATCAGAGATGGAATATTCTATAAGCAAAAGGTTATATAGCTCAGTGTTTCAGGCGCTGAAATTCAAGACTGGGTGAACCCATTTGTTTGCGTGTCTAGTGACAGTCTAATGGCTAACATCACTGAGATGGAGGATGGTAACACACTGGTGGAGAAGATACAGTAGAGGTCACATGGTGAGACAAAAATTGAGGACTCAGACCAGGTTGGGGGGGGGGGAGAGAGAGAGAGAAAGAGAGAGAGAGAGAGAATGTGTGAGTGTTTGTGTGAGTGTGTGTGTTTATGTGTTTGTGAGTGTATGTGTGAGCGTATGGGTGAATATGCATGTGAATGCGTGTATGTGTGTGTGTATGAGTTTGTGTGAGTGTGTGAGTATATATGAGTGTGTATGTGAGTGTGTATGGGTGTGAGTGAGTGTATATGAGCATGTGTGAGTATATGTGAGAGTGAGTGGGTATATGTGTGTGAGTGTTATGACAGTATGAGTGTGTGTGAGAGTGTATATGAGTGTGTATGTGTGTGAGAGAGTGAGTGTATATGAATGTGTGTGAGAGAGTGTATATGAGTGTATGTGACTGTGTATGTGTGAGAGTAAGTGTGTGTGTGTGTTGTGTGAGTGTGTGTGTATGTGAGTGTGTGTATGTGTGCTTTTGCATAGACTCTGGATCTGAACTCGGGTCCTCATGTTAGAGTGTCAAGCACTTAATCAACTGAGCCATTTGCCCAGCTGTCGGCTCACTCTTTTAATGACAACCTACTATTGTAGGAACTAACAAGGGCCTGATGAGAATAACCCTAACCCCTTCAAGGGCAGTGCCCCCCCCAAGGACCTAAGCACTTCTCACTAGCCCTGCCTCTTAAAGGTTTTACTTCTTCTCAATATCACTGCACTGGGGACCAGGATTCCAGCATACTTGTAGAGGGAAAGCCACATCCAAATCAGAACACACATAACTAGAAGGCATAGGATAAGATCCAAGTTCAGCTGGAACCAGGGCTCCAAAACCTTCCCAAATAATGAATCTACTGAGACAAATCATCCCAACCCGTAAAACCAAGAGATTAGTGGGGAAAAAACCTTTCTGTGTCTCCCTTTTATTTCTCTTCTGGCAAAGGCGTCAGGCTGAACCTCATTGGCCTATGTCCTCTCTCCATTTTTAGTACACACGATGGCCAGGAGGGTGGCCTAGTCCTATGTCAGTGTTCAGACTGCTTCGAAATACATAAGCCAAGAATGAAGCTGTGGAATCAGAGGAAATAGTTGCTGGAAAGACAGCCACAGCTGTGCATACCAGCAGAGAAGTCTCTGCGCTTACCATCTGGGAGGCAAGCCTGGCCAGGAGACATTCATGAGGCCAAGCAAACCTACAGACAGAAAAACAGGCAGCTCATGGCTAGCTAGTGAATGTGTGAGTGAGTGTCACCCATGAGCTCAGCATGGTGCCAGGCAGCTTACAGAGATGATATTAAAAGTGGCACTAAGTGGGACTGGAGGGATCCTTAGAGGTAAGGACCACTTGCTGTTCTTGCAGAGGACCTGGGCTCGGTTCCCAGCACCCGCAAGGTGTCTCACAACTATCTATAACTCCAGTTCCAGGGGATTTGGTGGCCTCTTCTGGTCTCCTCAGTCACTAAGCATGGTGTACACACACACACACACACACACACACACACACACACACACACACACAGGAAAAGACTTATACAAATAAAATATATAATCTAAAAAGGAAAAAAGGTGGCACATGGTGATCCCAGCCCTCAGGACATGCAGTGGAGTTGGGGAGTTAAAATGAAGCCAGACAACAGAGCCGACTGCTTGGTCTTTACAGTGTCTGACTCCCACTATGCTCTTGGCAGTGGAGGAGCCAGGGGTTTATAGTGTCCTGAGCAGTGGGGGCAAGGGGGCTTGTGGGGAAACTGCTAGGACAAACACAGTGGGGAAAGGCTGGTGTTCCAGCATGGGGTTGGATGTTGGCAGTTGTCAGGGTGACTCAGGGAGAAACATCACGGCAGAGGGGGAGACAGAATGCAGGATCCAAAGGATGTGTGGGAGAGTGTGAAACACTGATCCCGGCATGCCGTGCCTGTTGCTGTCCTAGACTCACCACAGCTGCGTTTGCCTTCACAGAACTGAGACATCATCAGTCTGTGGTGAAAGACAAGGGGCTCATGAGGTCTGGCCTTTGCTTCAGGCAGCGGCCTGCATACGGTCGGGTAGCAGCTGCTGCAGGAAGGAGGGAGACATTTTCTTCAGTGGTGTAGCATTTGTCTGTGTTCCTGTAAATAATCCCTTCTTATAAGAAACCGTCAATAGCCGGGCAGTGGTGGTGCACGCCTTTAATCCCAGCACTTGGGAGGCAGAGGCAGGCGGATCTTTGCGAGTTCGAGGCCAGCCTGGTCTACAAATTGAGTCCAGGACAGCCAGGGCTACACAGAGAAACCCTGTCTCGAAAAACCGAAAAAAAAAAAAAAAAAAAAAAAGAAACCGTCAATAAACTTATTGGATCACACACATGAAAGGAGAAAGGGAACTGGCTAAGAAGAGATATAAGTGAATATTATTAAATATTTTTATACATGTATGAAAATGTAATATATACTAATTTTTTATAAAAAGAGATCACATGGTAGGGAGTAATGGCAGGCTTTGGAGTAGGGGTGATATGTGTCACTAAGGTTATTCTTACTTCCCTCTCTGGTGTTAACTTGGCACAGTGGTTTACACCCCCAAGGACTAGTGAATGCCCATACAAAGGTGTGCATGTCCAAAGTACCAACAGAAATGTACAACACTATACAATGTGTATGAACTGAACATGGGAAGTATATGTGTATGATATAGGTGTACACACATGCACATGCACACACACGCACGCACATGCACACACACACGCACGCACACCACACACACACACACACACACACATACAATGCAGTGAGGGCAGGTTCGTTTTGAGCACTCCCAGAATTCACTGCTTAGCGTTCCTGTTTAATCAGTCCTTGTCCTGTGACAAAAGCATAATGTTCCTCTCTCACGGGTCAAGGACTAAGTTAGTAGGGCATAAACAAGGGGCAGAGGCAGGCACGACACCCGTGTGTTTAATTCTAAGTGTTAACTGAGACTATGGGTCAGTGGGCAATTGGTCTGGAATGATATTTCCTTTTCGTACTAATTTGTCCATTGCAAATCATCTCTGATGAGTATATGTTACTTCTGTTAGGAAGACAAACACATACACTTTAAAATTTCCTCTAATCTCTGTGCTGAGGGACCAGAGAAGTGACTTCCCCAAGCTACCACCTTGGCTCCTGAGCTGGAGTGTAAACAAAGCCTGCTAGAAGCTGGGAGATGCCACTCGCTGGGGTTTTCAATTACAAATATTGTCACAACACCCAGGTCCAAATTTTTACCATTTCCTTCCATTTTTAAATTAATACTAATTACATCAATAAATGTAGCTGTGGACACTTGCGTCTTATAAAACATTGTAACTAAAGCACAGCCGTCATCCAACCAATGCTCCTCCTATCCAGTGACCACTGTAAGATGGCGACAGGGGACGATCCCAGTGAGTGCTTTTGGACCCAAGACTCTTTCTTTTTTTGGTTAATTATTTTACATGCATGCAGGCTCACGTGTGTGAGCCGGAGTTTATGTATGTTGACCACATTCTCGTAGGTACCCTCCTAGGCCCACAGAGGTTACTGGATCCCCTGGAACTTGAGTCAGAAGTAATTATGAGCCACCTGAGGTGGGTGCTGAGAACCAAAACCCAGTCCTCTTGAAGATCAGCAAATATTTTTAACTGCTGTGTCCAGCTAATGACCCCCAGTTTCTGAAACTGAGTTTAGACCTTGTATGGAGCTTGTGTGGGAATTGTAGAGTTGAGAAAAAATTAGGAGAAAATAAAGGCTTCTGATTACTCAGTGACCAACCACTAATTCAGAAGCATGCACGAAATGGATCCGTAGCAGACTGCTGATACCTGTGGCCCTAAAGTTGTAGCCACCTCAAAAGAAACAAAACCATTGGCTGAAGGAAAGAGGGGAAATGGTGGCTGGCCTGCAGGGCCCAAGGGAAACCTTTAACAAGTTATGTATTAGTAGAAACAGATCCCCAGGGACAGGATTTTGAACTTCCAGCAGCCTTTGGTGGATGCCTAGTCCTTTTCTTTCAGTACCTTTCTTTCTTCCTTGATTGGCTCTTCACCCAATTTCCATGACCATATTCAGCCAATCAGGGCTCACCTAGGCCTGGCTGGCACCAGAAGGCACTCTATGAACCCAGCTTTGAAAGTGTAAGGTACACTAGAACTCAATAGAGAAGAAAGAAATGAATGCTCTAACTCACCCAGTGACAGGCAGAGGGGCTCATGGGAGATACACTCACTACAGATAGAGGACCTGAAGCTCTTGCCTTTGCAAGAGGCCATAGAGCTGACTCGAGCTAGACTCCAGGACTTCAGCTGGAGACCAAGGGAACTCAACCAGGGGCTAATGCCTTTGTATTAGTTTCTTTTCAGTTGCTGTGATAAAACACCATGACCAAGGCAACTTATAGAAGGAAGAGTTTATTTGGGCTTACGGTTCCAGAAGGATAAGAGTCCATCACAGCAGGGAAGCATGGCAGCAAGCAGCAGCAGAGCAGCAGGAGCAGGAAGCTGGGAGAACATATTCCCAACCACAGTCATGAAGCACAGGATATGCCGGAAGTGGGGTAGATTCTTTAAAGTCCCAAAGCCCACCTTCAGTAAGATATTTCCTCCTACAAGGCCACACTTACTGAACCTCTCCTAAACAGCGCCACTAGCTGGTGACCAACTATTCAAACATCTGAAGCTATGGGGGACATTCTCATTTAAACCACCAAAGCCTACAAGATTCCAGGCTTCTGTTGCCAAGGGGAATTCTTTACTTTGGTGGTTTCCAGCCTTAGGCCATCACCCACCACTTGAGTGAGCTGTTGCTCAGAAAGTATGTAAAAGTCACTAGACTTCTAAGAGCTGCAGGTTTGCTCTGCAAGATGCAGCAGTTGGTTGGCACTCTGAGATCTTCAAGAGCTTTGAGCTATAATACTTCTCACAGCCATATCAGCTCTCAGCTAGCATCCTGAGAGTTCAAACCTGTTTTAACCAAATCCCACACAGTAATCTGCTTTAAGTTTTTGCATTAAAAAAAATTTTCTTTAAGGCTGTTAATTCCAATTCGACAATAAAGTACCTCCCATTTGTATTCTTTCCAGTTGTGTGTTCACTCAATCTTGGAGGAGAAGACAAGAATTCAACTGGGGACAGGAGACAGTCTTCAATGACAGCATTTCTCTGACTTCTGCATTTGTGTATGGCACAGAGGCACCCTACCACCACACGCACACGATAAATAGACAAACATAACAATAGAGATGTCAATTAAATCTAAAAATGTTGGATATTTAGCTACGATTTAAGTTCTTACGTAGAACTAAACAAACACAACATTAATATGCAAATTTGCTTTCATATGTAATAAAGGGTAAAGTTGTATGCATACAAAAGAATTGGGTTAAGATAAATTTCTTCATGATTTATTATCCAATGTTTGATTTGTATACCTGTTTTACATATGTAACTGGGGATGTATAAAAATTTCTTGGATTAAGAAGGGTTTATAAAAACCTGTCCTCAACCTTTCTCTGTGCATCTGCATATGTAAATGTGGACTCGGAGCATATGGTGCAATGGCACATGTACTCAGTGCACGTGTGTTCTCTTTTACAGCATTATGGTAGCTGCTTCTTCAGTTCCGAGACAAAGTACAGATTAAAGCATTGCTGGAAGGCCTGAAAGGTTGTTTTGTTTCACAGGAGGTGCCTCATAGTGGGGAAGACACAGTGGCAGGAACATGAGGCTGCAGGTCGCACTATGTCCGAGTCAGGAAGCAGAGCATGGTGAGTCTGAGGCTCAGCTCCCTCTCTCCATTTCTTCCAATCCGGAACCCCAGCCCATGGGCTGCTGCAGCTCACAGTTCCCACCTCGGTGAGCCTAAAGCACATCATCCCGCACAGGCACGCCCAGACCTTTGTCTCCTAGGTGATTCTAGACCTTGTCAAGTGGACAATCAAATTAATCCTCATGATACTGCTCTACAACATGTTGCTTCCGGTGATGGTTTGGATAGGAATGGCCCCCCCACATACTCATGTGTTTGAATGGTTGGTACTATTAGGAGGTGTGGCCTTGTTGGAGGAAGTGTGGGATCTTGTTGGAGGAAGTGTGTCACTGGGGGCTGGCTTTGAGTGCCTCAGTCTCCATTTACTACCTGAGGATCCATATGTAGTACTCTTAGCTCCTTCTCCAGCACCATGTCTGCCTGGATACCACCATGCTTCCTGCCATGACGATAATGGACTGAACCTCTGAACTGTAAGCCAGCCCCAATGAAATGTTTTCCTTTGTAAGAGTTGCCGTGATCATGGTGTCTCTTCACAGCAATAGAAACGCAGACTAAGACCCTTCCTTTGGTGAGGCTATCTCACATGCCCCACAGCATAGAACTGATCCACAAAACATCACAGAGACAGCATTGTATAGAGTCTGGCTGGAGGGAGAGGGCTCAAATGTAGGCTCACTGTCAGCCTTGCGTTTCCTCTGAAGTGTCTGCCACTTGTGGGTTTTCACCCTCGGTGAGGAGGTGGCAGTGAGCTGAGACGGTTGTCGCAAACACCTAGTGAAGAATATAGTGTCACTATTTCTCCCCACAAGCTAGAAGCTCTGAATCGAAGACCTGGCCTAGAATGACAGACATGGAGCTGAGGGCCAGCCCTCCAACCAAGGGTGTCAGGAGGTAAAGGTGAGGTGTGAGGGTCAGCCTGAAGATAGAGCCTTTTCTGAGAGGATCTGATGCAGCCACGGCAAAGGCTCACACATGGTTGGGGCAAGAACAATCATAAGGATGAGGAGGCATAGCTTTAGTGGCATATGTGTGGGGTAGCCATCATTCCACCATGACTCTTCCCTGAACCAGGGAACGGGCTGGGGGGAAGGGGTTCCAAGAAATGAACTTTGCACTTCTCGTGTACTGAGTGAAGTGGAACACTGTTGGATTCTGGCTACAGAGAAAAATACAGTTGCCTTATCTTTGCAAAGATGTGGTTATGTGCACACTTCCTTTTGTTTTTTCTAGAAGAGCCTAGAACAGCCAAAGAATGATCATGAGCTGAATGCTCACTCATTCTTGAGGGTCATGCACAAGAGAGTCCATGCGCTTCACAAGAATGTCCTTAAATGGAGACTTCTCAAGGGGGCTTGGGTCAATGCAGCCCCCCCCCCCCAGGGTATCTTGGAGCAAATTCCATCTGAGAAAGGCAAAGAGGACCACATTTAAAGAGTTCCGCTGAGATGCAGGCCCTTCTTCAAATGACCCCACTCTGGAGTCATTTTCACTTTTGGCTTTGCCTCCCTGAATACCAGTCCATTGTGACAGACAAACAGGAAACATGGACACACAGATGTGTCCAAAGGTACAGGCTGTCTCTGACTGCTCACAGCTGAGCAGCTCTCGAGCGGCCTATTTCCTACCATGTAAATGGTAAACAATAACATTCACTCAAATGTGCACATGAGTCTAATGTCAATGTTCAAAGGCTGAAGGGATGCCTCACTTGGTTCTCTGTCTTATGTGAATTCTTGGCCCCACACCCAAGGTCTTGCATAGGGCTCAGGTCTGCTTGAACCTACGGAACCTCCTGCCTGCTGTCTCAGGCCTGTCCTCCTCACCCCAGCATGTTGATGGGACAGCTTCAGGAGATAACAGAAACTCCTGGAAAAGAGGAAATCTCTGTCTACAAACAGCACTTTTCCTTGCTGATCTGTCCCCACTGGGTTGGAGGGTGGACATAGTTTATTTGCTTGTGAGATGGAGCTGAGAGCCAGCACCTGGCGGGATCATTTAGAGTGATTTTGTTTGTTTGTGTGGCTCATGGTGTTACTGAGCATGGGTCCTTGAGGAGCAGCCAGTGTGCTCACAGGGGCCCATTGTCACTTGAAGTGACATGCATCATTCAAATGCCTCTCATGGGCCTGGCTGCACTAAATTTCTGGAATGGTAACTTATACCCAGTCACCTCATCTGAATGTTTGCACAGCTGGAGAGGATGAGAATGCAGTCAAAGGAGACCGGAAACACCCCTCCGGCACTGTGAGGAGCCCTTGGAAAGATAGCTGGGAAGGCCCTTTCATGGAGCTGAGTTCTTCTCATTTGGCCCCACACTCTTGTCAGAGATACCTGCCATCCGGAATCCTTTCCTCACCTCACACAACACAGAATGGGCTGCCCCATTCTGACTTCCCAGTGTCTGTCTGTCTGTCTGTCTGTCTGTCTGTCTTTCTCTCTCTCTCTCTCTCTCTCTCTCTCTCTCTCTCTCCCTCCCTCTCTTGGTCTCATGTCTGCTCTTGTTCTTGCTCTCTCTCTTTCTCTCAGCCTGGCTTTCTCACCCTTTAGCTTGCTCTGAGTCTTGATCTTGTGCTCGCTCTTGCTCCCTCACTCTCTCTCCTCTCTGCATTGTCTTTCTCCCTAGGACCACATCTCCCTAGACCTACATCTGACTCATCTCTATGGTAAGGTACCAAACACTTGGCCTGAAGCAAGGTCTATTATAGTAGAAGGCAGTAGATTTAAAAATAAATAATTAAGAATTGCTGTGTGTGTGTGTTATATGTGTGCATCATGTTCATGTGTGTATGCTGTATGCATGAGGAGGACTGGCTCCCATGTGCATGAGGATGGGCATGCACATATGCGCATGCATATCCTCATGCACATATGTGAGCATGCACAAGGAAGCCAGAGGTTAAAGCTGAGTTTCCATCTTAGCTTTTGAGCTAGAGTCTGTCCTTGTGAAGGTGGCGCTCACCAATTTAGCAACGTTGGTCAGCGATCTCCTGACTTAACAGTCTTACAGGCCTCTCTCAAGCCAGAAACCTTGTCTAGGGGCTAGAAAAGTCTTTCATCTTGTTTCAAACAAACAAACAAAAAACAAAACAAAACAAACAAGCAAAAAACCCATCTCCTGGTGTCTACGCTTCCCAGGCAGGTGAGAATGGCTCAGTGTGTAAAGTGCTTGTCCTATGAGCTCAGAATGACTTGAGTATGATCCAGAGTCCATGTGGAACCCCTGACATGGTGGTGTGCTCTTATATTTCCATTATGGCCATCAGTGGGAATAGGCAGGCCCCTGGAAGCTCACTGGCTAACAAACCTAGCCTACTTGGCAGTGTTCAGGCCAATGAGAGATCTTATCTCACAAAGTATAAAGTCCCTGGGAAATGACAATGAAAGTTGTCTGCTGACCTCTACATGTACACACATGTGGATAAACACACACACACACACACACACACACACAGACACACACACACACACACTCCAAACAACATTCTCAGGCTTGAATTTCTGAATTTCTTCCTTGGTGAGGTAGAAATGGGACAGAAAATGCCACAGGCATCTCATGTCATAGCTCTAGCCACTGACCCCAAAAGGGACAGCAGGAATGCTTTCTAGTCAATGCTCTCCTCACATCAAAGTCCTCCAAGGGACCAGCTCACATGCTGAATCAGACCTTGGATAGTGGTCCATGCTCAGAACTTGCCTTTTGTTCCCAGGGCACCCCAGCTCAACAAGTCGCAGACAAACCCGTTAGGAGAGCAGCCATCCTCAGTGTAATGAGCAAAGTCCCTGGGTTTAGCACTCCAGAGCATTGTTGGGCTAACAGGCCTCTTGTCCTGAGTCTGAGTGAGTCCCAGAGAGAAAGCAGAGACAGAAGACCTGGGTGTGTCTGGCCATGCAGATTGAATCTGTAGCTTCCTTCATGGTGCTTAGCCCCTCAGAAGATGAATGGGCCGCTTGTTCTGGGTCTGTAGAAAGTGTGAGACAGATGGAGCAGAAGCCAGCCGTCCTGCAGTTCTAGAACTCACCATACAGACTTTGGCAGAGTAGTGAGGTTGGAGTGTTCCCTAACCCTTTTTCCGACACTCTGTGTGAGGACTATGGTGGAAAAAAGGAAGTTAGGTTTTTGGTTGGACAAAGGTGAAAGAGAAAGCAGAGAGAAGTGTGTGGCCATGTTTAGAACTTGGTTTCGATGCAACCCCTTGTCAACATCCTGAAACTGCAGGGGCCATGGGTGCTGAGGGAGGGTAAAGAAAGCCAAAGCAGGCTGCAGGTGGGATATGGGAAGGTAGCTGAGAGGGCCTAGGAAGAGAGGGCAGAGGCTGCGCAAGAGGAATGTGGGAGCAGGGCTTGGTTTCCCGGTAGCTTTCACAGGCCCAATTCGCAGAGGTTGCTATCTGACAGAGGAAGCCTCCATGGACAGAGGATGATGTAAGGATGCTGTGCTTTTCATGCATGACAAGCAGGAGAGGCATCAGGGCACTGGTCTCTCTGCCTTAACTGGTCCATACTGGGGTGTCAGGCAGGTTTCTTCCCTTTTTCTAGTCTCAATTTCCCTATTTTGCTGGTGGACTTTAGAAGTTTGCTTCTGGTTACTGTCCTGGTTGGGAGGGAGGGTAGAGAGGGGTGATGATGAGGGAGGGCAGAGGAAAAGGCAACTGTAGGGGTGGAAAAGAGGGAGGGTAGAGGGGGAGCCAACTATAGGGGTAGCCACATTGAGCTTCATTCTCTGTCCTAATTCCTCTTTAGCAGCCCATGGGGAAGGAGGGCCTCTGAATGGATCCTACCACCCATGTCCCAGTGTCCCCACAGAGTTCAGAGCTTATACAGAGCTGTGAATGCTGGGCTTTCATGGTCAGGCAGAAGAGTGGGGAGCAAGCTAGCAGGCAGGTAGCCTCACAGTGATGAGTAGCTTAGCCAAAGATGGCCACTGTGGCAGCAACGACCCCTTCCCCAGACTCCCACGGGAAGACCCTGAGCCTGGCTGATGACTCAAATATGAGGGTTCTCTGCTCACCTGGGTATGTCAGCTCCCTCTAGGGACTCTTGTCTTCTGAGCAGGGTAACCTCACACAGTCTTCAGTCCAGGGACCAGCTGTGGCCTCACATCTGCGCTCAGCCTGGGTGGCTCGGAGTCTGTGGAGCTGGAAGCTGGAGACTTGGCAAGGACAACAAAACAGAATGGAAATGACAGAGCACATCCACAGCAGAGCTACATCCACGTATGTTCTTGCTAGAAGCTTGGCCTCTCAAGCAAGGTCTCTCCGGTTATATCAGGCAGCTTTCTCTCACTGTGACAAGTTATCCGACACAACACAGCCAACTCAAAGGACTAAAGATGTTACTGGGTTTATGGTTCCTGAGATTTTGGTCCATGCTTGTCCAACTCTGTTGCTTTTTGACTTCTGGTATCATAGGATCTCAAGACAAACATGGTGGCAAAAAGTTCCAAGGCCTGTTTCCTTCTGGGAAGCCAAACAAAGAGATGGGAGGGCCTGGTTTCCCATATGCCTTCACAGACACCTTCCCAGTGAGTTCAATTTCTCCTGTTGGGTCCCTACATTTTAGGTTTTTTTGAGACAGGGTTTCTCTGTGTATCCTTAACTGTTCTGGACTAACTTTGAGGTCCCCATATTTTAAAGGTTTTGTCACCTCCCAGTAATACCACAGACTGGGCACCATGCTGTCAACTCACAGCCCTTTGAAGAACATTTAGAATCCAAAACACAACAGTCATTTGCTCCAGGTGAGGGATGAGAATGTGATGTGTTGAAGCATCTGTGGGGCCCAGGTGACTTGGCCTTGCTGAATCACACCTATACCACAGTAGTTTCTCCTTTTCCTCAAGGGCTTAACTCTCTCCCAGGACTCAACTGTCTCTCCCAGGAAATCTTCCAACCTACACTAGAACATATAACTGTCCCTCCAATTTCTTTCTTTTCTGTCATAAAATCTGCCAGTCAGTTTTTCTCCCATCTTCCCCCACACACTTGTTCTGCTTTCTACGAGTCTTCCACGGCCGCATCCTAACTCTATCTACGATATGCTGTGGGAGGGGACAGTTGAAGGACACCAACATATAAGAAGAAGAGTCCAGTTTTCCTCCCATTAACAAAATACCCTAAGATTGGCTGTTTGTGATCTAGTTTCTTCATGGAGAAACTGGGAGAGGAGGCAAATGGGGAAACTGAAGCTCAAAGAGACTCTATCCTCTCCCCAGAGGTCTACCTGAGGTTGTTCATCAAGTCAGTGGTGGGGCTGGGCCCAGAGCCTATAGTTCTGCAACCTCACTCTCAGCCAATTCTGAGTCTTTTCGGGGACCTTTTTGACAGATGGCTTCCCTCTGCATGAATGCTTCAAGTTCCTGGGAGCCCTGCCCTGTGAAAGGCAGCTTCTGTGCTTCTGGGCAGAGCCCCAGCTCCTTCCACCCAGCAAAATGTTGTTTCATGGCAGCCACCTTCCCCTAACACTCCTTACCTTTCGTTTGTTGGATCATTCATTCATCCATTCATTCATTTGATCACCTGCCTGTGGCTAGTGAATTATATGAGCCCGTCTTGCCTCCCAGAGCTGAAATGGCACCATAGAGAACAAGCCATTTAGGGTAGACCTGAGTTCTGCCCCAGGTTGGCAGCAATTGCGTCTGTGTTCTCTTCTGCATCTCCAGAAACAACCACAGCAAAGGTGTCTGCATAGCACAAAGGGTATTTTCTTTTTTTTTTTTTTTGTTTTTTTTTTTTTTTTTTCGAGACAGGGTTTCTCTGTGTAGCCCTGGCTGTGCTGGACTCACTTTGTAGACCAGGCTGGCCTCGAACTCGCAAAGATCCACCTGCCTCTGCCTCCCAAGTGCTGGGATTAAAGGCGTGCGCCACCACCGCCCGGCACAAAGGGTATTTTCACTGTGAGGAATATGAATGAGCTGAGGTGGTACAGGAAGAAGATGTTCAGGGTATGGTGGCGACACAGCCAGTTCTGCTAGAGTGGGGGTTTCCTGAGGAGATTCAAATTAGGCAAGAGAGAGGGTGTGGTGTCTAGAGACAGGAGATGGGATGGGCTGGCAGGAGCAGAGGCAGATCCTTGATAGACAATGGACATGATGCAATGGAGGTGCTCCCCAAAGCCTGTGTGGTGCAGTCACAGGGTGAGAATGGGGAAGAAGAAGAAACGAGGCAACTGGAGACCGCTGAGTCACAAAAGGGCTTGAGCCCTAAGCGAAGGCTTCAGCATATTCCTCTAAGGCAAGGGGAGGCTTCAGTGGGTTTCTCTGAGAGTGATGGGTTCAAGTGATACCCTGTGATGATGATGTTGTGTGTGTGTGTGTGTCTGTGTGTGTGTGTCTGTATGCATGTGTCTGTGTGTCCCTGTGTGTATGTCTGTGAGCATGGGTGTATGTGTTCTCTGTGTGAAATGCATCTGCTAACCAGTCTTCCAGGTGAGCCATTCCCTTCCGATTACAGGGAAGCCAAATGACCAATCATTTCCCAGCTGAATGGTAATTGGACATTCCAGACCCCAGGGTCTTGGTACCCTCAACCACAGCTTCCTCTACACTGCTGGCTCACCATGTGAGAGTGGCTTAAGATACTTATAGGTAATCCTGATCCAGCTCTCAGCCCTCCTCACCCACCACAGCTGCCAGCCCCTTAGTGGGCAGAGTTGGTCTTCTGCTTAAAGATACTGGTGTCTTCTTCCTTATCTCTTTACATCTTGGGTCATTGCCAGCCTCCACCCAGACCTGAAGCCACACCATCAGGCCCCAGGGCATCATCCCTCATCCTTCTCCTGCAAGTCTGGAGCTGGCATCATTCTCACCAAATTGGCTTCCCTAGTTCCCTGGCCCAAATTGATTAATCATCAGCCACTTTCAGCTATCAGCCCTGCTGCAATTGGCATATTTATTTCTAATCAGCTCTTAAAAATGGCATCATTCAGAGGTGCTTAACCACATTACTTAATTCTCAGCCTGTATTGCTATTGATTTCAAATATTCTCCTTCAGATATGGCTCATCATTTAATGCAGAAGTCTGTTTATATAATAATCTTATCTGGTTACTAAAATCTGTGAAATCTCTTCAATTGCCTCTAATGCAAGATTGGAGACTGGTTGCTAAATGAGTCAATTTTACTTTAATTTGGTTTATTTACAGTACATGTTTTAATGCTGCACATTCCCATCTTCTGCAGCAAAGCTGAAAAGGAAGGCAAATATAGGCATGAAGAGAGGCATGTGCTTTTCTCAGTCTGTAGGAATGGTGGCAAGTTGGCAGGGCTTCCTGAACAACACCAAACTTTTAGCCTCTGGTGACCAGTGGAAAGGCCTACTAAGGCCCCCAGGGCCCACAGTATTGGGGCAGTTCTGCCAAGAGTAACCAAGGAGAGTCACATGGTCTCAGATCTTCCATTCTGCAGGGCTTAGCTAGTTGCTTGCACCACAGTCTTCCTTATCTGTGAAATGGGGACAATGTAATAGTTTCCCAGGTATCTTGGGAAGACACCACAAGACTCCATGGTTGGGCATGCGGTACTAGTACTATTCTAGTACTGTAATACTATTTCTCTGACATTTCATCTCTGACGACGAGGCTCCCTCAAGTACCTTCCCTCACTCCACCCAAATCTCAGCTCTGACTCCTGGGAGTGGCCTTTCTAACTATGGAGGCCCTTTGGTCTGCAAAGGATAGAGCCCAACAGTTCTACATTTGCTGAGTTAACTAAATGCTAAACTTTAAACTCTGAACTTCAGAGTGAGGCTCAGTCCTAAGGCTCACAGACCCTACACTCTCTGCCTTGTAGTGCCCTTGTTGCATCTCTGCTCTTCCCCCAAGAGTTTCTGTGTCAGTCTCCTGTCCCTGTGCACCATCCTGGCTGGCCCTGCTCCTTCTACCTTTGCCTTTCACTTTGTAGCCACTATGGAGGACGGGCTGTCGTGTCATTGATTATTAGTAGCCTGTAGATCATGTCCCTCGGACCAGATGTCCATCCCTGGTCCTGTCACTTGTATCTGTGATAGAGAACCCAGCTGCACTTCAGATTAAAAGCTTAGGTAACAGCAGCATCTGCAGAAGACTATGGGACTGCAAGGCCCTGGTTCTGAATCACCCTTGCCTTCCAGAGACACAATTGGCACATGAACCCAGATGCCTCACGGTAAGTGGGTCTCATCGGGCTGGGGGAAGTGACAGCGGGATGCTAAGTGAACTGGATGCCGTGTTCTGTCCTTTCCTCCTCTAAGGAAACAGGAAGAATGGAGAGCTAAGGTCTGTCTGGTTTTCCCAGGCAGTACTGGCTCAGGAGCCCCCTGATGAAGCTCATCCTGCCTGGAACACCACAGCTCTCCCTTGGTCAGGTGTGAAAGCTGCCATTTCATGCTTATCTTCCCCAATTAACAACAGCTGGTCCCCTATAAAACCGACTGGTAAGATGGTTTGTTATTGGAAGACAATGCAACATCATTAGGCTTTAATGGCTGAAGCCCCGTTTACTGTGCTGAGTTCGCAGGGTTAATGTGGCGAGATGTTGGGACCCACCCTGCTGGGCTGCTGGGCTCTTTGCTATTTTTAGGCATTTTCTTCAAGCCTCATTTTCTGAATCATGGAGCCAGGAGGTACCAGGGGGTTGGATGAGGGTCTAGATTTCCTGGAAGGGAAATTATTCAGGAGGTGGTTGAAGCCACATTTAGAAGAGCCAAATCATCAAATGAAATCATTTTAAATTAAAAATTTCTAATAAAAAAGAAAGACAAAACCTGTTGGTTTTTTTTAATGTATTCATGAATCAGCCTGTTCCTTTCAGTAGCTAGGTGAGTGAGTGATTCTCTCTCTACCCATCCCTCCCTATCTTTCTCTACCAATGATCACCTCCACTCAGGAATCTAGTCCTGCTCCTTTGTTGGGAACTGAGGTAAATCATACGCTGTGCTCATCGAAGGGCATATTTACCTGGCAATCGAAGAACTGAGCTCTTGACCTAGGAGAGATAATCTCGGGTTGGCTGTGAATTAGAAGTCATATTGGCTTCTGAGAACAACTATACTATCTGTAGTTCAAAATGGCCTCCTATGTGACAATGTCATCCTGTGACTTAAAACTGAAACTGGAGTCTGTGTATTCATCTTAGTGGCAGTGATTCACAAGGCTGCAGGAGAGATCTGCTCTTAAGTGAATAGGTGGAAAAAAATCTCCATTATATTTATCCTTATGCTCAACAAACAGGACCAGCGGTTCCTATGGATGCCAGGCACCACTGGCAAACATGTCTGCCTGGGTAAATAATACAAAAATACCAGAGAGAATGTAGTTTTGGTTAAAAAGAAGTTTTATGTGTATCACACACAGTGTCTGCCTTTCTTGCTTCCTTCCTTGCTTTCTCTTCTCTTCTCGTTCACCTTTCCTCCTTCCTTTCTTCTTTTTCCCCTCCTTTCCTTATCCTTCCCTCTATCTTCCTCTCTCTCTTTCCCCTTCCCTTGCCCTTTTCCTTCCCTTCCTGTTCTCCTCTCTTTCCTTTCTCTCCTTCTCTCCTTCCATTCCTGCCCTCTTTCTCCCATAGAACTTACACAAGAATTTACTTGACATAGTCTTAAGATTTATGTTTTGTGTTAAAGGAACCAGGAATTGATCTTTGCGTAGAGTAGTCAAATGGTATCTCCTACCAAGAGGAGGCCCCAGTGTCAGGCACAGCAAACTCAGGAATGGTGTCTTAGGAGGCCATGGACAGCCAGTTTCCAGAATGAAGTTGGTCAGAGCTTGGAGGTGATGCCAGAAGTAGCCAGACAAGGCTGACAATGCTTCTTGATCCTTCTGTGTTTACTGTCCTCATTCCCCTGTGTTGATGCTTAGGCAATTAAATATGCTTCCTGCTCTGCCAAGGGAGCCAGCATATAGAAGTGGCTTCCACCCTGGCCAGAGGCATATCAGGAGGAGATCCCATGTAGCCAACCTGGTGTGCAATTGCCCCAGGAACTGGTAGAACTTGGGAAGCCCTCACCATGGAGCATTTAATTAAGTTCTGTGAAGAGTCTGGAGTGAAGTCACAGCCCTCTTGGGTGTCATGTTAATGCAGAGGGACAAGTCTGCTCTTACATCATGGATGGGAATAGATTAAAAGGACTTACTATCTGTCCGGCTCCTGAGCACATCATCAAATAGAGAGCCACCAGCACTCACTTCTGCTTCTCTCTCATGCTTATTAACCTTCCCTGGGAGTAAGCGGTAATGATAGTGTTAGCCTCCACCTGCTGAGTCCAGAGGAAGACAGATCTATATTCATTATTATATATTTTTTAATAGTTTATTTTTTATTTCTTCAAGTTACATCTCAATCACAATCCCCTCCCTACTCCCCCCTCCAGTCCCACCCTTCCACTCTCCTCCCCCTCAACCCCTCATCCTCTTTCCTTTTTTTTAAGTTTAAGGTATTTCTTTTCCCCCCCAACAGCTCTCCCTTTCAGTCCAACAAATGGTTCTTTTTCTTATAACTATAAATACAATACAAAATAACAGAAATAAATAGGCCACAATTATGAGAGTTAAATGGCTCAGCATACATTCCCAATGTCCAGTCCATATGTATTTGGCACCTGACTTTAACATTCTACTATCTAACCATCTCCATGAGTTTAAAGTTCTATATCTAACTCAGCTTTCATACTTACTTGCCTCACTATTTTAAAAATATTTTCTTAGATCCAGAACACCCTCTTGATTCCTAAAAAACTCAAAATTTAACTATGAGACTCTAGCTATCTATTCTTCAACCACCTCAGAGACCTGAGAGGGATAAATATGTCTGATTATATAGGAAATGCAGGGCCTGCAGCTTCCAAAACTAAGAAATGACATACCAGTGGCTGCCTGGACTTTTCCCATTTTCTCTCCATACATTACAGCATCAATCTTCAGCCATTTGGACCCGTTTCTCTGACAGACATTGATTGTAGAGCAGGGGTTATGAAGGACTTACCTACCCTGTCTTGGCAGAGCTAGGCTGTCGACTTACCTGCTTCCAAGTTTTGTCCTTTTTGGACAGAAGTCTGTCTACAGTTGAAGCAAGGGGTTTTTCTTGTCAAGAGAAAGGCTTACCACCAATTCAATCATCTCCGACTGGAGATTCTTCGATGCTCATCTTCTACTTGGAGTAGAATAGGGGGTGCTGTCAGGAGCTGACATGTCGCGATATCAAAAAATCTTAAGTTAAGAAAACATTTTTGAATGCCATATTCTGCAGATCTCTTGAGGTTTTTGAAGATACCCTATCTATCTCTTATATTTAGATAACATTATTATATATTTTTAAGTATGTATTTGTTTAGTGTATGTCTGTAGCCTGTGTGAGTTTATGTAGACCATGTTCATTAATGAGCCCTTGAAGCCATAAGAAGGCCTTGGATTTCCTGAAACTGGACTTACAGACAGTTGTGAGCAGCCATCTGAGTGCTGGGAACCAAACCAGGGTTCTTTGTAAGAGCAGTCAGTGCTCTTAACCATTGAGCCATCTCTCCATCCCAAACACTGCTTTTTAGGATTTCCAGATCAGGACACATCTGTTCTAACATGGGTTGGGAGGGGCTCATAAGGCCATACCCAAGCTGAGGAACTCTTTTAGCAGTTAATGGCTGCAGATGGAGAGGTCATTTTTCTTTGGTGGTATAGCCATGGATAAGTTGTTCATGGTTCAGTAAATAACCCTACACTCATACTCATGCCATACACAGCCATAATCAAACTACTGGGTTTGTGGGGTGGGCATGAAAGTAGGAGAATGATTGATGGGAAGGTGTCCAGAAAGATTGGGAGGGGAATGAGACAGGGTAATAGAGGTGAATGAATATGATGAAGGTATACTCTATATATGTATAAAATTGTCAACACATGAAAAGAATTTAAATCAGGGCATGAGTTTGAGAAAATAATTTTTGTGCCTTTTTGGAGTGTGGGTTACAACCAAAAAAAAAAAAAATCAGGTTAAATAGCAATGATAACAGTATTGCCAGAAGTCAAATGACATAATGCTCACCTAGAATGTCTTTTTAAGCTCTTTATTTTACATAGGTATCATGAGCCCTCACACAAAAATCCTACCTCTCTTGGGTGTCAAGATCTTACTTGAAGCCAGACAATATTCTGGATAATCGAGTCATAGTTCCTAATTCACTGCCCCCTTCACCCTCAGCATCTCACCTACAAGCCTAAGCCCATGAGTCTAACCAGATACCCAGGAATCCTCAGCAGGTGTGTCACCAATGAGAGAATGGGTCACATTCCAAATACACCCCTTGCCCAGGCTCTCTGTAGGTCTTTGGGAACACCTCTTTAGGAGCAGCTTTGACTGCATGCTGACTTCCTGCAAACCAGCTGACCTGTATTTACAGTCTCCACATTTGTTTTGGAAGAAGTCCAAATGTCCACTTAACTGGGCTGGAGGCCAGCATAATCTTCCTATATTGTTTGTAACCACGAAATTAATGGTGGGCCTTGCTCTGAGGCTCGTGGTGACATCATTCACCTTGGGGTGTCTCTTCAGTGAAGATTACAATAATGGATTGGTCTTCACTGGGTCTGTCGGCTCTGGTGAAGGAGCCTCGGTTTCTGCAGAGAAGCAGCCTAGAAACTAGGCTGCATCATTTTGGACATGGACCATGGTGAGCCTGACATGAGGAACATGCTAGGCTCAGTTTGGATAAGATGCCAATCTCTCTCTCTCTCTCTCTCTCTCTCTCTCTCTCTCTCTCACACACACGCACACACACACACACACATTTGTGTCACTCTTGGGAAGATGATGAATTGGCTCATCTGACATTAGAATATGACATGGGTTATAACTTAGCAACAATGAAAAACAATCCCATTCACAACTGGACAAAGAAGGATCCGATAGACATTCCTCCAAGGAAGATAGACAAAGGGCCAGTAAGGACATGCAGAGACTCTCACTATTGCTAATCAGATGGAGAAACACACGTTAAAAGCACAGTGAGGGCTAGGGGGTTGGCTCAGTGGTTAAAGCACTTGATGCAAAAGTGTAAGGACTTGAGTTCAGATCCCCAGCACCCACATAAAAAGCTGGGTGTGGTAGCACAGGCCTGTAATCCTGACCATGAGAAGGAATATCTTCGGGGCTTGATGTCCAGCTGGTCTCGCCAATCAGGGAGCTTCAGGTTCAGTGAAAGCCCGCCCTCAAAAAAACTAAGGTGGGCCGGGCGGTGGTGGCGCACGCCTTTAATCCCAGCACTTGGGAGGCAGAGGCAGGCGGATCTTTGTGAGTTCGAGGCCAGCCTGGTCTACAAAGCGAGTCCAGGACAGCCAGGGCTACACAGAGAAACCCTGTCTCGAAAAACCAAAAAAAAAAAAAAAAAAACTAAGGTGGAGAATGATGGAGGAAGAACCCGTGTCATATTCTAAAGTCAGATGAGCCGATTCGTCATCTTCCCACGAGTGACATGAGAGTGACACAAATGTGTGTGTTAACTGCTGGGACACAGGCACGTGTGTGCTTCTTATATAACTTTCACAGCAAAGAGTCTATAAGGCTATGGGCTTCAGTATATGCTTGTGTGTGTGTGTGTGTGTGTGTGTGTGTGTGTGTGTGTGTGTGTGTGAATATTGACATCTGGTCTTCGTATGCACATGTGTGGGACTGTGCTTGGCTGAAGCACTTACTGTCAGGTTCTGTCCTGAAATACATAGGAAGGGATTTGATTCAGAGACACAGGCACACACAAGGACACACACACACAATCACATGTGTAGACTGAGGCAGAGGCATCATGGCAGAAGTGTCTGGAGTGGTGGTGGGCAGGCATGTGGGAATCATCTCTGAGGCCTTTTTCCCTGAAGCTACCAAATGTCCTGGCAAATGCGGAGGGTCCTGCACTTGGCCTGCTGTCCACCTGTGACCCTCATCCCTAGCCTGGGGCCAGGTGGTAATGAGTGATGTTCCAAATGGGTATCCTGTGTCTCTTTCCAGCCACAACAGTGACCAGCTGTGCAGCCTGGGGCAAGCAGCTTCCTCTTGGTGCATCTTGGATTCTTCCACATTGGGCAGGGATGCTTCTGATGGTACTGAGAGCTGCAGGGAGAAGCCAGGGAGTGGAAAGTAAGCCTCAGGCCCAGCTCCTTGCCTGATGCCTGTGACTGCCATGCTATACCTGGAGAACCCTGAATCTCTTCCATCCCCTCCATGGGCTGCCCCTCTGTGACCCTCTCCTCACCTAAGCCTCAAAGCAGGGGTGGATGGTTTGATGTTAACAGGCCTGGATGAAATGCTTTCTGCTGGCAATTGCCTTCATTCCCTGCTGTAAAATTACATCTATATTTAAATATGCTGAGATAATTCTTAAGTTTTATTAGTACTTAAATATTTTGGCATGTTTATTTCTCCTGAAACAATTATGGAGTTCTTATTGTTTTACTTGGAAAAAAAAAAAAAGAAGCTAAATCTTCTCTTACAATAACCCCCTGACAAGCTGGGTATGGTGCTAGCTAGCTTCAGTGTACCCCATTGTCAGATCGGTAGAGCCTGATAGGAAGGGGGTGGCCTTCCTGCTGTTACCTAGTCGCCCTCTGCAATCCTCCCTGCCTCTGTCATGTGACTCCTCCTCCTTATAATCAGCGCCTCCTCCACATAATCATAATAGTGCTCTCTCCCAGTAGCCCTGCAGCACTCTGTACTGTCCCCAGGGTTTGGTCCCACCCTTGCACACAGCCCCTATGGAGTTCTCCTCCTTGACAGGTCTGAGCAAGCCAGCTGTTTCCTGTGAGGTTCCCTGGAGTGGGAGTAGGGGGGGGTGTGTGTGTGTTTGGGGGGGGGGGTGGAACGGACCAGGACACATTGAGGCTTTGTTTGGACATATGAGCATTGTGGTTAATGCTAATAGCAACTGGAAAGGGGGGGAGGGCAAGGCTGCCTTCCTTTATTTTAAAGATGGAGACAGCAAGCTCCAGAGAGGTTGTCTGGCCTGCCCAAAGTCATAAAGCTGGTAAGGAAAGGAAATAGCCTTAGCTGCCAAACACAGGGTCCACACACTACCCCACTGCCCCCATGCTGGCAGTGGGAGTCAAGCTGCTTGATGCTGCATACAACAGTACTCAGGGTTTGGCTTAAGAGAAGCCCTGCTCTCAGTTGCTGTGCATTTGTTTTGCCAGTGCCCTTCCTGTGTTGAGGGAGTCTGGCGAGGAAGCCTAGCAGCCTAGTTTTAGCAGGGAGACCTAGGTCCAGGCCATCTGTTAGACATATGGCTTTGAATAAGTCACTTTGTCTCTGTGTGGGGTTGGGGGGATACCTACAGAGAAGGAGCCCAGCAGGCACTTGGGCCTTGAGGTGTACACCGCCTGAATCAAAGCACGCATGTGCAGCCAAGGCAGTTACTGTGGTTATTGACCCATTTAACAGATGCGGAAGCCAAAGTACAGACCAAGGTACCCCTCCCCGTCCCATGACTAGCTCCACGCTCAGAGCCTATGTGATCTCCAGAGTACAAGGCTTGGGGGAGCAGAGAGGGGGTGGGCGTCGGATCCACATAGCATGGGGCGGAGGGGAGGATGACTTCGCAGGTGGGGAGGCAAGGCCAGATCAGAACAAATACAACATGCACACAACCGTGGCAGCCACCTTTCTCATCCAAGTCAGATCTAGCCTGTGTGGCATCAGCACAGACTAGAAATCAGTTCTCCAGAAAGCTAGTCTGGCTTTCCTGTTCCTCTGCAGTAACTGCAGGATCACAGCCTCTCCTCACCACCCTAAATCTGGCACCCAGGGGACCCTGGGCTCTCCACACAGCATGAATGCCTCTCACTTTCCCAAAACAAAGCAGGAGTCAGGTAGTCCAGTGTTGTAGTGAGCTCCCTGTTTTGTGGATGAGCCAGCCCCCAGATGCCCCAGGTGAACACTAACCACAGTTTTGTTAAGGTTGGGGAGCCAAGCTGTGTGACAGAGCAGTATATTGCCTAAGGGACCTGCCAAGACCCAATTGGGCTACAACACTCAGCTGCATGGGTCTGGGCAGATCCTGCTCCCTCTGAGCTTTACCACTCTTACCTGTGAGATGGGTTTTGTCAGTAATGGCGTCTTCTGACCTACTAGGAAGGCTTGGGATTAAGATATTTCACAGCAGCTCTAATGGGTCAGAATTGACAGTAGTCACAGACTCCATGGTGGCTATCATGACACCTCCTGAATATACAGCCACTCCCATGGTGATCATGGGGAATGCTCACACAGCCTCACAGAGGAGGCTAAGTAACCAGCAGCTCCCTTTTTATTTGTACATTTCAGGAGCCCTGTTTTCCTCCGGGTTGTGACATTTTCAACATTTCAATCCTTCACAGCATATGGTGGAGATTTCATTACTGCGGTTCTAGGTACAGGGAAAATGTCAACTACTGTGTGGGCAGACGTGCTTCAATCCTTCAGACACAGGCTAAGCAGACCTCTCTACATAGCTCCAGGGGGAGGGCAAGGGGCTCAGCAGTCTCTATTCTAGGGGAGACCCCAGACATACAAAGTAGTACCCACAACTCAGGGAGGATAAAACCGTGACAGGAGGCTGATCCGGGCAGTAGAACTGGGTCTCAATCACTAAGCCATTTTTCCAAGCCAGGTAGCCACACTCCCTGCACACTGACTTATCACATGCTGGTGTTTATCTGCAGGAACAGCCCCCACAGTCCCCTCTTCTGAAGATCCCAGATACCCCAGGAGGAAGAAGGAGGGAGACTCATTGGCTAACTCCTGGGTGGTCTGCAAAGATTCCCTAAGGAGAGCTGCCTTGAGGGAAAAGGGTGGAGAGGATGGAAGGAGCCTTTGTGTAAGAAGGTAATGTTAGAATCTGAGCCAGACAGCTGCTTAGTACACAACATCTGTAGCAGCCCGCCCCTCTCCCCTTAACAGCCGCCAATAGGCACCCTACTGAGGGTGTTGGCTGGGAACTACTAGCTAACAAATGCCCAGGTGCAGGGATTTCTCACCCGGGGAAGTTTACATCAAAGCAGGGCATTGATGGCCACACAAGTCTGCTCCTCACCTGCTTTTCCTGACTTCTTGCCTGGGTATCAGAGAGGCTGGCAACAAACCTGCTCTGAAATCAACCCCATCCTCCATCTCCCACCCTATCCTCAGAAGAAGAGGCTCCCCACTCTGTCAAGGGGTCCCATTCCTCTTTTTCATGCTACTGTCTGTCTGTCTGTGGCATTAACAACTCTTTAAATAAACTCATCATCCTCAACATTCTGTTTCTGTGTCCCCTGAAGCCCCACATCAGAGACCTTTCAAGTTCTAGGGGAGAAAAGATGAACATATGGAGAAATGAATGTACAGGCTTCAGGAAGGCCCCTGAATAAGGGGGCCTAGTCCTCAGAGGCTGTGCACACAGCTGTCACCTTGGAGGATTTACTGAATTGATCATTTGTGCAATTGGCACAGGTGGGTGGCTCCCGGGTACAGAATGTTACACCATAGTAGGTTCGAGCAAGCTACAGCAGAAGCTTCCAGTCCTCAGAGCAATGGAGATGACAGTGGTGAGGAAGGAGAGGAAATCTAGGAGCCCAGAGAGGACACGAGGATGGAACTCGCTCCTAGATGGGGATCAGCAAGCCCTGCTACGCAGAGAACCTCAACCAAGGTCCTTCCTAGTCCTACTACTGGGTGAAAGGCTTCACCTTTTCCTCTATGGGCCATTCAGAGGAGAGATGGGGGAGATGAGGTGAAAGGCTCTTGTCGGAGCTATGCTGACAGACTGGAGGTCAGCCTCAGTCCTGGTATAATATAACGTATATTGTGTTGGTGAATGATCTTGTGCTGTTGAAGCTAAGAAGTTGATTCTGGTAGTTGGGCTTCCCCTTCCTGCATCAGAACTTAAGACATACTATGTCAATGTTCTCCAGAGCTTCCTGCCCTGGGAAAAGCCCCCCACCCAAAGAAAGAAAGAAAGAACAAGTGACCAGGTCTATCAAAACGATTTCATCCTTGAGGACAGCTAGATGGAAAACTATAACATAAAATGCTTGCCATGGGAAAGAGGACCTGGAAGCAGCTCATCCCTGAGCAGAATGTTCTGCTCTGCTCCAAGCTCTCTCCAGAACTACAGTAAGGCGGTTTTAGCAGGATTTCCCCCAGTTGGTTTTTTGTAGCATGATGATGTTATTTTATTTTAAGATTTATTTTATTTATGTACATCAGTGCTTTGCCTGCATGTATGCCTGTGAGAGGGTGCCAGATCCCCTGGAACTGGAGTTACAGACATTTGTGAACTGCCATGTGGGTGCTGGGAACTGAACCCAGGTCCTCAGGAAGAGCAGTTGGTGCTCCCAACCTTTGAGCTGCTGTCATTTATTTTTTTTTACCCACCCCCACAATGCTCTGCTTGGGACTGTACATCAGGAACTGTCAGGCTGCCCCATTGGGCTACTCCAGTTCTGTCTGGATATTTTGATCACCGGATTTGATGATTTCTTTCTGCCTATCCACTGCTACTCTGTCTCTGCTGCTTGCTATTTGGTCTTTCATTTTTGCTTGCTATATACTTAATAAACTCGCTCATTCAAAACCAAAAGCACAGCTATAGTAGTAGGTCATCTTCAGGGCCATGCAGAGCATCTGGCCAAGAGGGTTGAGGCCAACAACAGCTCTCTGGCTCCAACTCTAGAAATTAAATGGGTGGGAGAAGTTATAATCCAGCTCTCTGTAAGGTCCACTGTAGAAAGGTTGGAAAGATGCATTTGTGGGGCTTCCATTGTCAATAGAAATCCAATCCCCACTATTCCTCAACTTTAGACAGAGCTGGGAGAGAGTCTGAACTCTTCACAAGGGGCCTACCAGGCTCTATCCTACCAGGGTGTCCATTAGAACAAATTCAAACTGGGCTACTAGTGGACTCTATAGGCCCAAGAACTTGATTTCTGGAGAAGGCTGCAACCCTACCCTGTACCCCTCTGAATGAAAATGAGGACACGACTGCACCTAGGTGTGGTTGAGGAGAAGATTCTTGTTGTAGATTTGAGTGAGGCATCCAGAAGAATCCAGACTGAACATGGCCAGCAGAATAGACTGGGTCATGAGAGGACGGGGTGGGGGTCGGGGGATAGGGTGAGAGAAGAAGAGAAGAGAGGAGGCCAGGAGGACCAAGAGAACACATAGGAACAAAGAGAGTCCATGCCCCAAATGGCTGGATTATATAAGAAAAGAGAAGCTGGGGGAAGGGAAGGGAAGGCCAGCAACTGGGGGGTAGAGGCTTGGAGTAGGATTATGGTGAGAAGTGCTGAAAGGAACTACTGGGTACTTACTGAGTGAGATTTGTCCCAGAGGTTCCTTTGGGACCTGACACTCTCCCAACACTTCACTCCAAGCACAGTGTTAAGGAGTATGACCGCACACTTTGTCTGTACCTGGGGTATGTGGGATCACTGAGGCCTGGCTATATGACTCCTGGCCATCTATTTTACAGATGGCAATACTAAGGATGTCCAGAGCAAGGAGGGTGGAACTACAAAGGTCAGAGCCCTGTTATTGCTAAGCCAGGGTCCTCTCTCCTGGATGGCTCTACCCTAGATGGTTAGAGTGAGAGGCTCTGCTCAGAATGTTCGTCACGGGCTGCGTCACCCTTAGGAACACACTGTGTAAATGTCGGCTCTTTTCTGTCTTCTGGAAGGGGGCCGCACCTCTTTCACTGGGCTCCAGTACAGTTTATATTTTCATCCTGCAGAGTTTCTTAAGGAAAATATTCGCTCAGGTGTTGTTGCATGACATGTTCTCTTTTCCCTGACTCCACGCAGAACAGGGATTCTGGTCTGGTAATGGTCTTCTGCATCTGGGATAGTGGGATGTGGGTCTCTTGCTGGGTTTCCTGGGACTGAGTACTAACTCATGCTTGATCACATCTCCTTCAAGTTCAGACTGCATGTGACCACCCATGCAGAGCCTGGGAGCCAGGGCTGGGGGGAAAATACCAAAATACCATGGCTACCCCTCTGCAGCCTTGCATTCACATATATTCTAAAGTCAGGCTGGGGCCAGGCTGCTGGGTTCAGTAGGGTCTTTCTTTGCTCTTATAACCTGTGTTGTATAACATTGAAGTTGAATGTTTTAAAGGTGGGGCCTATCTGTTGTTGGGGCTGTGAGGCTAAGTGCCTCCCCTGAGAGGCAGGCCACAGTCAGCAGCAGTATTGGCTGCCCACATGACCGGTACACATTGAAACACATGCAGGTGGGCCTCCTCCTCTAGGTCTCTATACAGAACCACAAAGAACCCAGTCATTCATTCACTCACATGTGTATTAATTCAACCAGTTTATATTAAGCTGCTGTAATAAGTGGCATGCTAGTGCCTGATTAAACACGATGGCGGAGGAGGTCCTATATGGTAGGACTCATGTTCTTACAGTACCTGCAGGATTGAGGGCCCCTGTGCAGGAGAACTGTGTGTGGGCCTTGGAGAGGCAACAGCAGCCTCAGCAACTCGGGGGTTGCAAGGCGGAAACGCCCAGTTTCTTTTCTTTACTCAGTTATTTGTGAAAATGTTTTAACTGACGTGCCTCCCCACCTCCTTCCTTTGGGTTAAATATACATGGTGTCTTACAAAGGATGCTGGGAATGCAAACGGAATCCTGGAGGAAACAGGCCAGAAGCCAGATCATTATGCCACAATGTGACGTCTCTGAGTAAGCGCAAGGCATGATGGAAATTCAGAAGAGGCCACTCCCCTACAGCCACTGAACATCTTGGAGGCCTGGTCAGTCGGTGATGCCAAGTTCCTTCCACCCAGCTGAGTGCTTGTGCACACACTCTGAGCTACAGGGGGGGGGGGTTGTTGTGGTGTTATAGAGGCCTATATGTTTTACCTAAGCCAAAGCAGGCTCTCAGACCCTCCTTTCGTTGCCTGAAATCTCTGGGCCTCTCTGGTCTGTTCGGATGGTCCCAAACCCCTTGGGCCCTCCTTGCTAAGTCCAGAGGTTGGCACTGCTCAGAATCTAAACTGAAGAGCTCCAGGCTCACAGCCTACCACACTCCTGTTGTTGTTGGGCTGCGATAAGATCCAAGGGTTAAGGAGACTATCCACCTGCCGATGGATGCCAGAGACAGGGGACCCTGTAGAGCTCATCCTGCCCCTCTCAGAGAGTCCTTATCTTGCAAGAACAACTTTCAACTGGGTTTGAGAAAGGAAAAAAAAATAACTTCAGGGTGGAATCCAAAGTCAATGTTGAACAGTGGTGTTTCCCCTGCGTCCCTTCCTATGGCATCATGTTGCAATGCAACTTGGGAGTGACATCACCTGAACCCATTTACCAAATGAAAGTCAGGCATAGAATATACTGGTAAAAGCAATGTGATTCTCGTGATTAAAAAAGTATTTGACTCTATTAAATGCAACTTTATCATTCCAAACCAAGAATCAATAAAAAACAAAAAATACTGGCAAAGACTGATTTGTCATTACCCCGTGTTGTTTAAATGGAACTACAGAAGCGAAGTTAACACGGGATTACTCTTATAAACAGTGTCTGCTTGTGGAGGTAATTACTCAGGGTAAATATGCTGTGTGACTCTGAGAAAGCCTCTCTACCTCTCAGGTTCAGTCTGCTCTATACAACAGGGCTAGCGTTACTACACTTTATGAGATGGTAAATGAAATGAGAAAGGCAAGGGTGGTTTTCCGCAGTATCTTTGATCTCCCCTGTCAGCCTGTTTTAATTTGCAGCCCCTTCGGAACCACTCAGTGTTGGAAACCCTGATAAAAGTAGAACACTGCGCTGGAGATGAGGGGGTCACTTCCTGCTACCTTGAGCTCACAGGGACATCCAGTTCCAAAGACCCAAGAAATGGTCTCCCCTACAGAGGGCCCAAAGGGAGGCTAAGGAAGTTTCTATTCTTCAGTAGCAAGCTTTCTCCACCTCCTACATCCAAAGCTTGTACAATTTTTGAAGGGCCAAGAGTTTCTTCCTGGGTTGGGATGAAAGGAACAATACGGAGGTTTACCTTCAAAAACCCTCCCTGGCTCCCATGGCTGCCTCCTTCTACTGCGGCACTTGTGTGAATTATGCATGAGGTTCTGGTGGGAGCTGTGTGCTTTTTCAAATATTTCTCTAATTGATGAGTGGGGCTTTGATGAATGTCTGCAGAACCCAGAGCATCTGATCACAGGGATTCTGTCTTGTCCCTCCCTGACAGATGTTTATTTGACGTAAAGGGGGTGCAAGGTCCAAGGAGCTGCCTCTCTTTATTGTAAACAGAAATCCTATGGTTTTGTTCTTAAATCTTAACAAGGACCGTCTTCTGAGGCGTGAGGTCTGATAACCACCATCAGTCAGATGAACCAGCCTGGGGCAGAAAGCTCAAGTGCGCAGCCCTCACCTTGGCTGAGTCAGATGAACCAGCCTGGGGCAGAAAGCTCAAGTGCGCAGCCCTCACCTTGGCTCAGTCAGATGAACCAGCCTGGGGCAGAAAGCTCAAGTGCGCAGGCCTCACCTTGGCTGAGTCCTTGCTTTATCCACAGTGTTCTTCCGTCTATTGAGGGATGCTTTCTGGACTTCATCTGAGAAAAGGGACAGAACCCTCTAGAAATCAGGAGGCACAGGTGTCAGAATGAACACCAGAAGCCGGAGCTCAGGGACCATATATCTCCCTCTACTGGACTGATTGTGACAAGGTTCTCAGGCCCCAAGGGAGGGGCTAGGATGCTGGAGTGGGTAGAGAGATGGGAACTATGTCTTGGCATTGAACAGTTATGTGTGTGGACTCCTGGTCCTCGGTAAGATGCTTGAACTTCCCTAGTTTGTCCTCCCAAAGAAAGGCAGGGCTCCACTCCCCAGCCCAACATCAGAAACCTTCCTCTCACTCTAGCTCATCTCTCTCCTCCCGCAGCTCTCCTCTGCACAGGATCCCAGAGTTCCAATCTCCCTGGTGCCCTATCCACTACTTTTACAAGGCATAAACTTTCCATGAAGCCTGGCTGGTACTCCATATTGTAACACAGAATGGTCATGATTGTCCGACCTGGTGTTTAAAGTGCTATGTTGGACTCATCCGAGTCATACATTAACAGCGCATGACATCAGGTCTAATACAAGAGATTGATTGGGCTCTTCCTCCCACCTGTCACTTCAGGACAAAAAGCACATGTGCACGAGCATACATGCTCATGCACATGTGGGCTGACACACACACACACACACACACACACACACACACACACACACTATTATTTATTAAGTGTTCATGTGCAATTGCCAAAAATTCTTCCTGGAAGGGAGTCTTTCTCTGGCTTCCTGCTTTTCAGCTGAAGTATCTCTGACAGTACAATGTACCTGTGTTGTTTGTCCCCTATACATATAGTGTGGAAAGAGGAAAGAGATGTGCAAAGACTTAATCTTTTCATTGTTTACTTTTCATTGTCCACTAATCCCAAACCTAGAGCCACATGGGAAGAGGGAAACTCAACTGAAGAATTGCCTAGAACAGATCAGCCTGTGGGCATGTCCGTGAGGATTTCTTGATTTATAATTGATACAGAAGAGCCCAGCCCACCATGGGCAGTACCATCCCTACAAGGGTGGGCCTGGGATGCATAATAAGGCTAACTGAGCAAATCAGAGAGCAAAGCAGTAAGCAGAACTCCCCTGTGGTTTCTGCTTCAAGCTCCTGCCTTGAGTTCCTGCCTTGGCTTCCTTCTATGATGGTTGTAAGCTACGAAATAAAGAAAACCCCTTTCTCTCTAGTTGCTTTTGATCATGGTGTTTCTCACAACAACAGAAGGCAAGCTAGAACATGTGCCCCTTCTTTTGACTTTAAGACTCACCATGCACAAAAAACATCTCTAAGTCACTGACCTGCAGAAGCTGCCTTAGGAAGGGAAGCTATATTCCTCCGGTGACCAAGACTTCTGGGTAGTTTAGTTTTCATTGTCCACTGGTCTGAATATAAGCTTACCCTGGGAATTGGTGGGGCATAGCAGTTGGTTTGTTTGTGAAGCTGCTTCTGGAGAGGGTTAACTGAGGTGGAAAGACCCATCCTTAATCCAGCCCATCATCAAGATCCCTTCTCTCTGCTTCCTGTCTATTATGACGTGAGGTGCTTTGCTCAACCATACCTTCCCACAATGAACCCTCTGAAACCATTAGCAAAAGAATTAATTTATTAATTGATCAATTAATTTGTTCTTTGGAGTTGTCTCAGATATTTTGGTGACAGTGACTAACAGTAACCAGTACGGATTCAGTGGATACGTACATCAGGGTGTTTGAGGAACCTTGCTGACTAGACCGAAGCCATATCTCCCAAGATGGCTTTACCAGGGTTTAGTGTTTCCAACCTGGCATTGTGAGGTAAGCCTACTAGAAAATACTCATAGACACTCTTAAAGCCAAAAAGAAAACCTTTATCATTGGCCAGAGGGTGAATGTGGAACTTGCCCAGATCACGAAGCCCTGATCCCCACAGTTCTTTGTCTTCCATGCACAAAAGCCACATCCAGGTTGACGACACACTTCAGTTAACAAGAACAGTTAAGAAGCAGAATTACAGAAGCAAAAAAGCAAGGTTAATACATTTATGGACTTTTCTGGATCCTAGAACCATGGACCAGGTCTTTGATAGGTGAGGTCTTTGTTCCTATTTTGGCATGTGTTGACGCTTACATGCTGGAGTTTAAGGTCAGAATGGTGCCTCTAGCATGATGTCAGATGTGGTAAGGTCTGGGAGCCTGCTCCACTGGGCAGAGGAGAGCGAGAAGAGATGCTACAGTTAATAGTCCTCCTGACCCCCAAGGTCGCAGAGCCTGCAGACATTAAAGTATACCAAGGAAGTTCTACAAATGGTTCTGTATGGATATATTTGATAACTTAAATGAAACAGAACACTTAATTTATAAATGTGTTAAAAATCTCTTAGGAAAATAATGGACACTCTGAATAGTTCTACATTTATTAAAGAAATAATTTCTAGTTTAAAAAGAAAATCTCCCAGAGAGGAAAACTCCAGGTCAATATGATTGTGTGGATATATTCTGTCAAACATTTAAGGAAGAAATAACACCAGTTCTGTATAACTGCTTCCAGAGACAGAAGAGGAAACAGTTCACAAACAGTTTACATGGTTTTGACTTATAAGGCTATTATCCTTATAAGTCAAAACCATGTAAATATCATACAACTCTAAGCAAATATTCCTTATAAAACACAAACAGAACACAAAAGAAGTTACTCAACTGAATTAAAAAAAACCCACAATGCATTGGAATGCCTGTAAAAGAAGGAAGCAAAGCTGGGGTGATCATAATGATTTGGGGGATAAGGAATCTGGAGGCTTGCACTACCTGGCTTTAAAGCTTTTGCATGCAGGACCCAAGAGTTCAGGGAGATGGTGGCCTGAGCCACATGGAGAACAGATGCCCAGATGCAGACAGATGCAGAAAAGGCAGAATGAATTTTGACAAACCCACTGAAAACTGGATTATCTTTTCACCAAACACCCGCTGGAGGTGATAAACGCTCTATAGCCGAAGAGCATGGGAAATAAAAACTTCTCACATCTTCCACGAAACCCACTGTAGACCTAGATGTCAGTGATGAGCTGATGGGATGGACATGACGCCGTGAGGAGACCGGTTCTTAGAGATGACACCTGTGGCGTGGTTCACAAAAGGAACAGGACTCATGGACAGAACTCTATCAAACTAAAAAAACATTTCCCCAGGAGAAGCACTGCTGAGAGAATGAAAAGACAATTCAGAGCCTGAAAGAGAAGGTGTATTAAGCACATATCCAACAAAGTGTTTGTATCTGATATAAACAGAAATTGTTCAATTTCGACAGAAGAAATACAAAGAGGCTAATAACCAAGTGGGCAAGAAATCTGAATAGATACTTCCTGGAAGATACACAGGCAGTAAAGAAGTTCGTGAAATTCAAGATAGAATAAAATTACCTCAGTTTCATTTCAGCTGTGATAACATACCCTGGCACAAAGTAGCTGGAGTGAGGGGTATTTTAACTCTCAATTCTAAGTTATAGCTCATTGTGGTAGGGAAGTCAAGGAAGTTAAAACAGCTGCTTATGTGGTCAAGAACAGAAAGAAATGAAGGTGTGAATGGTAACTCTCAGCTTGCCTTCTGTTTTATCCAGTGGAGCACTCAAGCACCGTAAATGTAATTAATGATTACATATCAATTAATGTGTAACCAAGACAACGCCCCTCCCCCCACATGCCCATAGGCTGGCCTGATCTACAGAGTTCCTCAGAGACTCCCTCCTCCGGGTAATTCAAGGTTGTGTCAGGTTGACAATTAAATTAATCATCACAAATAAAATAAATAAATAGTTCTTAAAATTAGAAAAATCTGGTGATTGCATGGAGGAACTGGAACTCCATGATGTTGTAGTTGTACAGACTAGAAACACCCTGCATATTCCTTCAGGAGTGAATGAGACAATCAGATGTGGGGTCTGTTGCCAGGAATATAACTGAGTCAGTAATCCCCACCTGCTGAACAATCTAAACCCAAGATTGTCCTCAGAGAGTCATAGGCAGGATTAAGTGAGATGGTCAGCATAAATACTCCTGCTATGGTTCCAGGAGCTGCAGTAGGGAAGGCAAGAATGCAGCAGGAGCACCCAAGGACTCTGGGGGGAATGGAGAGTGAGCAATCAGTGTCTTCCAAGGCATCAGCAGATAAGATCTGGATGGGAAAGAGAGACGGGGAATACCCCAGGGTCGTACATACACATACCTGCAGTGCTTGCCCTTCGGGGTCACTTTGTCTTGCTCTGGCCTCATTTCTTCTTCAGCCACAAGAGAATACTCTGTCCCCAGATTTCCAGTTTCTCTTCCTTCAAAGTGCAGGCTCAGCCTCTGGGTTCTACTTCTCCTCTATCTTGGGTAGCTACACCTCCCTCCTTTCTCAACGCGGGCTGCCATCTTGACTGGGTCTCCTAAGCTTCTCTTGGATGCAGACATCTATCTCCAGCTCATCACCCCTTAGGCAAGGGGCCACTTTCTCTTGTTTTCATGAATGATGGAGATCTTCCCAAAACAGTGTGGGCATTCCTCACTCTCCGTGCCTAACCCCTGACAAGGGTGTCAGAGAGCTTCTTAGCACAAAATTCGAGGCAGACCCTCCCTGACCCACACTGTCTGATGATGTCTACTGCCTCTATGAGGAAGGGCACATCCTGGGCTGGGCAGATCTCCCCCACTCACCTCTCAATGTTCCAACACCACTTTCTTCTCACCAAATGGGCCACATTTCTGCTTGTCTCATGGCCTTTGAACCGGCTGTGCTCTCTGCCAAGGTAGTTCCCTCTTTTCTAGTCCGCTGTCTCTACATACCTTTCTCATCCTCAGCTTCTCCATCCACCTCCTTTGTTTCCCATTAACCTGTGCTTTCCTGTCTTGCATTTGCCTTACTTGTCTTTCCTTGTTCATTGGCATGCTGGTCTCCCTGCCAGTGAAGTCCTATTCACTCCGCTGGCCACTCACTCCAACCCTAGGCACTACCTGGCATTTGGAGGAGCTCCTTGAAAGAAATGAATGAATTTATAGCCATCATAGATGATAGCTGGTCCTTTGTTCACCCTTTGCTCCTAGGTAACTATCAAATACCTTTGGTCATGCTCATCTCTGGCCATTTGTCGGGTGTCACACTGACATGTACATATCACACTATCCCCTTTTTGGAATGACCGTGTCTCACAATGTTTTGTTTTTTTTTTTTTCTTTTTTGGAGACCAGGATCACTCAAGCATCCCAGGATGACTTTGAAGTCTGTGTAGCTGAGGAAACTCTTGAACTTCTGATCTTCTTGTCTCTGCTCCCCAAGTTCTTGGACTATAGGCATGTACCACCATACCTTGTTTGTATGGTACTAGGGCTTGAACCTGTGACCTCATGCATGCTAAACAAGCTGTCTACAGACTGAGCCACATCCCCAGCCTGCTAGCAATGCTCTGAATGATCTCTTCCATGTTTCACCAGATACCGAGAACAGGGCCAGCACAGCTCATGGAGCGAGCTGGAGCCTTGCGAAGGGAACCACTGGAGACGAGTCCACAACTGCGCTTATGGTACTGAATTCTATAGCCTGGAGTTCGCAGAGTCCAGGTGACCAGCATGGGGAGGAGTGTGACACCACAGCTCCCAAGATGCTAGAGCAGTCACACAGAGCTTCGTTCCAGACCCTCAAAGACCTTGTCTGCTGAGCCTGGCTGGTCTGGTAGGAAGAGAAAAGGCTCTGGGGCTTGGATTAGGTTCACCATGGGAGGCCACTGTTACTGAAATGGAAGAGCCCAAGCTCTCAGCTCTTAAATCAGATGCCTCTTTCATCCCCTGGGATGACTTAAATAGCTTCTCTCTTTATGGAGTTTCAGCAGAGGAGAGAGTGAGAATGGCCATGTCTCAAGAGGAGTGAAGAGAAGAGAGGCCCAGTGGCTTCACATGCAGCAGGGAGATGTGAGCTCTAGGCTCCATGGAGGTGGAGGTATCAGATGGAAAGGGAACCGAATGGCCAGGAATAGCACTCTGTGCCACCTTCCATTCCTTCTATAGCTCTGGAGGGCAGTGCACAGACTCTTGCTGGCTGCTGTCTTCCTCGGCTAGGTCTTGGGAGAGGTCTCAGTTTCCAATCAGGTTCATACAAACTCTGAGCAAAACCACCAGCTTGGTCTGTGACAGTGATTGATCCTGTTCTGTGTCTGGGCTTCGGTCTCTCATTTCCCAGAGGGGGGCGGGGGGGACTCAGCCATGACATCCAATGCTTTTTCCACAGCTGACTTGAGGGCTGAATGAGAGGTTCCTGGGATCCTCCCTGGCTCAGCTTTGGACAATAGAACAGGAGACCACATCATTTCTCTTCATTGGTCACCTGAAGATCAAGGGAGTGGTCATGTGTAACAAGCCTGAGTTCAAATCCTGATGGACTCCTTCCAAGCTTCATGACCTTCAGATTCTCAGAGCTGCAGCGTGAATCTGCAAAAGGCAGGCAGTATCTCAGTCCTGAGCTTAGCTAGTGGCCACTCAGGGCAATGCCCACGCATTGCTCCAAACAGCAGAGCTACTCTTTTTGGGCAGGAGGACTCTCTGAGCATTCTCTAAGAATTGTGGCCACCTCAGTGCCACCCAGCCAACAGCAAAGCGACCAGAGCCACAGATTCTTGGCAAACCAATCCAAAGTGAAGTTCTGTCCACCCGACAAGCATCCCCCAGGACAGGGCTTTAGGCTAGGGGCCACACTGGTTTCCTGCTCAGGGGCTGAACATACAGCCCCCGAGATGCCTTACCCTCCCAACCATGAAAGTTTTTTGTGATGCCCACCTACAGAGCACACAGTCCCAAACACAGAGGGGAGGTCTAATGAAGAGAACAGACAGCAGTGTTTGCCAACAAGTCTAGAAGCAGGAATTTTCACCTGAGAAGGAATGCTTAAAAGTTAGTGGGAGCATTTCTGAGGCAAGCATGCAACCCTGTCCATCTATCACCACCAAGGGGAGGGAATAGTCTACAACAGGCAGCTAGAGGGGCTCCCTGACCTTGAGCTAGTAACAGAGTGACAGTGACCCTGTTTTCATCATCAGCACCAAGGGCTCATTGCTGAGTCTGCTCATCTCCCAGGGCCACAGTGAGGATGAAGCAGACTGAGGATAGAGCCGGTCACCTCTGTCCTAAAGAACTCTCTCCAGTAACAGAATTTGGAGGAGCGGTCCCTGGGCTTGGGTTTTTGATGCCAGCACTGGCTCCACAGTCTAACTGTGTGATTCTGAGATGGAACCTTCTTAATTTTCTGTTTCCTTGTTGGCAGATAGCAAAACGGCATGATGAGCCCCCCCCCCCCCCCCCCGCCCCGAGATAATGATCCTGCAACTCAGTGCCATGCAGTTAAAACACCTCGGCGCTGATCACATGGCTGGGTGACAAGAGCCAGGCAGGCACACCCGTGGATCTTCCTCCCACCAGAGCAGGGAGACATCAAAGGAGAGGCTGACCTTGACCCTGAAGATGCCTTTTTTTTTTTTGTCTACTCGGCAAATGTCTGCTCAGCATTTACCAACATGGCTGCCAGGACCACTTCACAGAGATTGCAGAAAGCAGCCACAGAGCACAGCTGCTTTGTGAAACCAGACCCCTCCCCATCCTCAGGCCAGGCGTGACTTAATGAAATCCTGTTTACCCCTGGCCAGAGCAGGAGCTTGCAAGATTTTCGTGAAAACACAACCCAGATGGCCCCGGCTCTGACTTCCTGTGCAGCAGGAGCATGGTGCACGTCCCTCCCAGGTGGCTGCCCCATGCCAGGGACACTCAAGGCCTCCGGGCTCACAAGAACTCCCAGTACTAAGGCATTCTCCTTGCCCTGTTCCCTGTTTGCAAAGCTTTCAGCCCTGATTCGGGGGGTGGGGGGTGTCATAGGCTTTGTGTGCAAATGGCCCTTGGGTGTAGGGAGGATACTTTTAGACCCTCCATGGTAGAGACAGATGTGCAAAGTGGCCAGTGCTCATGCCAGTGCCTGACCCCTGGGATGCTGCTCCAGGAAGTGGACTTTCGGATGCTCAACCTTGCCCTGGGCCACAACGTGTTCACACTTTTCTCCCTATCTTTGTGTCCCCGATGCCTTGTGTATCCAGATGAACCAGTGCCAGTATCCTAGTATGCTGACACAGGAGAACTTCTTGGTGTCATCCCGCGGCATCATGGCAGATAATGTGGGCCACTGAGAACATGAAAATCTTGAACCCACAATGAGAGAGGGAGAAGAGAGGGAAAGGGGGAGGAGGAGAAGAAGAGGGAAGGGGAGAGGAAGAGAAAACAAGAATGAGAGAGAAGAGAGAGGAAGGGAAGGGGGAAGAGAGAGAGAGAGAAAGAGAGAGAGAATACCAGAGCAAAAAGAAATCCCAACTGTCCAGTGTAAGATCTGACATCCTGTCTAAGATCTGACATCCTGTCCACTCCAGTCAGAATCCCTCCATGGAATAAAGAAGCCAGGCAGAGATCATTCACCCTCAGCATAGAGGAGCAACACGTAATCCATCCAGGTCCAACTAGAACATACAGGCAGATCAAGAAAGAATTCTCTGGGACATAGGGACATCTTCAGACTTCCTCTTCTCCAGAGTGAGGGGGTGGGAAGGAGTGGAGGGGCAGAGGGTCGTGAGACTTTTTGGCCTTCCTGGACATGTGCACCAGTTTTCGTAACACACCTCTTCTTTCTCTTTCTGTATAGCCTTTCGCCTTTGTTTCCTGGGAGAATGCAGACTTATTTAGCACTGAGAGGAAAGTAGAACATAGGTTGAAAAAAATGCTGATCACTTAGGAAAACAGCCCAGCAATCTGTATGCAAGGACTCAACAAGAGATCCTCAAGGAAGGGGCTCATAGTAGGTGTTCAATGACTGTCACACTCCCTTCCACTTTTCTCCTCAAAGTTGTTAGAAAAATGGAGCTTTATTTTATTTAAAGGCTTTTAAAAAACTACAAGCTGTTTTCCAAGGCAGTTAAAGAAATGTAATCAGTCTTATGGTGTCGAGTGGCAGATGGGAAGGGAAACCAGGAAAGAACAAGGTTTGGAAAGTCTCAGGCAGAGATGTTAGCACTGGAAGGAAGCAAAAGCACCACCTTCTCCAGACTTCTTGTCGTCAAGGGGACACACTGTACAAGAACTGGGAGGGACTTGGCTGAGTTCAGAATGGATGAAACATCACAGGAAGCTTCCTCTGGTTTGCAGAAAGGGACCCAAGGAACAGGAGGTTTTCCGCAGTCACTTGAGGAGCCATAAGCAGGAAGCGGCTTCAGATCCATGTGATCTGGAGTGAGTGAGACAGACGCAGGACTGGATCGTGGGAACCACCAGTGTTTATGAGAAGGAAGACCAACTGAGGCAATTGCACATACTGTGGGTACACAATGGGACAATCAGTTTGGAAATGGGTCTGACCCTTCTTTCCTTCCTTCCTTCCTTCCTTCCTTCCTTCCTTCCTTCCTTCCTTCCTTCCTTCTGTCCTTCATTCCTTCCTTTCCATATGTTTGTGAGGGGTATGCATGTATGTGTGTGTGTGCTCCTATATAGGTGGGAGAATGTAGGAGCACATAGACATGTGCAGATGTGTGTGGAGTCTCAAAGTCGAGGCTGGGTGACTTCCTTAATCACTTTCTATCTTACATATTGAGGTGGGGTTTCTTGAGCCCAGCACATACCTTTCCAGCTAGTCCAGCTGCCAACTTGCTCCAGTTGCTGCCTCCTGCATGTTGGGATGATGACAGGCAGGCCACTGCTCTCACCCAGCTTTTACTTGGGCTCTGGGGATCTGAACTTCAGTACTCACATTTACAGGCCAAGCAGTTTACCAACTGATCCATCTCTCCAGACCACAGACCTTCTTATGAAACTGAACTTGTATCTGTTGAATACCCCAGTCCAGTCACTCTCAGTTATTTATCTCTGAGAAACAAAACAAAATCCAAATAAAGACTTGGACAGAGATGTTCAAAGAGCTTCATTGATAATAGCCCCAAACTGGAAACTATTCAAATGACCAGAGATAGAAACAAACAAAGTAAATTGTGGTGCAATGGAATAGTACTCAGCAACAAAAAGAGGATAACCATGGGCATATGCAAATTGTGGGTGTTCAAATCTTAAAAATATGCTTTGAACAAAGAAGTCCAGAGTGAGAGAGGAAAGCAGTGATATTTGGGAAATAAAAATGAGAGATGAATTCTATTGGCATTTAAAGTTTTTGAGCTGCTCAGAATCCTTACAGGTGTGCTTTGTAAGTATATGTTTTATGAGTCCTGCTGTCCATGAGGGATCATGTACCTGCTCAGTCTCCTTTAGGACTTGGCACAATCATGTGACCCTCACCTATCGGATGGATGTGCCTGTTGGAGAACTGAATCCACTGGATCTTCACTCCTGGAAGGAAAATGTCAGAACAGGACCCAATAGGTGGTGAGGTCAGACGCTGCCAGGACAACACCGAAGTGTTCTGGTACAGTAAGGACAGCAAATAATCTCTTGCTCTAGTTTACATGAGGTGCTGACAGACACTGATGGATTGATGGCCCCTCCCCCACACCAGACAGTCTCTCAAGCAGGGTTTCAGGCTGATAGAAAGTTTCATCTCAGGAGAAGTCCTCTGTTGCTTGCACAAGTTCATTAGATACCCCGTATCTCTTCCCACATCTCCAGTGCATCCTCCACTGCTGCCATCAGCCCCTGTTGTCCACCCACATCTGCTACACCTGCATGGCTCCTCACACTGTCCTAACCACAGCTCCCATTTTCCACTTGCTCAAGTCAGAACCTCACTCCTCTCAATTTCTGGAAAATCCAACCTGGCAATATCATCTTTCGAGCCCAGTTCCAAGACCTCACTTCTGACCTGAGTTCTCAGTGCTCCTGGGCCCATTGTGCTTCTCCCTGCTTGCATACTGTCTGCTTGCCTCGCCTCAAAACTGCAGGCAGAAAAGGCATTCTAGAACTGTCCGTTCCACATTATAAAGACTCTCCAGGGTATTCAGGGTCCATGCCTGTGTCTGCATGAATGCAACCCTCCCACGCATGTGATATGACAACTGAGCAGGATGCCATGTATTTTTAAAATGCATCATGAATATGTAGGATTTGTTCCTGAAATGTAGGGGACATCTACGTACGTGATTGAGAATATTAATGACAGAGAGGCAGAAACCATTGCACCAATCAGTGTCGAAATACCATCTAAAGTTCAATGCTAATTTTTAGTTAAAAATGGCTTTCTAAAGGAGAATAGATGCAAAGATCCTTTAATTTTGGCAAAGGTTGCATGCTAAGTGTGCCAAGGGAAGCATTGTACTTGAGAGCAATTTTCTTTCAGGTCAGGGATATGACAGCAGAGCTCGCTTCATGATTATTGTGCTGTTGATTCTACAGGTTCTTGTTGATGAGAAAGAAAAGGGAAATGGAGATGGGGAAAAAAACAAAGATACCTTTTCCCGTCATTCATGGATGACTCCGTGATTTGCATAGAAAATCCAGATAATCAGAAAATGCTAAGAGCTAAAAAGGCAAAAAAAAAAAAAGCTTTTCCATGTATAAGATCAACATGTAGAGTAGCCATATTCTTCTATGCCTTCATTAATTAAGACACTGTGACAGAAGATTATATACATCAAGGACAACAAACAGCAATGAACACACTGACACTGATAAATGCACAAATTTAAACCCAAGGAAAAGATATATAATACATTTTCATGACTGGAGAATATTACAAAGATATCAGCCCTCCTTAACCTACACATTCAAAATAATTCCAATCAAACTGAAATATAATTTTAGGGATAGCTCAACTAATCAATTCCAAAACCAACTTTTATGAGGAAGTGAATGTCAGCTAATAATGAAGCTGACATTGATAGAAGCCAAAGTTGAAAGTTTGCCCTATTAGACATAAGAATTATGATAAAATCGTGACAATTAAAATAGCTTTGGTGTTTAATAAGGGACACAAAAAAGTAAAGGGTCCTAGGTACATAGGAGCACTCAAGACTGTCTGAACAATTGGGAGCCCGACACGCTATGTAACCTGTAGGCTATCAAGTTAAGTCTTCCACAAGTTCCACTGCTGGGAAGAGCAACGAGCCTCCTGGATCCAAGAAGGGAACAGTTTATTACTCATGTCAGTAGCGGTAGTCAGCACATCCAGCATTTGTTCCATTGTAGTCTCCGTTACTACAGAGTGGCTTGGAGGGCTCTGGGCAGCATGTGTGTTGGCAGAGTGACTGACTGGATCTCTCTTACACACTCTCAGCCTGAGGAACCCAAATCTTCCCAAATGGCAGTATTGGCCTTTGTCCCCAAGAGAAGGGTTGTCTTGTTTATACTGTTACTCCTTTCTCTGCATGGGAACTCTGTCTCTCTTTCTACAGCTATTTACTATGCAGAACACATTTGAAAGGAAGTTGCAAATTGTTTGCCACAGTCTCTGCTCTGAAGATGTACAAAAAAGGTAGAGGCACTTAAGAATTATCTCCCCAATATAGAGTACAGTCTCCATCACAAACCAGCAAAGAAAGGATGCATTGCTCTGTAAATCATGCTAAGAAAAGTGACTTCCTGTACAGAGAGAACTTGAAGCCAAGTCCTTGTCTTATTGTTGCTACAGAAGTAAACTCCAAATGTTTTAAACATTCAGATGTGGACATTGCAACCAACAATGGTAAAATATGTTGCTATAGTTTTCGCTTTGGAATCTTGGATTATTGTTTTAAAAATATTTTATGTTGTATGTTTGTATGGGTGCTTTGCCTGCATGTATGTCTGCACACAGCATGCATGCTTGTCTGGTCCCCACAGAGGCCAAAAGAGAGCTTCAGATGCCCTGGAACTGCAGTATCAGGTGGTTGTGAGCCTGTGTGTAAGTGCTGGGAATTAA
>CAJQZJ010034481.1:0-70879 GCA_907164525.1 Lophiomys imhausi | reverse complement strand
CTTCCTTCCTTCCTTCCTTCCTTCCTTCCTTCCTTCCTTCCTTCCTTTCCAGGATGAAAAGCAAGGGCCTGCAGGTAGTACCACTATCCTAGCCCATTCTGATGGGAGTGTACATGAGAGGTACTCTCAGCTGACTCACTTGAGATGGGTGTTATTCTCAGACGACCTTCATAGTCATGGGGAAAATCGTTGATCAATTTTCCCAGAAGTGTGAGTCCACTGGGACACCACCATCCTGCCTTGAACGCTGAAGCGGCCCTATTACCCAAAGGGCAGTGTCATCAGGACTGAAAGGGACATGGGAGCCACACCCCATGAAGCCTTGTGCAGGTCCTCCTTCCCACTGTGCTCTAGACAATGCTCTCCAGCCTCCTCCCATGCCAGGACTGCATGCCCTGACTTGCAGTATGCAAACAAGGCTGTGTTCTCCGCTATGCCTCCATTTGGTACTTGCTCATCTCCTAATCCTAGTGGAAGTCTCGGTTTACATGCCAGCTCCTCCAGCTGCCTTCCTCACTCCAGATTAAGATGACGCCATTTCTGCTCCTTGCACAGTTTGTCTGCCCTTGCCTCTATTTACCCGCTTTGCCTGGCACACACACCGGAGAACCCTTTTGTACAATGACACCTGGTGGTTGAAGTTGAGATGCCTTATGTATCCTGTATTTCACTTTCCTGTGTGTGTTTGGGGGCTGTGGTGGTGGAGGTGGTGGTGGTGGTGAGCACGCAGAATGACAGATCCAGCAGCATGTAGCTGGGAGCCCAGCCTAGGGGAGAGACTCACCTGCACCTGCGTGGCAAACAGCACCCTGAACTCCCGAGTGCAGTCCTTGAACTTGGGCTGAACCCTGCCCAGGAGCATTGCCCTGGGAAAAGAAACTGCATTTGCATTGATCCTCTGCACAGCCACTCTCTTTAGGGCCATACATTGTTCCTTTTTGACACAGAACCTAGGTAACAGCAGTGTACCTCCCTCCCTTCTTGCTTGCTATGTAAATATAGGCTCCTTGAAGGATATTTATTGGCTTACAGAAAAGATGCAAGGGGAATTCTGTTCCCTAGGTGGGTGATAAAAAAAAGAGCAGCCAGCAGATATGTTCGCCAGCTTATTTACCACAAATCTCTTATTTATGGCCTCATAACCTTCTGATGGCCTGGTTTCCCTTCCCATCCACCTGGTTTTCTTCCCGGATGGAGAAATGTGCTGAGCTGAGGACTATTTGCCCACTGTTCCTTTCTGCGTCTAGTTTCGACAGCTGGAGCCAGACCGATTGATTTCCCTGGGACTACGTGGATGCTGATGAGGGCCGGGGCATGATTTTCTTGCTGCAGAGTGTGGCTTAATATGGTCTGACAGATGGTATTTGGGGTCCAGCCTAAACTGAGCCCCCTCTGGCTGGGTACTGTGCAGGCCACATATGTGCTTTAGTCAGTTCTTAGCAGTCCCACGAGGATGCAACATGTCCCCAAACCAAACTTATATAGACTTAAGAAGTCCCCTTTCTCCATTACCTGGCCACCAGAACTGCATCATCACTCATATGGCCTTAGCTGGGTGGCCTCCTATGGTCTCTCACTCACACAACAGACAACTAACTGATGCTCTGTTGATAGCACCCCTCTCCCATCTTTCCATTCCCTAGGTTGCATGCCGCCTGGCCTTTGCCCAGCCCCACTCCTAAAGTCTCAGCCTGCTATTGCTGCCATATGGGCTTTCTGGCTAGCTCCAGTGTTTAACTCCTGATCCATTCTTGACTGTGGATCCCTGAGCAGTCTTTTTAAACTCATGCTACAAATCTTTGACCACAGTGCTTAGACTTTTGGGGGAAACCAGACCACTACCTTTGATGAGCAGGCCTATCACTGTGTCAGCCCTCAGTCCTAAAGCTCTGTGACTACTGCATCCTGTGCGGCTCTCTACTTCCACCTGATTTGTAGCCCATCTCCTGATAGCGCTGCTTCATATTTCTCCTGAATGCCTCCTGCCTTTCTTCCTTCTTACTCCTAACTTCAATCTCTGGCTGCAAGACTCTCTCTTTAAGTCACCTTCTTCAGCATCCTCAAGCCAACATTCCTGAAAGTCCACCCAGGCACCTGTTTTATTTTCTTTAGGCCACTGAAACAGGGGATCACAAACCAAGTAGGTTAAATAACATAGATTTATCTTTCTACCATTCTGGAGGCCCAAGGGTGAAAACCAAGGAAGGTATTGGCCATTTTGGCTCTCCCAGGGGCTGTGAGAAAGTATGTATACCCATCTTCCTGGCTTTCAGGTACTTCATTCCTACACCAGCCTCTGCCATTTCAAAGGCGGCTGTCTTCTCTCTAGTTCTGCCTCCCCACTCCATCTCTTATAAGGACGTGCATCACTGGATGCTGCAGAGTGACTTCATCTCAAAAATCTTTGAGCTAATTGCATTTGCAAAGATCCTCTTTCTAAATGTTACCAAGTAAGGTCACATTCATGGCACAAGGCATACATCTGGGGACTCTATGCCTCTCTTCTGTACTTCCACACATCAGAAAGACACTCCTTCTTGGTTTCCTTTCTCAACATGAAAGTGGTCATCTGATTCCCTAGCATTGAGCTCCTCTGGTAAGCTGGCACATGACTTGTCCGCCCCAGCACCTAGAACTAGTCCTGGCTCATGAACACATAGAAATGACAAAAGAACAGTGTGTGTATTGGATATTTCTTTCTCACTGTGCCAAAAACCAGCCCAAGAGGAAAGCAAGGTGGGCCTAAGGCTGTGCAATAAATTGTGGTGACAGGACTTGGTTAGTGCTATTTTGGTCACAGCTTGGGGATTCTGTGGAAGGTGTTTCTATAGATTCTGCTGTGGCAAGACTGACCAACTAGGGGGCCACCATTGTGTAAGGTGGACAGGTGGACACAGCATCTTAAAGTATAGTATATCCAGAAGGGACTTGAATCCTGTCTAGTACCTTCAGATCCCAGGGACAGAGCCATTGGTGCTTACTGGCCAGCCCTAGGTATAAATACTAGCCACATTTCACAGGAGAGGAGTGTGGGGTTCAGGAATACAAGCACATTGCCCAGATAACAGTGAGCATGAAGCAGAGAACAACTAGATCCATCTAGACCCCTGATCTGTCCCTTCCCCTCTGAGGAGTTTCTGTGGGGGAAAACAGCCTTGTTTTGGAGTGGTCTGGTTAGGCTGTCAGCTCAGTCTTTACTCTCAGGGTGAGAAGAGATCTCCCAAGTCTATACCTTCTAGCTTTCCTTCCTGTCACTTGCTGTTGTCAAGACACTCTGTGCCTTGTGGGCCATTAGGAAAATTAGCCAAGGGGCAATAAAAGCATGCCTGTCCTCTACCCCACAGGTTTCTCTAGCTTGCTGGAACCTCTATCCCGCATCTCCAAAGAGGGTTTCCCTTGTCATTATTATGTAGGTGAGAGAAACTGGAGGTACCCCGAGCTGGTCGTATCTGATGGATGCATGTCCCTGCAAATACACTTTAGCTTCTTACCACAGTCCCCCAACAGGAAAAACCAGAGGTGCAACATCAACTTCCTTGGAGCACCAAATGAGGGAACAGAATGGCATGTGTCCCTGTGGGAGAGTCACCACCCTCAGTGAACCAAAGGATCCTCTGGCCAAAACACTCTGCAGGATGGCCCCTCAGACAGTCGTCCAACAGCCTTCAATGAATGGATGGGCTCTCCGGCTGTCTTTTAGGGGATGGAACAGAAGTTCCATCCGCCTGAGGGTACACAGCTTTTAAGGGGAAGGGTCAAGAAGCTCATGTGCTTTCTTGCCAATTATTCCTTTCATTCCCTTCTAGTGGCCAGATGCACACACTGTGCTAGCTGAGTGCAGCTTTTCATGTGGATGTGGTTACCTGTGGGGGAGATAACTGGGACAGCGTTGCTGGTTCCTCATGGTCCCCTGGGAATGGACACATGTCTAAGTACCGGTATGGTGGTGATGAGGTGCTCAGGACAGAGAACCTCATCTCATCTGTGGCATCTGTGGGTGGGAGCGACTGGCTGGAGGAGGCAGATTCAAGATAGGTGAAACAAGTAGACAGGTCAGGAAGTAAACTAGCTGTTCCAGGGAGAGGAGCCTGGGTAAGTTCAGGAGCTGGGCTATCATCCAAACTGTCGAGTATCTGGAATGACAAGGAGTGGGTTTGCCTGGAATCCTGAGTATCACGCAGGGTGAAGATCACATGGTGCAGATGGTGAGATTTGTAAGGGGAAGGTGCCAGACCCTGGAAGGCTGCAGGACAGCCTGAGAGCGTGGATCATAGGCAAGTGGGAGAACAGAACGGGTTTAAGCAGGAGGAATGTGTTCAAGTGTATTTTTTCAAAGGATTATTCTGGAAGCTCTATGTGGATCAGGGCCAGGTTTGGGAGGTGAGAGGTGGTAAGGACTTTGAAAATGTAGAAACTGGCAGAAATGCAAAAATAAAGTTGGAAGCTATCTGTGGAGGATAAAGACAGTAGGAACGATCAAATTCGGGAGAGCAATGCAAGAGCTAAAGGTCCACAATGGCTCTGAAGACAGCTGCTTGATCTTGGCATGACAATGAGATGACCTGAACACAGGACAATCAGCTCCCTGCCACTGATGTGAAGGCCTGTGGCTGCCCACACTGGGCATGTGAGTCTGTCACTCAGGGAAAGGAGTGGAGTCACCAGCTTGCGGTTGAGGTATTGGAAAGAAGAAGCAAAGGGAAGACCTAGATAACAAAATACTGAGGAGCTAGAGAGATGGCTCTGTGGTTAAGATCACTTGCTGCTCTTGCAGAGGACCTGGGTTCTATTCCCAGTACCCACCTGGTGGCTCATAACCATCCATAACCCCAGTTCTAGGAGATCTAACCAGCATGCACATAGTGCACACTTGTCACACGTGCGTGTAGTCAAAACAACCATATACATAAAGCAAATGAAGAAAATCTTTCAAAATTAAAAAAGAAACAAATGAAGATACTAGAAAAGAACCTAGTAAGGGAATGGTCAAGAAAGATGAGGAACTAATTTCAGGAGCAGGCAGTCCCAATGGGCCCAGTGTGACAGTGATCCTGTGAGGTAAGTGTCCAAGTACTCACTGGACTTGACACTTCAGGGTCAGTCCACAATCATCAAGAGCTGATGCTGATGCAAGAATGGGCAGAATTAGAGGCCAAAGCAAGGACAAATCACTGGTGGGAAGCAGATGTGGAAGCCCATAGTGCAAGCTCTTTCTGAGGGTTGAAAGAGAGAGGAAGCACAGTCCATGGAGTCATAGGCAGAGAGGTTCTATTCTTTTAATGTCATCCCTAGCTTTATGGGGTAAGCTTGTCTAGGGATGCTTGACTTGTTCGGTCCTCAGCAAGACATGGCCTGAAGCACATGAAGGCTCATTCAGTGGATGGGATGGACACAGGACCTCTCCCTCTCTCTTCTTCAGAGATGCTTGCCTCAATGTTATGACCCAGCTTGAAACCTGGGTTTCCCTCCCTGTATCTGGCTTCTCCTATCACCTTTCTTGGTCTAAAGCATTCCACAAACGGTCACATATTCATTGATTTCCGTAGGACAACAGCTCCAGGGGAGTGGGGGCTGACTTATTCAAGTTCTAGAATCAGCTGCTAGCACACAGTAAGACTGAATTTGACGTTAGGCTCTGGAGACCACTGATGGTTAATTATGTCCTTTGGTTTCTGTTGCTGTGATTAAACATCCTGACCTAAAGCAACTCAGAGGTGAAAGCCTTCATTATATCTTCTAGGTAAGAGTCTATCATCAAAAGAAGCCAGGGCAAAAGCTCGAACAGGAACCGGAAGGTAGAAACTGAATCAGAGACTATGGAAGGACACTCCATACTGGTTTGCTCTCTATGGCTTGTTCAGCCTGGTCTCTTCTGCAACCTAGGGCTACCTGCCCAGTGGTGGGACTATCCAGTTTGGGCTAGATCCTTCTACATCAATTACTAATCAAAAACATGCCTCACAGATATGTCCATGGTCCAATCTGATGGAGGCAATTCCTCAGTTGAGGTTCCCCTCCCCCAGGTGACTCTAGCTTGTGTCCAGTTGACAAAAACTGCCTAGCACACCATTGGACGTACTAATTGTCTTCATGTTCCAGGGGAGCTCCCTGGCAGCAGGACGGACCAGGACAGGAAGGTTAGTATGAAGAAGACAAAGGACTTGTGGGGGGGCGGGGTCAACCAAGGTATTGCTGGAGTCTGAGTTGCACATCTATTCTAGCCCTTCCTTCAAAGACATCGGTGACACCACCAGAGGAAGGCTGGTTGGTCATAGGGCTTCAGAGGTCAGCAAAGGCTAAAGTTGAAGTTCTGGCTTACACCCCACTGGAAGGTTCGGGAGCGAAGATGAACAGAATATCAACACCCCCAAGGGAATCTACGGAACAGCTCCTTCATGCCCCCAGAGGACTTCACCAACTAGGGTTTTTATCTCATCGTTTTTTTACTTTTCCTTAGAAAATGATTAAAATGTTCTCTTCCTGATTTGGACCTCAGCATGTGGCCTGTTTTCCTTAGGAGAACGAACACAATAAGAACAGGTTAAGAGGGAAAAGGGGCCTCCATGACCTAAAATGGGCTCTGTTTCCAGGGTTCAGAGATCCCTGGGATCTAGGAAGACAATTGTGGAATCTGGTGGTATCTCCATATTTCCTCTTTGTGCAGCATTTGGAACAGACTCACCCAATTAGATGCTAGAGAGCAGGATAGAGCTAATAAGATGAGCCTCCTTGCCTCACCATCCGGAGCCCTGTCCTCCCCAGTCAGAAGGAGAGGACCACAAACCTTCATCTGGAAAATGAGCTCAGCCAGAGTCTATCTTCTGGCTTCTCCTCACCTGCCTGCCCTGGAGGCCCAGTGATTATATTCTAGGAAAACACACAACTGTGTCTCTCCAGGGCTACAAACAAACAAACAAAAAACCCCACAGGATTTGCAGTTGTTGACAACTCAGTGTAGAGGGAAGCATAGTGTTCAAATGGTCATATACTTGGGGTGCTGTTGATCACAACCAGTAGATTATGTAACGTTTGATAATGTCTGGCCAAGATTCATTGTTTCAAGCACATGTGTTTGTCCATGGACATACATATAAACAAGCAACCCATAACAAAACCATGTTGGAGTATCTGCATCAAAGAAAATATGCTCTCTGCTTGCATTTAATATAGTACGTTCTCAGAGTTCATCTTCACACCCATGCTGTGAGGGACAGCCATTACTAATCTGTATGTTCTAGAAATTAACTCACAGATGCAAAATTTATTCATCTCTCTTCATTTTCACCAACTTGTTTCTCTCTTTCAGCCCCCCCCTCAACCGCTGCTTCACGCAGGCTCTTGTCTTATTTCTCTGCCTCAAATCTCTCTCCCTTCTCCAGTCTCCCATGTGCCAACCTCCCCCCCCCCCCCCGGGGCAGCCTTCCTCTCCTTTCTTTTTCTCCTTGACAGTTCCTTTGTGCCTTTTCTGACTTTTTTTCTCCTGGCCTCTCTCCTGTCTCCTTTCTCTTTCTCTTCCAGCAATCCCTGCCTCCCAAGGTCAACAAGCAACCAGGCTGAACCATGCACTCACTTGGCTTTAATTAGTATCTCTTCAGAAACCTTGACCCCAGAGAGAGCTCGCCCCTCAACTGCCAATTTCCTTAGCTCTATCTCTTCACCTCGTTCCTTCAAGCCTTTAAGAGCAAAAAGCCAATAAAAGAGATTTAGAATGGACATGTGGACAAGAAAAGGCCGGCAGGCATCCCACCTCCTCTTCTTTCCACTCAAAAATGAGAAAAGTAAGGCTCTACTCTGGCAGGGCTGGGATACTTCAACCTCTTCCAGCCAGCCAGAGAGATGTTGCTCTCAGGCCCTGTCACCCCAGCCTTTCCTCCTCTAGTGCACCAGGACCTGGCCAAAAACAGGTTCTGAATTTGGAGAACACCTCAAGAACTCGACCACTTAGCAACAAATGCTGACATTTTTTCCAGACATGCCCCAAGGCATCTTGGGAAGAAGCTACAAAGTTAAACAGAAACAAACGGTGAACTCAGTAATTGCACACACTCCTATTTCTTAAGAAACCAACTGGATCTCATTATGGTAGGCTCCTGAACGTAGACAGAGAAAACCTTGTCGTCACCCGTTAAATATGTCTAATTTTACACACTGTCATGTTGTGCTCCATCCAGCTGGTTCTCTTCGGGAAGGAGGAATGAATGATAGCCCCTTGGCCTGTTTCTCAGCACGTTGCTTTTTTTTTTTTTGAAGGGAGGGCTGGAGCGATGCTTTGTCTCCCGTTGGTCTTACCGCATACCTGACATCTGCAGTAGGCTTTTAATTAATTGAAACCAGAAACTGTTAGTCTAAGGCTGATAGGCCATTTTGTCTTACCTGAGACCTGCCACTCAACCAGTCAGTCCTCAGTTTCCCCAACCATAATGTGAGGGCTTCCTAGCATTTCCCAGGGCCTTGTGGTGCTAAGCGTTGCTGCCGTTCAAACCCACTCTGCGCTTGCCAAGACCTTAATTGCATCAAAATGCTGAGCAGAGTCTGGTTTTTGTTAAGGCTTTTGCTTACAGAACCGTCTTCCAAATCGAGAACCTTCCTGATGCTTTTTAATAAGCCTAGACCTTAAGAAAAAAATGAAAATTGCAATATGGAGCCTCTGAGTGCACTCAACTCCCATAATGAAATGTGCACAGAGGACAAACATCCGGTTCAAGGACTTTATACAAACTTATCGTAACTTAACAGTCATAAGCTAATAGTCAAAGGGAATTAATAATAGGGATGTGGCCATTTGAGTAGCGAGATGGGGCTGTGTCATGGAATTTTTGCAGCTAAACCCTCTTGAGTTTCTGTACGCTAATAGCAATTAGCTCCTGAGTTAATGTGGTCATAATGAGATTGGAATTGATCATTTGGAAGCAGGCTCCCATAAGCTGGCCTTATGAGCCATTTCAGCCACAAAGCACTGCCTTGACCCCTTCTCTTCATACTTTCCATCATGACCCCATCTTCAGGGCTCCCGAAGTCAGCATAGAGGCTCTTTCCACATGCAGCCTGCTCTGGGCAGGACTCATGACAAAAGCAAGGGGATAGGATACACTGCAGACTATGCAGCAGCGATTCTGAGCTCTGAAAGGCAGAGTCCATTTGGACTCTGTTCACCAACCCTATCCTGGGCCATTTTTCATTGATAGCTCTGGCCCTTCTCAGTTTTCTATCCCTTACCCTACCTGACTCTGTCAGCTCTGGGTCAGTGAGTTAGCCTTTCTCCATTTCAGCAGCCTCAGCTCTAAAGAGCATGTTACCTACCGACTGGGCTTGTAGTAAGGACGAAATAAGTAAATCTACCGTGAAAATGTATGGTCAATGTCTGCCTTTGTGCATCAGTTAGCTTTTTTCTCTGTGTGACAAATCACTCTCCAAATTCAAAGTTTACAATCATAATCGTTTTGTCTAGCTCAGAGTCACAGGGATCTGCTAGGTGTTTTCCCAGGACACTCTCATACCTCCAAGGCTTGCTTGATGGGTGAGTTGAGAACTAGATGGTCTAAGTATGATCCATACACGCTTGTTCTTGGCAGGGTTTCAACCTGAGTTGTGGGAATAACTGGGTCCTGTGAATGGCATCCTCCAGCAGGCTAGCTTGGGCTCACTCACGTAGCAGTCTCAGGATCCCTAAGCTCAGGGAGGAAAGGCAAATGTCAATGATAAGGGCTTCCTAAGTCTCCTATGTTACCTTTGATATTGCGCCGTTGGCCAAGGAAAATCATGTGGCTTTCTTAGTTACACTCCCCCTCCCCTGTTGGGAAGGGCACACATTCAGAGGTGGAAAGAGCCTGTGTTTATCTTTCTGATCTATCACGCCGAACTTTCCTTTTGTTAGTTTTAGTCATCTACGAGACAGTAGGCATTTCAGAGATGGCTACTGATGCATGAAGAGTGAGTTATAAAAAGTAGTTTCCAATTGTTCATAATAAAATTTGGGAACCAGGGCTGGGGGATGGCTTAGTGGGTAAAGTATCTGCTGTGAAAACATCTGCTAGGACCCAAGTCTAGACTCAAGCTCCCACAAAACCAGCTGGGACTGGTGATACATACCTGTAACCCCGGTACTGGACGACAGAGACAGGAGGATCCCTAGGCTTGCCTAGTTAGCATTCTAACTGAATCAGCAAGCTCCTGGTTTAGTGTCTTTGTCCCTAAAAATAAGAAAGGGGAGTGACTGAGTCTACCTCTGACTTCTATGTGTGCACAGTTGCACTCACCTGCAGGAATGTGCACACCCTCAACTAAAAACAAAACGAAACAAACAAACAAACAGACAAAAAACCAATAACTTAGCTTAAAAAAATAAAACTGAGTCTCCTTGATGTGGTGTGACTTGGCCAGGATATCTCGGCTCATGGGCAGTTGGTGGGAGATCAGACCTTCCTCCTTGTTTTCTGAAGGAATCAGTTAACATAAGACATTTAACACTCTCTTAAAAACATGACATGCCCCTCCACCCCCCCAGTGCTTCATATATCTGTCTGCTGTGTGCTTTGTATTCACATATTCTAAGGCCTGGGGGTGGTCACAGTCCCCCCACACTGTCTGGGATATTTTGGAAGGTGAGGTGCCCCAGACACTTAATGTATCTCCCTGCAGAGTGGGAGATGTAGAAGAGATGACCCCACTACCTCCCCTTCCCCCTTTGTCTTTGGCTTCCTGGAGCTCCAGCCCATGAGTCAATATATAGATAATCATAGTGCCAGCTCTGCATTGTCTGAACAAAAGGTGATTAAATTACTCAGGAATCAATTCCGGAGCTGTTTTTCCTTTCTTATTTAAAGAGCACAAACTATTTTCTCCCAAGGATAAAAATCAATATTTGAGGAAAAATTGAGTCTTATACCATCCCTACCAGAGGCCCCTCATGGCTGAGAGAAGTGTGGGGAGATACTAACTCTGCCTTCCCAGGTGGAAGGCGGTGAGGGCAGAAGGAAATGGGGACAACCAAGCTCCCCTTCCTCTGGGTTTGCCTGCATTTTTTTTTCCTCTTCCCATATGTCATGGGAGGTTTGATCTATAGGAACCATCTGCTTCAGCAACATCCAACCTTCCTGCCATGTTAGATGTATCCGTCAGTATAGACTAAATTGTATGATTCAGTAACAAATGAGTCTCAGCAGCCTACAACAACAAAGCCTCACTTCTTACTTGCATTCCATATCTTTTCTCATAAGTTCCAACTATATTCTGTTCCGTCTGCATTCCAGCACAGAGCTGAGAGAACGGCATCTCTCCCAGGCATTTTGAGGTTCATGGTTGAGGAAAAGCAGAATAGAAGTCAATAGCTCTTGGAGCTTCTGTTCAGAAGCTCTACAGTTCACTTCTGCTCACATTTCATTGGTTAAATCGAATCAAATGGCCAAGCCTAATGGAGTAGGGAGGAATAATCTTCCATGGAAAAGGCCAGCGAATATTTTAAACAATAATATAATCTAACACATATGGCCTGCCTCTACTTGGGTCCGCTCAGGGCTGGTGTTTAGACAAGGGTGTGAGTTTTCCAGGACTGGGCTGGAGTGGAAGCGGAATGAGACTCAGGGGTACTGTGGGGATGTGGGGGGCCCACTGGCTCTGACTCTGTCTGCTTCGGTCTCCAACAGAGGAAATGTTAACTAGCACTTCTGTGAAGCCATTTGCTTAGGAACCTCGCAAGTTTCCAGACATTTCAGCTTGAAGCGGCCCCAATAATTGCTGGAGTAAAGCCAGAAGCCTGGGCTGTCTAGTCCTATTCTGAAGAACAAACTGTCCCCTCCTCTAAAGGTCACCCAGGCTAGCGGGGCTGCGCACTGGTTGGAAAATCTATGATGGGGCCAAGTATCCCCGTAAGCACGTGGTATACCTTAAGTCCACTGTACTTCAGACCTTGAGTTACATACAGTGAATATCAGAATGCCTCAGACTCCCTCAGCTGCCTTACCTTGTCAGCCACATGGCCTTGGACTGTCAATCATCCCCATCCATGCCATTGTTGTCAGCAATAAATTAGGACAAATGCCTTCAAAGCAACCTGCATTCACCAAGCGCAGCAGCTCTCTGTGTGAAGAGTTGCCTGTGGCTCCCCAAGAGTCTGATAAACACTACGTATGTGAGGTCTGTGGTTGCCCAGTGTCTCGGGAGGCAGTGTAGAAGGTGAAGACGATCTTCTGAGATCTCTAACAGGTGGTTGTGGTGGACAGAGAACAGGTAGAGCAGTTAGCTCACATGAGGCATGTCTTTCTAACGGAAGGACCAATAGATGGAACATTAGGAAATCATGATTCCCTGTCACAGGAAGGGGATTGATGTCTGCCTCCTGAGGCCACTCTGAATGATGACAGGCATGGAAATTGGGAGTTCGCAAGAATCAAAGACCTTTAGCATTAGACCCGATCTATCTAATTCAGGGGTTTAGCAGGTGTGATGTCATGGACAACATGGCCTTCAGAGCAGCACATGCTATCTTTCTTGACCTTGCTTTGTGTCTTTTAAAGCTCCTTCCCCTGACAGCTCTAGAAGATTTTGAGTGTAATTCATATCTCTTGATTCTATTGCCATTTCTTACAGGGTTCCTATAAGTGAGATATTAGCTACAGGCTTGAGGGCTTCTACTCAAGGAGACAGGATATGGCTCTTGAGCTCTGTCTAGATACATGAAAGATTTTCATGATTCACTGGGGACTATCCCCTGATGTCCAAACAGCATTGGTGAACAGATGTGCAAGGCATGAACTGTCCCAGGAGAATTCGGGAGCAGACTGTGTGTTTTCTAGGAGAGAGCACAAACGCACAGGGCTGCACTTTAGGCACCAACCATTTTCTTAGCCCTGAACGGTATGTTTTTTTCTCCTCTTTGCCTGACTCTATCATCTTCTCTTTCTTTGAATGGAGAATGACTGTGGCATGGCCCAAGGGCTGTCAGGTTCTCATTCTGGCTATGCTTGGTTCTCCCACTGGCCCTGGGAGGCAGTCAAGATCTTCTGAGTATGGATACAACCACAGTTCAAGGGAATGAGAGGTGTGACAGTCACCTACTCCAACACTGGTCCTGTACCAGGCCCCTTTATAGCTCTAAAGCTTGAGAAGAGTCTGGCTGCTGTGCCGCAGTGTCCTACCTAATTCTTGGCCCAGCCGCATGTTCCTGCTTGGCCATGGGTGGCGACACTGTCTATATCCAAGATGAAGAAGACTGGGGGAACTGAGAGCAACAGGCTGGTGAATGGCAACCACTAAGAGTCCCTTAATATGCCTGTGATTGTGTATGCTTATGGTGTCCAGTACCTACCCCTGCTTGGGGCTAGTCCAGGCCTGGATATGACCTAAGGGGTGGCCTCTGTGAATGGTGTGCTGGTGATCTTCTATTGGGCACCCTGGTCTGGGTTCCACACTGGCCTTTTCTGAGTGGGTCTGGCAAAACATTTTTAGGAATCAGGCACCATGTTTTTCTTGGCTCCCACAGTATGCCTGGAAAGAAGTATAGATGAGAAAACTGAGATACAAGCAAGAAACTCGCTCAGGACCCAAGGGTGAAGGAACACAGTCCCTTCTGATGGGGGACCAATGTCAGCAATCATGCTCCCCTCTAGAGTTACCAAGTCTTCTATAGATTCCAAGACACTGGACCAAGTACACTCATGACTTCTGGGATGGGACCTGAGACCTAGCTGCATTGAGCTCCTCCAAGCTACACCCATGCAGCTAAGGGCTAGGGTTGTCTAAGTCTTACATACCTTGTCAGGCTGGCCTGGCCACTGCACATGACTAGCCAGGGCAAACATGGCTCCTCTGAGTACAGGGTTTAAGGGAACAGAGATGGAACTGAGTAGAGTGGCCTCTGTTGAAAGTGGATCTGTGCGTTTAGGGAGGATGGAAACAGCAAGGCTTTCTTCTGTGATAGCATCTAACTTGCTATATAGACTTGGATGAGTCTCATTCTGTGAGCCTCAGTTTCCCCCACCTATAAAACTGGATATGAGAGACTTCATGCTAACATTTGCATGAATTTGAAATACCTCCGCATGTGCTTCATGACCCCAGATGAGGAGGAGGACCTCAGCAGCCAGTGAGCGGGATCACAGGCAAAAAGTAAACACTGGTGGTTCTACTCAGGCTGCTTGGGTGGGTACATCTGTCTATAGTGCTGCTGCTGTGCTCTCTCTCTCTCTCTCTCTCTCTCTCTCTCTGTGTGTGTGTGTGTGTGTGTGTGTGTGTGTCTGCCTGTCTCTGTGAATGTCTGTCTCTGTCTCTGTGTGCATGTGTCTGTATCTCTGTCTCATCTGTCTTTGTGTACGTGTCTGTCTCTGTCTCATTCTATCTCTTTGACTGTGTCTCACTATCTCTTTAAATCTCTTTGTCTGTCTGTCTGTCTCTCTCTCTCTCTCTCTCTCTCTCTCTCTGTGTGTGTGTGTGTGTGTATGTGTGTGCACACCTATGTATATGCACTGGATATGTAGCCCACCCACTTCAGTAGAGGGTAAAGAAGGATGTAAGTTCCCTGCTCTATCACTTTCTGCCATATTCCCTTGGGTTATGGTCTCTCATTGACCCTGGAGCTACACTGGCAGCCAACAAATCTCATTGATCCTCTTGTCAACTCCCTGTGCTGGGTTACAGGCATGCAAGTAGCCATGCTTGGCTTCTTCTTTAGTGTGGGGGCTGGAGATTGAACTCAGGTCCTCATGCTTGTGCACAGCAAGTGTTGCTACCCAGTGAGTCATTTTACCAGAGCCTCTGCCTTGTAATGATGGCATCTAAAATCCCCTCGTAATAGGCACTGAGGAGTTGCTTTGTGTATGTGACTGCATTTGCTGCCCAACCATCCAGGGGAAAAGGTTACATCCCTGCCCCTCTTTTATAGGACAGACCATCTCAGAGTCTCAGTGATTCAATCAGGGTCTCATGATATGGAGGAGCTAGGTGTCAAGCGCAGACCAGGGGGGTGCTGAGGATGCTTGGCTGTGCAGAATGTCTCAGGAAGGCTCTGAGGCATTAGCACCTAGGCATCCTGGCTAATTGTTGACAGTCTTCCTGGGGGAGGGTGTGATGTGCACAACCAAGCTCTCATATTTATCCCCCCCTTCTCCTCCTTCCCTCCTTTTCTCCCTCCTGTCCCTCCTCCTTCCTTTCCTCCCTGTCTAGCTTTCCTTTCTTGTAAGCCTGCCATGAATCAGGAATCAGGGGAGGGAGAGGAGACTAAATAAACAGAGATGGATGGGGGCAGAGGCTTTGGAGTGGAATCATTTTTTGCAAAGCTGCCTTTTCCCTTCGCCTTTTTCTGCAAGCTGCCCCTCTCAGGAGCTTCAAAGAAAAGCCTGCTCCCAAGCAGGATCTTTTGCCTGAGCCAAAAGCCATTTATCTGGAATATTAATATGCCAGCAGCTGCCTGTGACAGTGCCTGCCGCTGATCACACACGCCCAGCAATGATCCCTCCTGGGAATGCTCAGGAGGCTCCAGGAAGCTAATGGGCCCCCTGGGGCACATTCCAGTTACCTTTTGTTTGTCTTTCCTGGAGCTTCTTGCGATCGTCAGCCAAGCATGTCCCCTGTAGACCTCTGGGGTGGGACAGGGACACTCAATGCAGACCCACTCCCACCTCACCCTAGGTGAGTTCTCCTCCTCACTTTCGGCTGGACGCTTGGGGAGAAAAAGAATAAGATAAGATTATCAAGTGCTGTAGATGTCCCTCCACTTCCAATGGGCTCCATCTTGATAAACTCACAGTAAACTGAAAATATCTTAACATGAAAATGGTTTTAGAACACCTGACTTACCAATTGCCCTAGCTTGGTCCAGACTTATTTAGTGTGTGTGTGTGTGTGTGTGTGTGTGTGTGTGTGTGTGCAAATGTAGGTGTGTTTAGAGCAGTAGTTGCACTTGCGTTTGAGTGTGAAGGTCTGAGGTTGACTCAAGTGTCTTCCTCAATTGCTCTCCGGTATATTTCTTGAGAAAGGGTGTTTCCTGTTAGTGACTCAGCCAAGACTGGGTGGCCAGGGAGCCCCAGGGAGCCCTTTGTCTGGGCTTCACCAGCACTGGGCTTATAAGGGCATGTCACCTTAACTAACTTCATACATGGGGTCTCTGCATCAAACTCAGGGCCTAAGGCTTGCGTTTGAGCCATCTCCCCAGCCTCCCTCCTCACATCCCTCAGCCCATTTTAAACACAAACACACTGTCCTACAGCTGCACATAGTGAGAGAGTCTACTCTGCATACTGTAAGCCAAAGAAGAGATCCAAATTCCAGATGTGAAGTAGTTTCTTCGGATTGCTTGCTGATTGTGAAGTAGCATGCAGTTGGAAAACCATGAGTCTGCCAGTCCCAAGTCAACCCATTGTAGGCTGGGGATTTTCTAAATACTTCAAACCAGACGGAGTAGAGCTGGGGACTCATCCACATATTGATATTAGAGTAGGACCTAGGTCTCAGTGGCAGGTCCTAGGGACCTTCGGGTGGGACACACTGTAGTGATGGAGGAAGAACACTAGGCAGAGAGTCTGAGGCCATGGGTTCAAATCCTGACTCTGCCACAGGATAGCTTTAGGCAAGTTACTGAGGTCCTGTATCATAAGATATGTTGTAACACAAATGGAAAGGAGATTCCCTGCTAGTGCCTTGGGGAGGGTTTCATCTGTGGCTTCTGAGAAAATCTCTTGAACCTGAGTACGAGCTTTCACATGGCACCTGAAGCCAATCCCCAAACCTCAGCCGGAAGTGAGCCTTCTTTCTGAAAACAGCCCTTTTCTTGAGATCAATGGCCCACAACTGAGGACCATAGGCAGAAATGAAAAGACGGCTCTGGAACATCAATGGGCACAGGAATGTCCTGTGTCAAATAAGGTCAGAGGGAAGATGGCAAAATGTTGTTATGTCAAGTTACATTCCAACCCTACTAGTCCTTAGTTCTGTTCTTGTCACAAACTTGTCTCCATAATGCCCCATCTCTCCTTGCAGTGTAGACGTGGAACAAAACAAACAAAAACAAGACAAAAGACCATGATGGCAAAAACTCCGTGGCAATCAGCCCATTGCCAATATTGTTCTAAGCACTTTATATTCATAGTTTACCCCAGTGTATGACTTCCCGATCAGAGAGGTGTTCTACCTCACATACAGTGTTGAAGCAACTCACCCGAGGTCATGAACCCGTTGAGTAGCAGAATAACTAAACCAGAATGTGGCTTGCTTTAGTTTCTCAGCCATGAGACCAGGGGTTCCCAGGCCTAATCAGGAACCAGAACCACGAGGGCTGAATGACTCTGGGTTCCAAAATGTTGTTAGGGAATGCTGGTCTGCGGACCCTGCTGTGAGAGCTATCTTAGGCAGAGCTAAGGAGAAACCAGACTTAGTGTGAAATCTAAGTCTCTCAAGTCTCCAAGAGACTCCACATTCCCCAAGTATCAGCCACAGATAAAAACTCCCCTCACATACTGCAGAGCACCACAGTGGGCTGAAAAGACGGGTAAGAACTGTGGCCAAGTGTGTCTGAAGAATTTTGGTTCAGTGAGTTTAAATTGCCCCCTTTATTGGCTTTCTGCTTTGTGTTAGCTCGTGTAAGCTTCAAATGTAAAATATGTCATAATTTGGCAAGTGCTCAAAAACATTTCTGACCTCAGCGGCCTTTTTTTCAACAAGACAGCTAATGGGCACCCCTGAAAGAACAGGCCACAAGACGTGAGGCTCCAGTGTAGGAGCAACACAGGAGGCCAGGCATGAGCACCCTAGAGTCCACGTTGACTACCTTGGGTTTACTAGGACTATTCTTTTGAGAGACTCCTAGAAATGGACTACGATTCATAGGGATTGTACAAAACATAGACAGACACTGTCCCTTGCCTCACACTGACACCTGTTCCAAGTTCCAGAAGCAAATGGCCTCAGTGTTAGAGAATCCCAGCTAGCTAGGATATCCGAGTGTGAGCCCACCTGCTATGGCTGTGATGTAGTTTGTCCTCCAAGGGCTCGTGAGTATTGACCATGAGTTTGAATGTTGTACAATAAGGGTGGAGCATTGAGAAGTAACTAGGTCACCGACTCAGAGGGAATTAAGACAGTTTCTGAGGGATCCTGAGTTACAGGGTTGATAGAAAAAAAAGAGCTGTCCCCTTCCTTCTTAGCATCCTGTCTCACCAGATGGTCTTTCCCTCTCATCCACTCCCACCTTTATGATGACATCATCATAGGGCTTTCAGCAGAGCTGAACAGGAGCAGCCCCATGCCCTTGAACCTCAATAACTGTGAGCTAATTAAATCTTGTTGCTTTATAAAAAAATACTTTGCCTCAGGTATTCTGTTACAGTAACAGGAAAAAAAATAATAGGATTGCCACATCATTCCAACTTCCAGCTACTGCAAGTATACATGCCTTTGCCACTGAGTAGACTCAACAGTGTTCTTCTCTGTAAAAGTGAAAGAATGGTGTTCTACTCAAGCCACCAGGGAAGGTGAGACAGATCTCAGAAGTCGAATCAGCCTTGTGGTGCTCCAGTGAATAGAGGAGAGTGAGAGGGAAAAGGAGCTTTGCTCTCAGAATTCCCACCATATGGTGGAGAGGCCACCACCTACCAGTCTGCATCAAGAGAGGCTGCATTAGAGAAAATGAGCTGAGCGTGGGAGGATGTAGGAGTCACATCCTATTGAGGCTCAGGGAGCTATGTCAGTAGACAGATGGAGGCTGAGAAGGAAGTGGTTTCCCTTCCCATCTAATCTAATCATACTGCTTCTCAGAGCTGCTAAGTGCAGGGTCATTGAGCAGCAAGATGTGCATGCACACAGTTAGCTGGCTCTTGATCTCTGACAGAATTCATTCTTTCTCTCTAATGCATTTGGAGTTTGAGTTTCAGTCATTGAGCACTGAAGAGAAAATTTAAGAACTAGAGGTTCCTGAAGAGGTCTCCACCCATGGAGACTCCAAGGGAAGGACCTGAGATCCAGTGCAGTGTTACCTGAGACAGCCTAGCAGTCTTCTTAGCCCCCTTCATGTGGGCTGCAACCTCTTGCATCACTCTGGCAGAGGAAGTGATGGAAAGAAAGAAGACCTCCCTTTGGGGTTCAGCGGGGGGTCTGACATTCAGCCAACTGGAGTCAAGAGAGCTGACAAATGAAGGGCCTACCCTTAAAGGAATGGTTCCCATGGTTAGTGGCAGACCTCCAGTTTGTCCCATATGAGTGACCCCATAGGGCTACTGTGTTTTCACAGTATTGCAAGCTTTTTCTTCATAGCCAGTGACCACCTTCCTCTCACAGAGCCAGCAAGTCTGGCAAGTGCTCCATGGCTGACCCTCAGAAGTTGCATGTGTGCTTTTTAATGTGCTCATTTGAATCAGACCAGCCCCACATGAGGGACTCATGAAGGAATAATAATATAATAATATAATAATAATAATGTCATTGTGACTATAAATGCAATTGTGAAGGAAGGGGTGTCAAAGAAATTTTAACTTTTTTGAAAAACACCATACCAAATAGGATTCTTATTTTGATTTTCAAAAGCCAGAACAGAGACTATGAAAGAGAGAGAGATAGAGAGAGGGAAAGAGAGAGAACATATAGCTGTGAGTAATTAATCTATATATGATTAAATATAAGTGGATAATTATAGAATTTCTTGGAATGTGTAATGAAAGTGCTAAATAAAGACCTGAATCAGAAATGACATGTATTAGAAAGGGGAAAAACTCAAATAACAGTCTGGAACTAATTATAATAAGGCTATTTTGGGAAAAAGTTAGAACTTTGGAGAACAGGAGCAGAAAGGGTAGAAGTAGAGGGTTTTTAAAAGCCATACAACATGGAACAGTGAAAGCAGGAGAAGCCTTTTTTATTTTGTCTTCATGTGGTGGAGAAGCATGTGCTAAATCACAAGATGAAGAAACAGAAAAGGAACCGTTATTGGAGTGGGAAAACAAAGCAATGCAAAGTATGATGGGGAGCAGGGGCAGGCAGAAGAGGAGTCAAAATAAAATGAATAGTGGGCATAAAAAACAATTTTAAGGAACAGAAAATGGGTAAAAACTGTTGTTACACTAAAAGTGAATGGACTAAATTTTCCTATTTGAAGACAGGAATATCAAAGACTCCATATGGAATGGAACTGTTGTGGATGATGTTGATGAAGATGCTTCTGTGGGAAGACATTGCATAAAGGCACATGTGAAGGAAAACAAGGAAGAGGTAAGGGGCTCTCTATGGTATATAGCATGACTTGAAGTCCTGCCCATGATTTTTTTCTCCCTGATACAGTCCCACTCGCTTTCTCCCCCACTGCTACCATCAGTTGCTAAGGTAAACAGATAGATAAGAAAGGCTGGATAGTGGTTAAGATTGAAACTTCTCTCAGACTCCTGTGTTTGAACTTAGTCTCCAGCCAGTGGCACTGTTTGAGAAGGTTGTGAAACCTTTAGGAGGTAAAGCTTCATTGCAAAAGATGTGAAACTGATGGAGGGAGGCTCTTGATATTTGGTAGAGTGAATACTGCCACCCTGACCTTTGTTTCCTGACTGCAGGGACAATGTGAGCGTCTATCTCAATCTCTTAGCACCACACTTTCCCTACCCCAGTGGACTGTATCTCTTACACTGTAAACCAAAACAAACTGTTCATCTCTTAAGTTGCCTCTTGCCAGGTCACAACAAGAAAAGTAACTAACACAGATGCCAACTGATCACTGGCTGCTGTTCAGATCTTCCCAGAAATCAGCACGGTAGAATTGGCACAGAGGGACACGTATATCTCATTTAATTTCACCACAGCTTTAGATCACCTATATTGTGTAACTTGCAACACTGAGTGCTCGATGTGGCTTCTAGGATCAGAAGCAGTCCTGTCTAAGAGCCTCTGTTAGACCAAATAGTTTCCAAATAATCCGTATTGTATAAGTAGCCCCATTTCTCACAGAAGGAACAGTGGTTGGTCGCAGGAATGTGAATGCTGGCTACATGTCATGAAACCAGATTGGAGCACAAAAAGGCTTGAAGCACAAACTTCTCTGGTTGAAGATTACTTCCTTTTCATCTTCCCTAGCCCCTCGAGACACAAAAGCTCAGGTTTCTGGAAAACAACTTTACTTGTAGATATTTATTGTGCAGTTACTGAGAGCCAGACACTGTAGCTGGCCTTGTCGACTCAGAAGTCAACAAATAGGAACAAGTCATTGCCTCTGTAGGGCACATATTCTATACTTGATCTTGGCCAACAGGCTGAGAAGCAACTGAAAGACATATTCTCAAGGAGGCAATGGGCAGTAAAGAGACAACAGGGATAGACATATGCTTGAAATAAACAGCAAGCAGAGCAGGACCAACTTGGGTTCATTGAGTATGGGCTCTAGTATTCATCTGTCCCTGTACCTGAGGGGTTATAGGTTGTATACTTTCAGGTCACAGTTGTGTGTGATCATTGTACAGAAAAGGCAATGGAGAAAAGAGTAAAGATGGCTTAGAATTTTGCTGATTCATGACGTGGACACTGTGGTAGTTTGAATAAGATGGTGCCCATAGGTACATATATTTGAAAGCTTGGTCTCCAGGGAGTGGAATTCTTCTATAGGACTAGAAGGATTGGGAGGTGTGGTCTTGTTGGAGGAAGTTTGCTACAAGGGGTAGGTTTTGAGGTTTCAAAAGCCCACGCCAGCCAGGCCCAGTGTGTCTTTCTCTCTGCCTGCTGATTAGGATGTAGCTCTGAACTACTTCCCCAGCACCATGTCAGTCAACCCTGCTGCTATGCTTCCCACATGATGACAATGGACTAAATCCCTGAAACTGTAAGCAAGTCCACCCTCCAAATAGTTTATTTTATAAGAGTTGCCTTGGTCATGGTGTCTCTTCACAGCAATAGAACAGTGATGAAGACAGGTACTAACAGGTAAAAGGAATCCATAAAAGGATTTAGATTTGATCAGTGAGATCAAATTTGTGTTTTCAAGATGTCTGGTTCATTCTGAGCCTGGAAGACATATAAGAGTGGGGGTGGGTGCGAGGGAATCAAAGATGGAGAGATCATATAAGAATGGAGGTATCAGTCTTCCTGATCAATGCTGTCTAAGAGGAATCTTCCTCACTGGCAGGAATGTTCTGAATATCTACTGTCTGCTACTATAGCCAACTGTGTAAATAGCAAAATATGGTTGTGTTGGCTACTTTTTTTATTGTGATAAGACACCATAACCAAGGTAACTTATAGAAGAAAGAGATTATTTGAAGCTTAGAGTTTCAGAAGGTTAAAGTTCATGATTATCATGGCATGGAGCATGTCAGCAGACAGGCATGCATGGTCCTCAAGCCATAGCTGAGAGCTTACATCCTGATCCACAACCAAAAGGCAGAGACAGTGAGCTGGAAATGGTGTGGGCTTTTAAAACCTCAAAGCCTGTCCCCAGTGACATGTTTCCTCCAACAAGGCCATACCTCATAATTCTTCCCACACAGTTTCACCAACTGGGGAATCAAGCATTCAAACACATAGGGACCATTCTCATTCAAACCACCACAATGATTAAAATGACCTCTAGTCATCTTTTCCTCACTGTATTGTGATGCCAGATACAAGATGTTTAGGAAGGGAGAGACACACTTTGACTGCCCATAGCAATGACAAGAGAAAGCAAGTGATTATAATTCAGTCAAGACACAAAGAGGGAGGGCCAGCCTGCTCTTTTTATAATAGCCTCCTTGTGACAAGTAAGAGTCCCACAATACCTACCTTTTGAAGGTGCTCCTCTAGTGGCATAGGACTTCCTACTAGGCCATACCTCTTAAGATTCTGATTCTGCCACCTCCAGGTATTGGGATCCAAATGTTAACCCAAGAGCCTTTGCAGTGGGGAACAATTAGAGCAAATCCAAGCAAAAGCAGTGACTGAGGGATACTTTGGAAATTTTAAATTTGTATTAATAATCCTTAAACATAAATGTAAGTAGCTACATGTGACTCAAGGTGGCTTTAGGGTTATGTAATTCAGAGAGAGCCCATGGAGCCCATGGGTCACTTGTTCTGATGTCATTGTCCTAATGCTGTGTCTAGAGCAGTGAGTAAATCAGTGTGTCCTTGTTGCAAAGCATAAGGTGGAGAACAATTGAAGAAGACACACAAATGACCCCTGGCCTCCACATACAAGCAAACACAGACAGATGCACATGTTATCCACACACACAAACTGGTGATTTTTGACACAGTAAGTCCCTCCCACTTTTTTGACACATTCCATAGAGATAATCAAACTCAGGCAAGGATGTGAGCAGACAGATACTTATGAACATGTTCTTCAGAGTGGCAAAGTTAGATGCAAACTAGATACACAGTGAGGGATCATCCTGATAAAGAACACTCTGCCAGATATTAGGATACACGTACTAATGAAAGTGGCAATGCCAAGTAATATTTAATAAAATGCCCGTGGCATATTACTGCTAATTACATGGCTCCGTGGACTGACAAAGGAGGAAAAGGAAAGCCAGCAGATTGCCTACAGCGGTTATCTTCAGGAGATGGGATTACATTTCTTTTCTCCTGCATCTTTTCATATTTCTCAAGTTCTCCACAATGAGCGGGCCTTGTTTTCTTTTGTAATGAGGGAGAAGGAGGGGGAAAGGGTTATTTTTAAATGGGAGAAAGCCATATTTCCTTTTTAGCAGATATTCTCTTTTGAAATAAATAGCTTCCCCCAGAGCCTTCATCCCACTCCACCTCCCATCTTGCCACCAGAGAGAACGCTGTTTCCCAGAGCCCAAGTCCAAAGAACCTTGTGTCCTGGAGACCTCCATAGGCTCCAAGGGTTATTGTCACTGGTGGCCTGATGTGAGGTCCCTACTTCTTTCTCCTGGAAAGCTGCTGAGCTTCAAGGCAAGGAGGATATATGCCAGACTTAAGGGAGTCTACTGGCGTTTGTGGGGAATAATTAAGCATGACCTCTCTGTGTGGCCACATTTTAGGGGTCTCCATCACTGTCACTATCTGTTCTACATCTATCTGGCTTCCCAAGTCTCAGTCTCCTCTACTCACCTCCTCATCCCTCTTTACCTCAGTTTCTCCATGTGTCACTGGCACCCCGTCGCTCCCCTCGACATATCTCTGCCTCTTTATACTCATCTCCAGGCAGTCTGCCTCTCTATCCCCCCCTCTTCCTGCCTCAGGGAAGCCACAGAGCTTGGCAGGGTGGTGAAGGTGATGGCCCGTCGGAGGCCCCGGGTGCTGTTACTATTGCTGGGGGCTGCTGCTGTCAACAGAATGTTCTCACATGTCATGTGTCAGAAGAGGGTGTCTTCATTTCCTTCTGCCTGATTCCAACAGATCCACATATAGTTCTGCGCGGCTCCCCGAGTACAGGCAGCAGGCAGCAGGCTTTCTGAAAGCTGTCCTGAGGATGTGTGAAGTCATGCAAGGGACAGGGCGGAGGAGTCCCACGTAGCATTCTGGTAAGTCGAGAGGTCTGCTCCCCTCTGCTGCAGAGATGTCTGTACTGAGGATTGTGTGCTAAAAAAACAAAAACAAAAAACCAACAGCAACAACAACAAAAACCAGTTTCCAAGCCAAGAACAGTGGGCCTTGATCTGGAAGCTTGCTGCACACTGCTTGGAAGAGTCGCTTCTGGAGAGGAAGGAAGCAGCCACACGTGGTGGCACTTGAATGGGAGGGATGTGATAGCTGGGACCAGCTACTTTCTCTTCTTCTAAAACCTCAAAGGCGTCCATCTAGGGATCCCCAAGAGCATACACCCAGCTTGCCACCAGCTGGCAGGCAGAGGGCTAGGGTAAAGCCTAATGGGACTTATTTTGCAGTTTAAAAGGAAATGGGGAGTTGCTCAATTTGGAAGTTGTGGGGGGGGGGAGACTGGAAATGTGCAGGCAGAGAGGGGATGGTATAAGACAAGACCTCACCTGGGGAGAGGTCTACAGCAGGCTGTCCAGGTGTCAAAGGCTTTCCTTTCACAGAAACCAGCACTGAATTTTTCTGCTTGGTGCCATAGCTTTGTTTTTCTGACTCCTCCCTGCTGCATAATGCCCAGGAGCATCTCACTGAAGAAGCCTGGACCCAGAACTCCCCTTAGCTTCCACCATGTAAGACAGGGTGGAGGCACCCCATCCCAGGAAAACAGTGGAGGGATTGTTTGCAAGAGTGAAATCCCCTTCTACCTCAACTCCCCCCCCCCCCCCCGGTGGTGGCTGCATGGTGACTATTGGACTCCATGGCTTTGTTCTAAATAATTTGCTGCTGGCATGTAGGACCAAAGCTTTAAAGCTCCAAGGCTCTGGCTGCCTTGGAGACACAGCCATGGTGTCTCACTGCAATTCATAGGTAAGAGAGAAGGACTGGGCTCTAGAAATAGAGGCCATCTATTTTAACCTTTGTTGCCTGACTGTGGAACGGAAGTGCCTGAAATGGAGGATCAAAGTAAGGCTAAAAGGGAAGACTTTCCTTGGGGCAAGAAGCCCTCCCTGGCTTGCAGCCAACCTGAATTAGCATGGGCCAGGGTGCAAGCTTTCTAGGTTCCTCTTCAAATGGGTGTAGGTGACTGTTGGCAAGAGGGCTGGAACCCAGGGGCCACATAAACACACTTAGTTATCCTTTGGGAAACCTTCTAGTGAAGCAAAGTGGTTAAAATTAGCTTTTAACTTGGTAAAATTTAATTATTTACTTCACTTATTAATTATAATTATTAATATACTAATTTTAAACATTGGCTCTTTGAGAACTAAGAACAAAAAGAAATAAGGAAGCCATTTGCTAAATGAATTTAATGAATGAACTCATCAGGGATTCTGGGAATGCACAGAATTGTAGGCATCTGGCATTGTGATGTTTCATCAGATCAGATCAGGACAGGAGGACAAACACTGTATTGGAAGGGGATATGGAGGCGGCCCAATCCAAGAGAGGGAGGCAGAGTAATGGAAAGTCTCTGGTAGACAGATGATTCTCAGATCAGTGGACTGTGGCTACGACAAGGGTAACATCAGGCCAGAGATCCAAACACCTAGCAAACAACAACAGCACCAAAACAGAACCAGCTCTGTTCTTGTCATTCCTCACCATCTTTAAAAGAGAGTCATATTAACAAAGTCCAGGAAGTGGAAGTTTCTCCACATCTGCCTTACACATCAGAATAGACTCTCAGAGGTAGAGTCTAATGATGGTCCATGAAGTTATTAGTATCCCGGCACTGGGGAGACAGTCCTTGAAGTCCTACCTCAGGTCCTGAACTGTCAGAAGATACCAGAGGGATCAATGGAGCCAGACCCTGAGAGTCTATCTTGCTGTCATCCTTGGCTGTGGTTTAGACTGTCCATGCATTTCTAACTTCTTTTCAGGATAAGGGAAAATAAATCACCACTGGCTGTGGTGAGGGCCAACCACTGTGCAAAACACCAAGGGCAAGTGGTGTCTTCACTCAGGGTTGGCCTCCAGCAATGACCCTGCACTGAGCTTTTATGGTAGGCAGGACAAGTAGCTCCCATGAGTACTACAAATGCAATTATCTGGGAAACAGATTCAAAGCCAGGTTCTCAGGTTCCCAGTTGCCAGAGAAGGCAAGTTTCCCCACGAGTGAGTGGGGCCAAGCACTGGAATGTCTAGCAATCCTCTATATCTAGATGTGGGTAAAGGGGAAAGCCCAGCAGCTCTAATATGGTTGAGAAGTTGGTTTTAATAGCGATTCTAGAATTGGACAGGAGTCTAGTCCCAAAATGTACAGCCCCACCATGTGGGCTTGTGGCCAGAGAGAGGGAGTGGACATACAGGAAACGAAAGTGAGGCAGAGAGATGGTGGATTGGTTGAAGGTAAATTAGCTTTCAGTTTTCTTAGCTGCTCTGTTAGGCTGTGGAGCATTTCATGAAGACTTAATTTGCAGATGCCTTCCTAGGCCTAGATTAGCACACAGGGTTTAGATACCTAGTGTGTGATACAAACCTAATACAGGCAGCTCTCAGAGCAAACCTGAAAACTTCAGACTCCATGCTGCACAGTTTTGTATGTTACTGGCCCTTCCAGATGCAAAACCAGGAAGACAGAAGACAGATAGACAACTGTGTGGCCCCCACAGAGCTGAGCCAGGGTTGGGTCTCACGAAAGATGATATACTATGTGGCCATTAGTAAGTTGAAAAGGAAATTTCAGCTGCAAAGACAATAATTAATTTCTGAAGGCAAGAACTCTTAGAAATAAAGTGGGTTTTTGTTTGTTTGTTTTCTTTTGTTGTTTTGTATTTTTCAGAGCTATGAAGTATATAAAATTCAAAGCTGCTCTGTCTGTTCTGTAAATTGGCACTTGACGATGTTGTTGCAGACACTGTGCAGTGATGGTCTACAAGACATCCCACACACTTTATCCTACAGGCTGAGCACTGGGAAGTGATGCTGTTCCTCCTTCATGTACTTCCTTCACGTTCCATTGGCAGCTCATCCTTCCAAAGACGGTCATGCCAGTGCCTGCCATCCTACATGCTGTCTAGGGCATTTTCTTTTCTTCTGTCCCAACTAAGAGGCAAAGTCAAATTCTCTAGCCCATTTTATCAGTGAGGCCTCTCACTCTTTGACCAAGACAATCTGGTGGGAACTGTGCTGCACCAGCTCTAGATGCCTTATGGTGTTACAGACTCTGAGGAGTCAGTTATCAAACTGTGAGTGCAAGCACAGGGTTTGGAAGATGGCTTCATTGGTAAAGTGCTCGCTGGGCAAGCATGAAGCCTGAGTTTGAATTCTCAGCACCCGCATGAAGAGCTGGGCTCAGCATCAGGCATCTGTTATTCCACTGCGTGGGGGTGCAGAGGCAGAAGCTTCCCTACAGATCACCACTGGTCAGCTAGGCTAGCCAAATTGGTGAGCTCCATGTTTTCTGAAAGAACCTGTCTCAAAGAGAACAAGATTAGAAGTGACTAAGTAAGATATCCTCTGGCTTCCTGGTGCATCCACACAGGTGTACACAGTCGTGCCCACATGCACACACTTGAATACATATATACGCCTACCATACCACACATATACACACACACAATGCAAATACCCTAAGACCATCATGGCATAAACAAGAAGCCTCAACTCCTCCCCCAGGCCTTGGAGGATGAAATACTGTCTGGAGAGCGATAAGCCAATGAATAGTGGGACACAAGCCTTGTGATTAGTAATCCATCTTGAAAGCTTATCCTTCAGCTCTGACTACCCTAGTTGATACCATTCATATCAGGGATGAACTGTCAAGTCCCCTCCCCCTCCACATTCCTAGCCTGTAACACAGTGAGCAAATACAGGGATTGTCTTAGGGCAATGTGTTTTGGGTCAGTTTGTTTTGCAACAACAAATACCAAAATGCTGCTCCAGGAACACATAATCATCATGTTTCCTTCTGTTCTTGGCTGCCAAGAAGCTCAGAGCTAAGTTTCTGACTCAACCTTAGCAAGTCTTCTCAACTTATCCTTATTCTTTGTTTTATACATAGCACATTCGATCTTTAAAAGCTATCTCAATTGCAGCAGATTTGTGTCCTCTATATAACTCTCCCCCACCGTTTGCAAAATGGAAGGATGTTGAGAATTTTCTTGACACCCAGTGAGTCACCTTTTCAGCATTGTCAGTCCACGGTTCTGCCTTGGTTCTGACTCCAGAGTCTCTCTTTACCAACAGGCGTTATTCAGCTAGCATGTGCCCACACAGGTATTCTCTTGGTGCCCAAGGAGCCCAAAGAGGGGGCTTGACTACAAGAGGTTAAGTTAGACAAGCAGAGAGATGATTTTGGTCATGATTGTTCAATGAATAACTGCTGAATATGAGTCTGTTTGCATACCTGTCTCTGTGCCTTTGGGAAGCAGAAAGGATAACACTTCTTAAATGCTGAACAGTCACCATGACCAGGTGTGATGATCTTAACTGTCAACTTAATGCCATGCAGAGTCACCTGGGAAGACATCTCAGTGAGGGACTGTGTAGATTGGGTTTGGTGTGTGGGCGTGTCCATGAGGGATTATTTTAATTAAGTTGGTGAAGTGTGAAGGCCTCTCATTGCAGGGAAGGTGCTACCACTCACTCACTGAGCGGGGGATCCTGGACTGCGTAAGAGCAGGGAACGTGAGGTGAGCACAAACACGTGTGCTTTAATCCATTGGTCTCTTGCCTGTGGAGGTGATGTCATCAGCTCTCTAGTCCTCTCAAACTCTTGGCACTGTGCCTTCCCCTGGATCTCTGAGCCAAACAAACCCTTTCTCCCTTGAGTTGTGTTTGCCACGGTATTTTATCACAGCAGCAGGAAATGAAACTAAGATACAGGTATTGTGCATGTCCACAATGTATGGTGTGAAATATTGGTTGGCTATTTGTGCTTCAGAATTCATATCACTCTAGACACGTGTGTGCGCACGTGTGTTTGTGTGCGTGTGTGTGTGTGTGTGTGTGTGTGTGTGTGTGTGTGTGTGTATAATGCATCATACCACCAGCATCAGCATGATGCTGATAATAGTATCAGCCTCTTGGGAAGTCTCATGAAATAGGGAAATAAATGCATGTGGCTGTGTGCTTGTGTAATAGCTAGCGCAAGATGTCTGGTGTCATCTTCTATTTGTTTTCTACCTTATTCTTTTGAGACAGGGTCTCCTGCTGAACCAGAATCTTACTGTTTTAGCTAGACTGGATAGCCAAAAAGCTCCCAGAATCTGCCTGCTCCTGTCCCCTGATGCTGGGTTACAGACACACACAGTCATGCCTGGATTTTTACATGGATGCTGCGGGTTTGAGGTCAGGCCCTCAGACTTACAGAGCACTTAAAATGCTCTTTCTCACTGAGTCATTGCTCCAGCGTGCCTATGAGTGGTAAGGCATTGCCCATAGTGTATGTTAACCTAACTCCCTTGGTGCTTCTAATGTATTACTCTGCTGGCAAACATGTAACTGTCTCTATATCCTACTCTGGAGAAAAAAAGCCTCAGTCACAGCCGTAACTATTCACATTGTCATATATCACTTGGGGTCAGATTTCCCTGCCAGGGAAGTTATGTAAAGGCTTCAGGTTTCCAGAACTTCCTTTTTGGTCTTGTGGATAGGATTGTGGTCCCACACCAGCTACTGCCTGCATTTACTCCCCTATTTCATAAGACTCCCCAAGAGACTGATACTATTATTATTCCCAATATAGATGGGAGAAAATGGAGGCTCCAAGACACAAAGCTACTTGGCAGAGGCAGAACAGCTCATCAGTCGCAGAACTGGGTTTCAGCCCAGAAGTGAACAACTTTCAAACCTAGGTACTCTGCTGCCTCCTCTGTTCTGCAGCCCACCCTTACATGTGAACAGAGCCTTCCAGCACAGCTCAGTGGGAAGCTGCCTGGTGGAATTAGTGGGATGCCAGAGAAGAAAAATAAAAGAGGTGAGAAAGGAGGATGGAAAGGAGATGATTAAAAAAAAGAAAAGAAGGGATGAAGAGATGGTTTAGTTGTACAATGCCTGCCTTACAAGCCTAATTTGGCACCTCAGAACCCACTTACAAAGCCAGGCATGGTGGCCCACACCTGTAATCATAGCAATTGCAAGACAGGAGGTGGAGACAGGGGGGATCCCTCGAAGTCTTGGCATGCAGGCTGGCCAGCCAGCTTAGCTGGTGAGACTCCTGGGGCAGTGAGAGACCCTGACTCAAGCAAACGGTAGAAGGCACATAAAGAACAGCACAAAGGGGGCTGGAGAGATGGCTCAGCGGTTAAGAGCACTGCTTAGTGCTCTTCCAAAGGTCCTGAGTTCAATTCCCAGCAACCACATGGTGGCTCACAACCATCCACAATGTGATCTGGTGCCCTCTTCTGGAATGCAGGTGTACATGCAGACAGAGCCCACATATGCATAAAATAAATAAAATAAATCTTAAAAAAAAAAAAAAAAGAACAGCACAAAGGGTTGTCTTCTGACCCCAGTATGGATTCTGTACTGTGCACATGGACTTGCATTCACACTTGAACACCTCCTCCCCAACTGCACATGTACATAAAGTAAATAAAAGGATATTCTTCCTACCAAGATGCTCTGGGGTCCAGCCCCAGCATTATAACACATTCATAATAATATGTACCTTCCTCCCCAATGAGAGAAAACACTCCTATCCCTTCCCCCAATTTTTTGCCCACAGACTTTTGACAGTTGCACCAGCTCTGCTACTCCCACTTGTAAAGAAAGGGAGCTTTTGCCGGGCGGTGGTGGCGCATGCCTTTAATCCCAGCACTTGGGAGGCAGAGGCAGGAGGATCTTTGTGAGTTTGAGGCCAGCCTGGTCTACAAAGCGAGTCCAGGACAGCCAGAGATATTCAGAGAAACCCTGTCTCGAAAAACCAAAAAAAAAAAAAAGAAAGAAAGGGAGCTTTTTAATAGGCATTCCTTTCCTTAAAGAAAGAAACCAAAGCATGGTATTTGGGAAGAGCTGGGCTTAAGGCACTCCACAATCATAGAGGCAGTCCCAGCTCCTAGCTCTCATTTCCTGGCTGTAGGAGCTCAGAATGTCCCCTCTGTTCTGAAAATGTGGTGTGGAAAAGGCCCTTACTCTCTCTGACTCTTAGTCCAGATGAAAAGCTATGCCTGGGACAGGCCGCAGGCAGCACACAGGAAGGTGACTCTGGGCTTTGGGCTAAGAGACAGGATTCCTTGTTCTTTTCACTATCATCTTAAGAAAGTCCCCTCTCTGCACCTGCCATCCCATGTCCCATGCAAGACACAAGATTTTTCATCTGGTGTTAGACTGCTGAGTGTGTGTGTGTGTGTGTGTGTGTGTGTGTGTGTGTGTGTGTATGTGTATGTGTGTGTACACGCCCCCCTGCCAATCTAGCACTTAGTGTTTTGAGATGGAGAAACTGTCCTAAAGCACAGTGTTGTACTTAGTATGACGAATGTAACTTAGGACGCTATTAAAATGTGGGCTCCTAATCTTCAGATGGCCATGAAACTATGCAAGCATGAGGACCAGAGTGTGGTTCCTCAGAGCTCATGTTTAAAAGGGGGAGGTACAGAGATGGCTCAGCACTTTCAAGTACTGGTTGCTCTTGCAGAGGACCCAGGTCTGACTCCCAGCACCCACATGGCAGTTCACAATCATCAGTAACTCCAGTTGCAGGGGATCTGATGCCACCCTCTTCTGACCTCCACAGACTCACTGGCACACACACACACACACACACACACACACACACACACACACACGCATTCACGCACACACACGCACACATGCATGCAGGCAAAAACACTCAAACAAAAGAAATCTTTTTGTAAAAACCAGGCATGGTAGCACACACCTGTAATCCCAGGGCTGGGGGGTAACAGAAGGCTTCTGGGGGCTCTTTTGGCAGTGAATCTACTGAGTCAGTAAGCTCCAGGCTTAGTTGGAGTCTTGGTCTCAAAACATAAAGACAGTAAAAGCTACTCAGTGTCAACTTCTTGCCTCTGCAAGCACATGCATGGGCATACAAACACACATGCCAAAATATGCCAGACAGAAAGAGGTGCAGGGTTGGGGTACAATGGGTCTGAGAAATACAGATCTGAGAAATGTATAGGGACCATGTTTAAGTGTAGAAATGAAGAAAGGAACAATAGGGGTGAATAGAAGAAGGCACATGGCTCACTGGTGAGCTGAGCAACTGGGGCCTTGGAAGGTGAGGCATCCATGAGAGGCAGGGTAGTTGGAGAATTTAGAGGGCACACCTTGTTGACTGCCTTGACCTGACCTAACTGTGGAGGATCCTCAGTATGACAGGCCTAAGAAACACCAGGTAAGAACAGCACAGGGATGTTTCCAGGGCTTCACTCACAATACATTTGGAAAACGACCCTACAGTCATGCCAGAGTGGTGCCTTCTGAGCCCCGAGGCCCCCTCCCCTGAAACTGTATCTTGACTGAGTGTGAATCTCCGACCCCAGGCGGGAGGCTGCAAAGGGGGTTGGTACTGCCTGAAACTGCCCACAGCCACACAGTGTGTGTGTTCCTATAATCATGAGGGCCTGTTCCTGAGCTGCTGGGAGGCTAACTCTAGGCAGTGTCAGGGTAATTATCCAAGCTGCCTGAACTTTATTCACAGCCTGACAAGGTACACTCCTGGGACTTGTCACTGTGGTTAGTCGGGGGGCGGGGACCTGACATAAGGCTGATTAGGGAGTGTTTTACACAGCAAGAATCTCTCTGATCTTTAGCCGAGGGGGGCCCCTCCCATCTCATAGGAGAGATGTCTGCGAGGTTGAGAATAAAGAGCTGCCAGTCCAGCCCCCTTGTTTTCAGATGAGAGAGCCGTTCTGAGCATGCCATGCTTTCTCCAAGGCCACGCCTGGAGAGTTTGTCCAGGAGAGGGATCGCCTGCCAGAGCCTCATGATTCTGCAGCAGACTTTTCTCCATTACACGAAGCCCATTATTTCTAGCCCGAGAGCCTTAAGCTTCATATTTGATTCCTGATTACCAGGGAGCTTGGGAAATACAGATTTTCATTCCCAGGTCTGTGCGCAGTTGAGACTCTCCATGCCTCATAAGCCCAGGTGATGTTAGTATTGATTACCGTCATGCAAGCACAAAGCAGAACCAAGGCCCTTCCTCAGAGGCCACTGTCAACTCCAGAAGAACTGTAAGTGGGTGTCTTGGTGTGCTGTTCATTGTTGTGGACAGTTGTCCACTGGCTCCAGCTATCCACGAAGCAGTATGTGAGATCAGAGTGAGTTGAGCTAAAAAGATAGGGGCGGGGCTCACAGAGGTCATAATCTGCAGCTCCTCTGGGTTCTCGGATGTCCTTGTTCTAGAGAGATTCCTCATATTTCAATGAATCAATGCATTCTGCCTGGATAAAATAAGGCTTTGTAGGGAAGCTCCACCGAACCAACCTTTCTTCACTCTTGGCAAACTATCTCAGTTGCGGGTGTGCTGGTCAACTTCCTATCTCCCTAACAAAACACTGGAGAGCATTAACTTATGAAGACCAAAGGCACATTTTGGTGTCCTGTTTCAAAGACTACAGCCTGTGTCTGGCTCTATTGTTTTTGGACCTGAGGTGAGACAGCACACTGTGGTAGAAGCCATGGCAGAGCAGAACTTGCCTCATGGCTGGGAAGCAAAATAAGAGGAAGAAGAGACCAGGGTCCCACTATCTCCTTCATGGGAAAAGCCCCAAAGATTTAAAGTCCTCTCATTAGATTCGTTTCTTAAAGGCTCTACTATCTCCCAATTGTGTCACATCAAGGACAAAGACTCTAATTCATGGACCTCTGAAAGATATTTAAGATTTAAACTACACTATCTATCCATCCTAGCAAATAAGTAACCCAAAACCACAGTCACTCAGCCTTGTAGGGAAGGTTGCGTGACCTTCAGGCTCTGATGCCTATTATAACCAGAAACTTCTTTCTGTGACTTTCATTTGGAATTTCTGGAATGTAGAACTCCACGTACACAGCTTGTAGATCTGCTTCTCTTCTCCTCCGGGACAAAGAAGTCCTCACTATCAAACAGGAATATTTGATTATGCGGCCATTCTGGCACCTTCATGTGTCTACAGCATTAGGGCGCTTTGGAACCCCAGAGCTTAAAAGAACACATGTGCTGTAAGAACTGGGAATGGCACATGCACAAAATGGTGGCATTTGGGTCTGCTCACTCCAAATGGCAGACAGCACAACACATAGGAGAAAATGGAGGTTTTCATGTTCCATTTGCTCAAGTCACTCCATGATCCCATTCCCCAGCAGTGGGCATCCTAACAGGAGTGTGAGGAGAGAGCATCTTCAGCAAGGCTGTGTGGGCCCCTGACTGAGAGACTAGAGGGCTGTCTCCCTCATTGCTGCTGTGGTAGGTTCTTGGATCTAGTACTCGATTCTAATCTGATTATCATTTTACTCTAAGTTCTAAATCCCTTGAGTGAAAGGACCCTCCAGAGCTCTCTCAGTCTTGTGTGTGTGTGTGTGTGTCTGTGTGTGCATGTGTGTGTGTATGCATGTGTCAGTGTGTGTGTGTGTCTGTGTGTATGCGTGTCTCTGTGTGTGTGTGTGTGCGTGTCTCTGTGTGTGTGTGTGTGTGCATGTGTGTGCAGGACATGTGCACATGCATGTAGAGGCCAGAGGACAACCTCAGATATCATTCCTCAGGGACTTTCCACCTTCATTTTGACACAGGTTCTCTCATCTGGCCTAGAACTTGCTAATAGGGTTAAGTTGGATGCTCAGGGAGCCTCTGGGATCCACCTTTCTTTGCTTCTTCGGCAATAGATTATAAAAATGTACCAGCCCCCAGTTTTTGCTACATGGGTTCTGGGGATCAAATGAGATCTTGTGAACTATCTTTATCTACTGAGCCATCTTCCTGGCTCTCACTCTTCCCCCTTCTTTCTGTTTGTGAGGACATGTAACTAGGCAGTCTGGGTACAGAAGAGGCCCTCACCTCTTCTGAATATTTGGCATTCTGACCTCAGACTTCCAGCTTTTGACTCATGAAAAACATATTTCTGGTGTTTATTAGCCATCCCAAGTAAGGTGTATTTTCTAGTATCTCAACAGATTCAAATAGTGGAGTGTTTTAGGACAGTCTCTTTCGTGGTTACAACTGCCCTGTCACACGCAGACTGACCTGAGATGCTGAAACCCAGGTCTGTGGCTGTCCCTAGGATTTTATCTGTGTAAAGGTAATGTTCTCATTAAATGACCTCTGCCTTTCCCAGTCTGGCAGGCGAGCACTAGCTGGGGAGCACATGGTCTGTCTGTGGAGGGAGCCAAGCCCAGCAGGGTCTGCTTTACACAGACTGACTTAGCATTTAAACTAGTACAACCAACAGCTGAAATCTGCTTTGGCCAGACACTGTGGTGTGGGCATCAGCTTACAGTGGGGAACAGCACACAGCAGGCTTCCCAAATGAGTGTGAAGAAGACCAGATGGAGGTGTGCTGTGGCTCTGGTCCGCCTTGTGGTGACAAAGGCCTTCAGGTTTTGACTTTTGTCTCACCTAGCAGTGCCTGAGAGACTCAGAGCACTGGTTCTGTCACTGGTTCTGAGTCCCATATCCATGCGCTATTGCCTGAGGACAAGTCCCCAGAGGCCACAGAGCTGGATCTCAATTTGCCTGTCTGGGACACAGAGGAAGGAAACCGATTACACGCTTTCTGCTTCTGGCCTGGGTATGTGTTCTGATTCTATGCAAATAAGGAGGAGACAAGATTAGAGGCCCCCTCCCGGTGCTCTGCTCCTTCAGGGTCTGGTCTGAGACAGATACTCAATACCAGGTGGTCCCTGCCTCCACCTCCTCAGGTATCAAAGCCAGGCCTGTGTGGCAGGTCACACAGCTGGTCTTGTGTTCTGCACTTGAGGGTTCTTGAGTTTCTGCTCCCCAGAAAGATCAGTTTCTTGCCAATGTCATCACTTTTAGCCAGTAGAGACCTATCAGCAACTCCATCAAGTTTTGCGCCCCCCTCCCTATCCTCCCACCCGCCTCAACTTTAAGTCTGAGCCCTGGGAACAGTGGGGAAATTTAATTCTCGGACACCTTAATTCAAAGAGTCACTGTTCTGCAAAAGCAATGCTGGACCCTGTATTTCAGCAGCTTTCAGGTGGGTTTCCCACCCAGACATCGATAGGACGCAGAATGCCTGTGAATGTGTTGACCCGGGTTCAACCACAGCTCATTTTCAAAGAGTTGGCTGTGGTCTCAGCCCAGCCGGGGCCCTCCTCTTTCCACCCAAGGCTCCATCCCTCTTCTGCAAGCTCAGGTCTGTGTCTCCGTTACTGGGAAGGCTGTCTCTGCCTGTGGGTTTCACCCTTGTCTCCCCTCCTGACGATGAGCCACTTTTTGTGGCAGGACGCCCACCACTTAAGGGAAACAGCTTCAGTTCTGGGAATGTCTTTCTTGGTTCTCCCAGTTTCTGCCAGGGTTGATATGGAGGGACACCAGCACTTCCACGAGAACAGGGTAAACAGGATGAAGCTTTATGTGACCTTCTCATGCCCCTGTGCCAACCTGCACAGCACAGCTCATGCATTCCTAGTGGAGCTCAGCTCCTGCCTGGGCTAAGTGGAGCAGGTCTGGGAAGAAGGTACTTTGTAAACACACTGCTCAGGAACTCATTCCACAAGCAGGGCTGGGGACATTTGCTGCTTCCCGGTCTTTGCCACTGAGAAATTAGCAGGCACAGATTGTCAAAAACCAGCCGGGTCTTTGTAATTACAAATGTGCACACATCCCACCGAGCATCATTTTCAAAAGGCATATTAAGCAGCAGAGACCACAGGGGGGACCCTTGTAAACAGGCTTCCTCAGATCCTGGCAGAAAAGGCTTGGAGAACGCCCCGTTGTCCCCAGGAGTTGTTGGCTGTTCCCACTCTTCCACACCCCCCTCCCTGCCCAACATCTTAGCATCCAATGCCTGGGAACAGGGCTGCAGATCCCAGCAAGGGAGCATGGTGATAGGGCTGCTCTACAACTGCCTTCAGCTCCCAGTGTCCTCTGGTTTGATTCTTTCCTGAATTTCATCCTATAGTTCCCCCCAACAGCCCATGGATGGTCCCCATGTTCTCTGAAGTTACCCTTGCAGCAGTTCATGCAGAATGTTGCTTCTGCTTGACCTTAAGGGTGCTGCAGTCCCAGAAAAGACAGGTAAGGTACGGGTTAGAGCCAAGGATGGCAGGCATAAAGACTTTGGTGGTGAGAGATAAGGTGAACACTCTGGGCTTCCCTGAGAAGTGTGTGTGTGTGTGTGTGTGTGCATTCCTTATGGCAGGGGTAGGTCTCTGCTCCCTCTCATGGCAGCCTTCCACAGAGGCAGCTAGATGAGCCACCTTCCCAAACACAAAGTGAAGGGTCTCAGTGGGGGCAAAGGGAGCTGCTGCCTAGAATATCCAGGAAGCCACTAGTATTCAAGGTGCAGTAACACCCCCCCCCCCCGCAGGAGCAAGAGTAGGAGAATATAATTCAAGCCTGGAGTGCTTAATGGAAGGCTTCCTAGCTGACGGCCGGGAGTGTGAAGATTAATTCTGAAGCAGGAATAGATGTTATTAAGGAAAGGAAGGGCATTCAAGGCAGAGACGAGGTGAAAGACAGCATCGATCACTTCACTGGCGATGAATGCTTGAATATGGCTGCAGTACAGAATGAAAGAGCTGGGGGCAGGGTGCGGGAGGGAGACAGAGCAGGAGAGGAGGGCAGACAGGCCAGGTCACCCGTGTTTGTGAGCCAGGCTGAGTCTCAGTTTGACCCTGAAGCAGGGAGGACTGAGGAAAGGGTTGTGGTTGTTGTTACTTGTTCACATACATATGCATATGTGTGTGGGCAGGCAGGCACAATGGCATCCAAATGGAGGCCAGAAGACACCTTTTGGGAGTGGAGTTCTCTCTTTCCACAGTGGGTTCTGGGGATAAAAGTCGAGTCGGTCACCAGGCTTATGTAACAAGTGCTTTCACACACTGAGCCATCTCCCTTCATGGTCAGGTTCTACGAAAATGGCTCTGTGGACAGGTGGGAGATGGACAGGAAGGAGATGTTAGCCCCTGTATAGGCTCTAGGAGTCAGTCTTGGTTCTGGACAAACCTAGAGTCCCTGTAATGAAGTGCTCTCTGAAAACTGGCCATCCACTTTCTGGTGGTTGCAGCTGGCTAAATGCAGCTATTTCTTAGACATGTGGGTGTTGCTTAGGGGCAGGGCTGGCCTGTATTCCCAGAAAACTACAGTAATAAAGCAGCTCTTTGGATTTCTGTCTAGAGGTAAAATCCCCAATAAGATGGTACTGATGTCTCAAAAGACAGTTTAGTGGCTAAGAATACTAGCTACTATTCCAAAGGACCTAGGTTCAATTCCCAGCACCCACATGGTGGACCACAACTGTCAGTAACTCCAGTTCCAGAGGATCTGATGCCCTCTTCTGGCCTTTATAGGTACTTCACCCCCATGGTGCACATACACCCCCATGATGCACATATACCCCCATGGTGCACATACATACATACATACACGCAGGTAAAACATTCATATGCATAAAATAAACATAAAAAATTAATTGAAAAAATCCTCAAGAGGGGAGGCCAGGGGAGCTTTACGGTACAACCTTCCCAAGTACACTGGGATTTCAGGGGATTGGCAAGTCCCTACTCAGAGGGACAGCTGGTGGAAGTGTCGATGACCGTTTCAAAGGTGAAATAAGGGGTCGTCTCATAAGGAGACTTGGTCCTCTCTCAATGCAACTCAGAGGATACTGGACACATGGGAGATGTGTAGAGTGATGTACCTGGAAAAGGACCCTGAGGTGACGGTGAGTGAGTGGAGCGGACAGAGTTCTGAACACCACTGCTGCTCCTGGGAGTGGCAGCCTCAGGGACGGTCCACTTCCAGAGCTGCTGAGAACTCTGTGCCCAGAAAGCTTCAGCAGGTTTGCTGCAGAGCTAGGGAGGGGACTGGGATACCCTGCAACTGATGCTGTGACAGGGAGGACTAGTCAAGCTTCTTCAAATCAGGCTGTCACATGTGCACTTCACAAGAAGATCTCTCCCTGGGACTCCCGAGACAGAAGCCCCGCCACCATGTCCCCAATGTCCCTGGTCTCTTCCTTGCTGGGATGGGAAGTCCAAGTACAGTTGTATGTGGCTTAATGACAGGGTTGTTTTCTGGAAAGTATGTGTTAGCACCACCAGCTGACATCCTGGCGTGACTTACACAATCATTGGATGTGGCCTCGTGCTGCAACTCAGTGGAGACTAGACACATGGGAGATGTGCGCAGTGATGTGAGTGGAAGGGTGACACTGAGGTGACAACATAAGAAAGACACAGAATCCCCTAACATAGCCGGCTTCTAGATGTGATTGTGTGGGCCTACATTCATAGAGCTGGTGGGGCATTTCCCTTTATATTGGTGCTACCACACACTCAAGCTGGGTATTAGAACAGCTTCAACATTGTTGGGTCATAAGAGCCTTTCAGCCCTGGGCTCATCCTAAGAACCACTTTGTACTGCAATCTGCCATTGACTAGAAGGTGGCTGTGTCCTGTGGGATGCTGTGTGTGGAAGATATGTGGCCTCTAATTTTGACCTGGGGATCCCAATTCCTGGCATCTTCACTTATAATGTAATTCCCTCCCTCAGGCTTGTCTTCTTGACCAATGGCCTCCAACACAAATGGTGGCTTGTCACTTCTCTGAACGAGGTGTTTTCTCTCTGTCTCAGACCCTTTGTTCAGGGGCAGCGGGCTGCCAGAAAAGAACAGAGCTGTGGAATGCTGGAATCATGAAGAATGGCAGCTGCCCTCCCAGGAGCAGAGCTGCCCAAGTCAGCTTTCAATTGATTGAGACCTCAGCCTACAAGTGACGGTGGTTTCCTGTGGACATGACCTGGAATGGCTCACAACGCCACCCTTAGACTCCTGCCTGTTGGACTCTATAATCCTGAGCTCCAAATTTTCAGGGTAATCACTTTAATATCTGTGGGTTGGAAACAGGCTATGGGAGAGTTCTGACTACTTAGAACCATGAATGCAGAAGATAAGTGTGGGTCAGGCCCGCCCCAACCTTGGTGTGGTGGGCAAGCCTCTAGACCTCAGTTACTGGGTCTTTCCATTTCTGAGATGAACGCCACAGTGTCCACCTCAGAGGTTGCAAGTTTTAGGTCAGTGAATGGTAAACCCTAGGTCAGTGAATGGTATGGTGCAGGAAGCACAAGCTTACACATGCTGCTTTCAAAAAAACAGGTCTAAGCACCATTTCAGTCTCTACTTCCAATTACAGTAAGTCTTCTGCACATGTACAAACTTATCTGCTACCCACTTACCCGACTCCAGGTTTCAGTGCCCCACACCCTCACGGCTGCTTCTTCTGGAAACTGCTCATTTTTCCAATTGTTACCCTAACCCACCTGGGTCATGGCAGTTCCCATGGGAGAGATGGCCGCTCCTCTGGAGTCCTCTTCCTTATGTTTCTCTGTTAGGCTTCATTGCCATTTTTCTGGAGTCATTGTGTTGGTTCTCAAGGGTTCGCCCACAGTAGGCCTTCAGGATATATGCGGTAAGGGAATGGGTGTGTGTTCTTGGCCTTGTCCCATAAGGCCTTGTGGGAGTTGCTATAATCTGATCCCTGGCAATTGAGACAGCTGTCAATCAAATCCATTTGTGTTTTCCTTGTTTCCTTCAGCCACTACAGGTGGCTCTTACTATTCCATTCCCTTTGAAATACTTTCTTCTTTTTAATGTTTCATTTCTTCATTATTTCCTCTCTGCTTTTAGTCCTGTATGTTGAGTGAAAGATGGGTGTCTGGGTAAGAAGACAGTGTAACTACACAAGCATTACTATACTCAGTGTGACTTCACATCTTCAGTTTGGGGCCTAACCTGACCTTGGCCAATACTTTTGCTCTCAAGATCATAAACAGTGCAGACTTGGATCTTCAACCCCTTTACACTTGTCCCATTGCAGAGACTATTGCGCAGTGGCATCCCATAGTACCTTAGTCCTAAGACAACTTTACCTCAAAGATAGGAAACCCCAACACTAGGGGGCCAGCCTCAAGCACAGCCCTGTCTCTGCTCTACTGCAGTTCCACAACTAGAAAGTCAAGAATGGCCCAACAGGGACTGTAGCCTGGGTACTGTCCCTCATTTATCAAGGACCGAGAACACACTCCTGTTACCCCCAGTTGCCCACCCATATAACAGAGGCCACCCCTAAACGATGCATGCACCCTGCATTTCTTGCATGCTGACCCTGAGAGAAACATGGTGTGAGATTGAGATGGGGTGAAGGCAGGTTCTCTGCTCCACTCTCCAGGGGCTCTTGAGCTTAGAAAGGAGGCAGGCCTGTCATTAGATCCTGGTGACTTCACTGAGGTAGCTCTATGGGACATGGAGAAAGAAGCCATCTGTCAGCCAAAGCTAGGCACATATGGAAGGCTTCCAGAGAAGACACAGCTGCGCTGAATGAGGTCTTAAAAGGGAGAGAGAGGAAGGTACCTCAAGCCCAGGGCTGAGATCATCATGGCAGAGGTGGGTGTGGGTAGGCTGCAGGTGCATTCGATAGAGTCGAGAGTGGAGACAGCACACAGTTTGGTAGAGTGAGCATGGTCAACCTGTAAGGACAGGCTGGGGAGCCAGATCCATGCAGACCATGGAGTGTAAAGACGACAGGTGTGAGGAGAGGGTGTTGAAGATTCCAGACCTTGCACAAGTGTGGGGACCATCCATGCTCACTCTCCTTCCCAGCTGCCAGGGCCTTTTTTTTTTTTTTTTTAAATAGAAATCCCGCTGAAGCCAGCACCTTTTTAATTTTTCTTAATGGGCCTCAGAACCCAATCAAGCACATGCACATTCACGTGTTGCCGTATAATCAGATGATTGGTGATTTTGTTTTTAATTTCCCTTTCTTTACCCAGTTGCTCTTCTACTGATTTCATGTTTCAGGAGCATGAACACAGTGTCTCCATGTTTTTTAGGAATAAATCAGAGGCTCTTGCTTAATTCCATTATCCCAGAAACAAGCTCGTCTCTCCCTCCATACAATCCTGCAACCCAATCACCTGTGACAGGAGCCGAGGAAGGAAATTACTCTGCTTTCCTCTGGCTTCTTTCCTAACTAGTGGCATTTGAGGAAATTAACTGTGTTGAGCTTGTTATCCAGGGTCCACACCCCAGACAGAGTAGGGGACTGAAGTGGGAGAGAGTTGGTTACAGAAATAAATATTTTGTTGCATCTTCCTCTGGCCCTGATGAATGTCATTGCACACGAAATGATATGTTTTGTTTGATATTACCTTAAATAATCCCAGAAAGTCAGACTCAGGCACCCTGTTTATCACCACAGTGAGAACTTTCTTTTTTCGGAGTGGAAGGTTCATGGGAGTGGGCGGCCTTGGCCTTGGGTTCTATCGTCCTCATATGGTATGGTCTTGAGTGTAGGCTTCCAGGTTTCAGGGAGGAAGCAGTGGGTGATGACAAGAGGTCTCAGAGGCAAACAGGTGGGTACCCCAGTTCTGGTGCTCAGTGGCAGCAGGTCTTAGGCAGTTTGCTTAAATATTCTGGGCCCTAGTTTTCTTATTTTGTGAAATGGTAATCAAAACATCTATCCTGCAGAAAGAATAGAATGAGATAGTACCATTGGTATGTGAATGTGTGTGTGTGTGTGTGTGTGTGTGTGTGTGTGTGTGTGTGTATGTGAGAGTGTGTAGGGGGGTAGGGGGTACACTGCTATGTACAGATATACTGTTCCTGAACCAGCAAAGATGTTCAGCCAAGGGACAAGTAGGGATGACACCTTGTCTTGTTTATCTAGCTTACTGGTCCATACACTGAAGCCCTTAAAAAGAAATGCACTCAACCAAAACTTTGGAAGATTCATCAGAGGAGGAGAGAGAGGGAGATGGAGGAGAGGAACTTCAGGATTGTGAGATGCTCGGAGCGGGGGTGGGTTGTGAGGGTCCTCACAACACTCGCCTGGTTTTTCGCTGCCATCCTACTGCCAGAAGCCTTGCCTCTGGAGGCACAGGAACCTGAGGAGCAGAGATGAGAACACATCAGGAAGCAATCCACGTACCTTCAAATGTCTCTGTAATGGGCTATCTTAAGGAGGATTGAAATCTTCCTTCATAGGACTTCCCATGACATGTGTTCCTTTGAGTTCATGGAGAATAAGCCAGTCTGTAACCACTGTAGGTTCCCTGGCTACTTTAACAAATTTTTGGTTAGTTTAGGCTGTCATGCTATAGAAAAGAATTCCTGAGAATATATAATCCAGATGTACTGTTCTTTATATTTATATCACACACACACACACTCTCTCACACATACACTCACAACACACACACACACACACACATACACTCACAACACACACACACACACACACACACACACACACACACACACACACACATTCACATACCATGGGTACTATCTCATTCTATTCTTTCTGCAGGACAGATGTTTTGCCAAACATCAATATACATATATGCTGTAATATATAAATAATACATTTACATATTAACACAGAATATATAAATCCCAGCCAATGAGCAGAAGCTACAGATCAACCCTCAAGCCAGTAGTAGTGGTTTGAAATTTTTTTTTTTAAATTTCCTTTAAAATAGATCCTCATGTTGTGGTGACCACCAGCCATAAAATTAGCCTGTTGCTGCACCATAACTGTAATTTTGCTACTGCTATGAATTGTAATGTAAATATCTGTCTTTTCCAATGGTCTTAGGTGACCTGGGTCATGACCCAGGTTGAGAGCCACAGACCTAAGCTTTTCCTTGCTGCCACTAGGAAGAGATGCATTTCACAGGCGGTGACAGAAGACATGCCTACAGCCTGTGTACCCAGGAGGTCAGTCGGGTAAGGCGGATCTTGAGTGAGTCCTGAGGCTAGCTTAAGTTAGGGAGAACAACTTTCAGTCCAGTGGATGCTTTACTCACTAGTCAGCCCTCTGCTCCTCCACCCTTCCTGGACCCCTCAGAGGTGAGGGTTCACAATGAGCTGCTGAGTATTTCTCTCTACAACTCGCACATCTGTGAGCTTATTCAGGGAATGTGGGTAGCTTCTGGCATTGGTCCTGGAGTTGGTGGATATGAGCAAGCCTGCCCTTGGTGCCAGTTCTCCACTGGCCCTTCCACAAAATGAAAATATCAGTAACCAGGCTGGCTGGAGATGGGAAATGGAATGCCCTTGGGTATTTCTAGTCCGTGGCTCTCTAGCAGTGGGTCTCTGGGGGAAGTTGAGGTGTTAGAGAACAGTGCTGGAAAAGACCCTAAAGAATGCATGGATGTGAGAGGAAGAGAGATTAAGCCCAGGAAGCCAGAGCTCTGTGCTGAGGCTTGGCTACAGATCTCTCCAAAGCAAACCAAGAAAGCCGGAGAGCCTGAGGGCATTTCCATTCCCATTTCACCGGAGCCTATGGTGCCCACAGGGTCCGCTGCGTTTACTAGGGCCTAGAGTGGGTGGAAGGGCCTGATTTGTGACCACAGAGAGCTGTTGTCTCCAGGGGGTCTGGCTGGCCCCCATCCTGAGGATTACCATAACTTTTTAATTAAGGCAAAGTTTGCAGGCGTTTGGCTTTTTGATGTGGCAGCTGCAGCTGGGAAACAGGCCTGCATCTGAAACTTTACTGCCCAGTGGCTCAGGAGCCCCGCCACCCACACGTCAGAGCCCACACCCCATAAACAGCCCAGATCATGTGTCTTCAGGCCAGGGTGGATGAGAGGGGTCTGGGACCACCATGATGGAGTCTACCACCCTTGCTGAGAATTCCCCAGGGGGCCTGGACCACCCCAGGGAACCCCATGGAAATAAGGATAGTATCTTGAGATGCTAATCGAGTGAGTAAGGTGTTCTTTGATACCTGGGACAGTTTTCCTTCTTGGTCTTGGAGCTCTGGTACATCTAGGAAGTGTGGGATAGAAGCATATGGAGCTAGAAAGGATGTCCCCACGAGGCTTCACATTTCAGATGTGGTTTATATTCCTGTGCTGCATATGTCTGCCTCACCTGGACTGGAGAGGGGCAAAGACTTTCCTGACTCACTCTTGTATCTCAGGGTCCACCTGGGGTAGGCCAGTGGCTCATCACGTCAACAGATCTGAAACCTGTATTTTAGGGAGAGTTAAAAAGTGAATTGGCATATGTGGCTCTATTTATAGCTCATATCTACTTACTGCACCCAGACTTATGGATCAGGTTATCTGCCCTGGTTACTACTCAGCAGTCAACAGTAGCCCCTGCCTTTGGCCTTCACTTTCTGGGAGGTCTGGACTTTATGGAGACACTGGGATCCATCAGGGACTGACTGAGACATGAGCTTGGCTCCACAAGAGCAGCATGTCTCAGGCTTTCTTCAGGAAGGAACCCCTAACAAATGTCTGAGGTCAGAGCCCAAGTCAACCAGATGTAAGTGGGGTGCTTGTCTTACACTTCAAAGCTTTACATGAAAACCTCCTGTACATGTTCAATTCTGTGCCATACAGCAAGGCTACAGGTAAGTATAGATAACTATCGTACATAAGTATTCTTTTAACTTCCATCTCTTCACCTCCATAGCTGTGCATTTCCTTTGGCATACAAATGGGCACACCCCTGTCCCTAGTACCTCCCAGGACACATGCCATGGGTTCTCTTTGTCTTCTTTTTCAAATGAGTTATTTCATAAACAAAGTTAAAAAGTAACAGACCATGTATAGTAGCTCACACCCATAATCCTAGCCCGTGGGAGGCTGAAGCATGAGGATTAGGGGTCTGAGGCTAGCCTGGGCTACACAGTGAGATTCTGTCCCAACAGTCAAACAAATGACAACAACACAACATGCCAACCCTGGGAAGAGTAATTGAAACTGATGTTGTTGGGATCTCCCCAATACATATACCACGTGCACAGAAGGAAAGCCCAAAAGCTGGACGCTGTGCTCAGCCCTGCATGTGGAAGCACATGCAAATGTTGTTCACCAGGTGCAACATGCTGAAGCTAATTCCTAGGAAGATAAATACAAGTTTAGAACATGCTGAGATGCTAATTTTTACCTATAAGATGGGCGGAAATTTAAATACTGGCCATCACATGGTGTCAGGAAGTAACAGAAAGAACCATGTTCATGTGTTGCCTCTGCTTGGGATACAGAGTGGCCAAGTGGGACCAGTGAGGGTAACTGGGCAATGTTGTGGAGAACAGACATTCACAGGCATCATTCTTTTATTAGGGTGGCCAGGTGCTTCCAGGTTTTATATATATATATATATATATAATTTATTATATATATAACATTTATATATATAATTTATTATATATATAACATTTATATATAATTTATTTTATATATATATATATATATAGGGTGTGTGTGTGCGTGTGTATCCTCAGCACTGGCTACAAACTCTAAGGAAATGTGTTAGATATATGTATAGGCTTGCCCCCAAGGAGCTTGTGACTCTCATCAGAGATATGACATGATAAAAATAATGACATCTTTTGTGTCACATTTAGCAAGAGCTCCCCTCCAAAACTGGTCACCGAGCATCTTGGCAAGGGATCCATTTGGATTTCCACTTTTCAGTTCATAATGCTGAAACAGGTGTGTACCACTTCATCCATAAGGTAACTCAAGGGCTAGAAGAAGCTGTTGGGTTTCCATACTTTCCACAGAGAGCAAGCAGCCTTCAAGAGTAGTGTGGTCTCTGGTCCTGCCTGACAGTACAAGAGGGACCCACACAGAAATGGAGAGAGAGAATATGAACCAGGGTCAAGGTGGGCATGGGAGCTCAGCCTGGAGACTAGAAACTCTGTGTGCTGCTGGGTTCAGTGCTAGGATACATCATTTGCTATCTGTGCATCCTGGCTATCTGTCTGACCCTGGATGAGTCACTAAGCCTTTCTGAATGATGGACTTTTCCATCATACTATAGAAACAATAGGATTTTGTAGAGGCTGATTGAGAAAGTACCTGTAAGTGTGTTGTCTGACACATTACTTTCAATCAGTAAACAATGGGGTTGAAGAAGGAAGAAGAGGAGGAGGAAGATTGATTAAGATATAGGAACGACTGGGGAGATAGCTCAGTGGTTAAGAGCACTAACTGTTCTTCCAGAAGACCCTGGTTTAGTTCTCAGCACCCACATGGTGGCTCACAACTTGTTGTAACTCCAGTTCCAGGGGACCTGATGCCCTCTTCTGGCTTTGATGGGAACTACATGAATATGATACATACGTTCATACATACATACATATACTTACATGCATGCTTGCATACATACATACATGCATGCATGCATGGATGCATGCATACACATAAAGGCAAATAGTCATATACATAAAATAAAAATAAATCTTACAAAAAAAGGATATAGAGGAAAGACAAGGGGTTGATGATGACAACGGGAGAAAGGGGAAGAAAATTATGAAGAAGATACAGAAGGAAGAAAAGATGATAGTGGATGGGAAGAGAGAGAAGAGGAAGCAGGGAAAGAAGGAAAAAGAAGACAGAGGGGAGAGAAGAAGAGAAAACAACTGAGGTGGATAAATAAAAGGAGACAAGGGCAAAAGTGAGGTGCTCAGAGCAAACCCTGAGCCTTCTGCCTGCCTCTACCTAGCAACTCTCTCAGTCTGGGGCTGCACTTTGGAAAACCACTGTACCTTTCTCTCCAGCCTCCTACAGCCAACAGCTGTGCAGTCCACAGAGGAAATGACATCGTTGTTGGGAGGAAGCAGAAGTTCTTTTCTCCGGAACTCTCCCGTGGATGGCTAAGCACAAAGGGATTTGAGGCGATTTGTGGTTGAGTCTGTGGTATCTCACTTTGTCTGTGAACCACTCTGCCCAGAGCTGAACCTGGAGCTCCCACCCTGAGCCCCCAAAACTCTCTTTCCCCCTTAGCTTCGGAAATGACTGAATCTGCGTTGTTGTGCTCTGTGGAAAACCACAAAAAAACCTTATACAATCAGGCAAGTATTCAAGACTCATAATAAATAATTGTCCTGTGGCCGGTGCAATGGATCCCCATGCACCCACTACAGGCTTGTTTTTCATTCACAGAACAAATAAAAAGCACAGCTGTGGGGACCCTCCTGCCAACATCACAGTGGCCTCCCATTCGGCTGTGGGATGGTTTGCTGAGAGCCCAGTTGTCACACTGATAACATGTGGGGTGGCAAATGGACAAGGCTCACCCCACTTGCTGCTCACAGACCCCCAAGCACACATGGTTGGGAGCAAAAACATCTCCCCCATGGATTCTGCTAGCCTGACTGCCTCCTCTGTTGCTGATGGGTCAGTCTAGAGCAGATCACCATGTCCCAAGTGGCACCCCAGCATTCGCTGACTAGATTCTTCTTTCCCTAATACCCTTTCCCATTGCCATGATTGCCTTTGGTACCTTCCCTCAACACCCCTTCTTTCTTTTTCTCTGTCCCCCCAACTGCTCTCACCTTTACAAGACCATTACAAGACCATCAGCATCTCCCACTCAAAGCTTGCACCCAGTGTTGCTGAGTGTCCTGGTGTCAGGGTGCTATGCACCAGGTAATGCCTGTCAAGTTAATCCACAGAATGGGAAATGCAAATGGAAATGCCTATCTATTATTCTTTTTTGCCAGATTGAGCCTAGTGAATTTTTATTTCAGTTCTCCCAAGGATTAGGGGACAGACTGCCTTGTCGGGTTCCTCTGAATGGAGTCACAGGGCACAGAGCCCAAGGCTTGTCTCATGGTGCCAATCACAACATATGATAATATAGGTGACGGAGGTACCTTGATTCTGAGGCCTGGAAGTTCTGTGACCTCGCCCAACCCTACACACAAGCCAGTCAGTCAGATGTCCTCTCTTGGGAATTTATATGGCCTTGCTAGTGGCAAAAAGCTAGACTCTGAATGATCCCTTAGTGGCACCCGGAGAAGACCACCCTTGGGGTCCTACATGCCCATCCAGGGCAACCTGTCCCTGCCCTTTCTGCGATTGAAAAGGGGGGGTTTAACTCTTGGTTCCCTTTCGTACTGCAACTGGCTGAGTCTGACTTCTGTAAGTTAGAGCTCTCTCTTTTAATTGTCAATCGGACAGAGTCTAAATCCACCGGAGGAAGGAGTTATGAGAAACCCCCCAGATCAGACTGTCCTGTAGGCACATCTGTGGGGGACTGCCTGGGCTGTTAATTGATGGAGGAGGGCCCCACCCACTGTGGACATCATTATTCTCTAGGAAGGTATTTCTGGACTTTAAAAGAAAACTAGAAAAGCGTGAGCCTATGGGTGAGCTAACCAGCAGTGTTCTTCTATGGTTTCTTCTCCGAGTGCCCCCTGTGATGGGCTGTGACCTGGGTTGTAAGTTCAAATAAACCTTTTGCCCTCCTAAATTTCCCTTGGTCAGAGTTAGCTACCAAGGAAAGCCAGAACACCTTAAACCAGATAAGCCCCAACCTGACACTGCTGGCATTTTGGTTGGGATGATTCTTTGCTGAGATCACTCCCTGTGACCAGTGCAGATGACCAGGGAATATGATTAGCGTCTGGTCCCTGAGGTTGCTAGTGTTCCTCTGTTAAGGTTCCTTGGTGCTGGCACCATTAACATTCAGGAATGATCTCTGTCCTGGGATTGGAGGTCGTTTGTCTCCAATCCTGGCCTCTCCCCAGCTTCAGCCCCTTAGATGTGGCAAATATCTTGAAACACTAGAAGGGTCCCCTGGGAGGCAAAATCACAACCGTAATCTGACTTAGTAGGTGAGAAGCAGTGTTCTTCTGGTGGGGTGGTGGGGCCTTTGTGGGCTTGTACTGTTTGATAGCAAGGTATGGAGTCCACAATGAGGGTCTTTGAGTATCTTCTGGCCTTGGCTTTCTCTCTACCTTCTGAACTCTCTGACCATCTTCCCCCCTTCATGGGTCAAGTCCGCACACGAGAAGGGATAAGCAGGCAACCTGTAAATCTACCTCAAATGTCAGCAGGGTACCCTTACAGAGAAGTAAAAACCTGCCTCTTGGCCAGCAGGCCAAACTTGACACTGACCAAGGAGCACAAGTAAGAACCCAGAGCGGTAGAGTGGGCCTGCGTATCAACATCTCACCTGTCTGCCATATTGGGTGGCATTCCCCAGACAACAGAGCAATTGTTCCCTGGGATACAGACCTGCCTTTCTTCTGTCAAGGGCTCTTTCTGCTGTAGTGACCATTGCATCAGAATGGGTGGAGGAACAAGGTGAAACTATAAACCTGGGAGATAGACAGGTCTGGGGTTGGCCTTTCAGATCTGACAGATCTCCTACCCTTTCTCACACTTAAATGGAACCCTCTGATGCTTTGTTCCTAAGCTGTCTCCTTCATGTTCTGTTTTCTGAGACCAGGTAGGCATGGGTCCACCAAGGATACATGGCCAGTGCAGTTCCAAATGACTAGCTTTTGAAATCATTGCCCTGTCCCGCTTTACCTCCTCTCAGGTGACAATACAGGCTGAAGAGGAAGAACAGGCTGCAATGCTGCCAAACAACTGGGACAGTGCAGTGGAGTCCCAGTGCCACCACAGGCAGATAAACCTGGAAATGTCTCTCCCTTGGGTGGCTGTTTCTCCATTTGTACACTAGGGTTGCAATCGATCTTTGAGTCTTAAATTTATTTCTGTTTCTCACTGAGTTTGAATCTTCCCCCCTTGGAACATACACTTAGCCATGCTCAGGGTTTCATAACACTCAAGAAGGATTGCTGAGCCCTTGTCCTGAAGTCCAAGGTCAGGGTGCTGGACCAAATGGCCTTTTCTGCTTCAGTAGCTCCAGCTCATCAGATTAGCTCCAGGATGTGGCAGACGGAATGGGAATTTTGAAAACAAACAAGCCTTGTTTGGGATGGGTCCTCAGCTCTTTTACTAATTCTGTGGCATCAAGTGACTTTTCTTTCTTTAAAAAAATGCATTTAGTATAGAAAACCTCAGAGACATTCTCAGAGACACAACACTGTACCTTGTTCACACTGTACTGTCTACTCTCCCTGTTTCTCCCTGGCATTATCCCCTTCTTGTCACCAAATTCTCCTCCTTTTATTTTCCAAAAATTTGCTCATTTTTATTTTATGTATGTGTTTGCCTGTATATACGCATGTATGTATGTATATACGTATGTATGTATGTATGTATGTATGTATGTATATATGTATGTATACCACATGCATGTCTGATGTTAGCAGAGACCAGAAGAGGGCATCAGATCCCATGGAAGTGAATGTACAGCCAGCGGTAAGCCACCATGTGGGTGCTGAGAACCACACCCAGGTTCTTTGCAATAGTGACCACCAAATAGACTCTCCATATCTAACACTTCCTCTGTCTGCTTTCATGTCACATATACATGTGCACGTTCAACCCACATACATATGCTTTTGCCACCTTCCTGGTCCTCCTCTGTGCTTACACAGCAGGGAGGTAACAATGCTCTTAGCATCAAGTGACACATCTTGTGACTAGTACACACCTATGGAATGCTTGATTCTGATTGGGTTCCCCTGGCTGGGAGTGCACTTGTCTCAAACAGGATCAGTGAACACAGTGTGTTATTTTGTCATCTTAGGAAAGGTATGATTGTCATCCTTTTTTCACAATAAGTAAAGCAAAATAGAGTTGTGGTGTCCAGAGACATGGAGTTTGGCCTCAGATGAATTTTGTGAACCGTGTGACTTTGACTAAGAGACCTAACCTCTCTGGGACTCATCTATAAATGAGGATGATTATACCTCTCTACAAAACCCCTCTGGGAGAATTCCTTCTCAAAACCAGACACTGAAGCTCTTTAGACATAGGAGGTCACCAGCAGAGGCCTGGGGAGGATAGTGTTGCCGGTACAGCCAGGCTGTTCATTTGTACTGTCTCACTGTGTCTCAGACTCCTGTTTCTCCATATGAAAGTGGGAGGAGCTCTTCCCTCTGGGAGCCCAGGGCTGCAGAGCAGAAAGTGGCCAGGAATGCACAATATCAAGGTGATCTCAGATCTAAGAGGCACTGCCTGCTGGGGACAACTTTCCTGGAGCCCACTGAGAAGCATACGCACAGTGAAATTTGTCTTCTTCTGTCTCACAGAACGTGCAGCAGCCACTTCTCAGTTCAAGGCTCAGTTTATTCGATGCTGTAGCATAACAGCCAGAATCCTGGGTAAAATCCCATATTAAAGTTTTTAAATGATTGATAAAGATGGTTTCGGGAGACTGTGGCATCCACAGTGATCTAATGAGATCCCCAAGCTTTGTGAAAGCTCCACCAGACACCCGTGTGCTACACGTAGACCTCTCTGCCTTCACGAAGGTGCCAAGTTGAGCACATGCGAGCACAGATTTACCAAAGTGTGGCTGTGCTTAGGAGTCTCAGTGGGAGAAACAGCACATCAGTGAAGAGTTGTCAGAATGGAGCAAACAGAGAAGCTGCCGCTAAGTCCATTGTGGGTAGTGAGAGTGCAGACAGCGCAGGAAGGATACAGGGGGGCACGGGGCATCAGTGCTGAGCAGCAAGTGTGCTTTAGGCAGATGTTCTTGACAGGGCAGGCTCGCCTGGGCTGGGAGTGAGGTATGCTGAAGGGGAGGGCCTGGAAGCACCAGGTGATGTCAAGCAAAGAAAGAATAATCAGGAGTAGATTGGAAAGCTAGAAAAGGTTTTGTAAAATAGTAATAATAATAATAATAATAATAATAATAATAATAATAATATTTTAAAGCATTATAGCCAAATAACAAAAGTAGCCCAAATATCCATGATGGGTGGAAGGATATAATATAATATAAAAACATAATGAAAAATCTTAAATTAAATTTATTTATTTATCTATCTATATTAATTATTTATTTACTTTACATACTGATCACAGCTTCCCATCCCTTCTCTCTTCCCAGTCCTTCTCTCTCATCTCCCCTTCACCCATCCACTCCTTCTCCCCTTTTCCTCAGAAGAGAGGAGGCTTCCCATATCAGCCAGCCTTGGCATATCAAGTTACAGAAAGACTAGCCACATGTTTTTCTATTGAGGCTGGACAAGGCAGCCCAGTTAGGGGAAAGGGATCCAAAGGCAGGCAACAGAGTCACAGACAGCCCCTGCTCCTTCTTTAGGAGTCCCATATGAAGACCCAGCTGCGTACCTGTGACATATGTGCAGAGGGCCTAGGTCTGTCCCATGCATGATCTCTGGTTGGCAGTTCAGTCTCTATTGGACCCAGGGTAGTTAGTACTGTAGGTTTTCTCACAGTGTCCATGGCCTCTCTGGCTCCTTCATTCCCCTGTTCCACAGGATTTCCCACGCTCTGCTTAAGGTTTGGGCTGTGGATCTCTGCATCAGTTTCCATAAGTTTCTGGGTAAAGCCTCTCAGATGACAGTTATACTAGGCTCCTGTCTGCAAATATAGCAGAATATCATTAATAGTGTCAGGGGTGGGCTCCCTTTCATGACGTGGGTCTCAAGCTAGGCCAGTCATTAGTTGACCCATCCCTCAAATTCTGCTCCATCTTTTACCCCTGTACTTCTTGTAGGCAGGACAAATTGTGGGTCAAATGTTTGGTGTCCTGATCCTTCCACTGGAAATCTTGCCTGGTTACGGGAGCTGGCTGGTTCAGGTTTCATATCCCTATTGCTGGGAGTCTTAGCTAGGGTCACTCCTGGAAGTTTCCATTGTCCTGGGTTTCTACCTCATCTCAGAGATGCCCTCCCCCAAATCCAGTTGTCTCTCCCAGTACTCTCTCCCTCGGTCCTTCCCCCACCTCATCCTTCCTGTTCCCATCCTCATGCCCTCCCTGACCCAGAACCCCCCCCTCCATCCACTCTTGATGTCTAATCTATTTCCCCTTTCCCGTGCCATTCAAGCATCCCACCGTGGGCACTCCTTGTTACTTAGCTTCTTTGGGTCTGTGTTTTGTAGCATTGGTATCCTGTATTTTATGACTAAGAACAACTTATAAGTGAGTACATACCATGTTTGTCTTCCTGGGTCTGGGTTACGTCACTCAGGATGATCTTTTCTTGTTCCATCCATTTGCCTGTAAATTTCATGATGTCATTGTTTTTAATGGCTGAGTAGTATTCCAGCATGTAAATATACCACATTTTCTTTATCCATTCTTTGGTTGAGGTACATCTAGGTTTTTTCCAGATTCTGGCTATTGTGAATAAAACTGCTATGGACACAGTTGAGAAAGTGTCATTGTGGTATGGTGGAGTTTCTTTGGGTATAAGCCCAGGAGTGGTATAGCTAGATCTTGAGGTAGATCTATTCCCAATTTTCTGAGAAACTACCAAATTGATTTCCAAAGTGGTTGTACAAGTTTGCATTCCCGCCAACAATAGAGGAGTGTTCTTCTTGCTCCACATCCTCATCAGCATGTGCTGTCACTTGAGTTTTTTATCTTAGCCATTCTAATGGGTGTAAGATGGAATCTCTGAGTTGTTTTGATTTGCATTATCTGGTTTTTGGGTTTTTTTTTTTTTTTACTGCATCCTGTCACTGATTGTCTTCCTCTTTATTCAAATTCTTTTTCATATTAATTCCTTAAATTAATACTTTTAAATGAAAGGTTTGTTCTCTCTTCTTGGTATCATCTTTTATTTTAATTTATTTTTTATTTCTTCAAATTATGTCTCAATCATAATCCCCTCCCTACTCCCCCATCCAGTCCCACCCTTCCACCCTCTTCCTCCTCAGCCCCCCATCCTCTTCCCTTTTTTAAGTTTAAGGTATATCTTTTTCCCCCAAACAGCTCCCCCTTTCAGTACAACAAATGGTTCTTTCTCTTATAACAATAAATACAATACAAAACAACAGAAATAAATAGACTGCAATTATGAGAGTTATATGGCTTAGCATACATTCCCAATGTCCAGTCCATATGTATTTGGCACCTGACTTTAACATTCTACTATCTAACCATTTCCATGAGTTTACAGTTCTATATCTAACTCAGCTTTCATACTAACTTGCATCACAATTTTTAAAACATCTTCTTAGATCCAGAATGCCCTCTTGATTCCTAAACAACTCAAAATTTAACTATGAGACTCTAGCTATCTATTCTTCAACCACTTCAGAGACCTGAGAGGGATAAATATATCTGATTATATAGGAAGTGCAGGGCCCGCAGCTTCCAAAACTAAGAAATGACATACCAGTGGCTGCCTGGACAGTTCCCATTTTCTCTCCATACATTAAAGCATCAATCTTCAGTCGTTTGGCCCCGTTTCTCTGACAGACATGATTGTAGAGCAGGAATTATGAAGGACTTGCCTACCCTGTCTTGGCAGAGCTAGGCTGTCGACTTACCTGATTCCAAGTTTTGTCCTTTTTGGACAGCATTCTGTCTACAGTTGAAGCAAGGGGTTTTTCTTGCCAAGAGATAGGCTTGCCACTAATTCAACCATCTCCCACTGGAGATTCTTCGATGCTCATCTTCTACTTGGAGTAGAATAGGGGGTGCTGTCAGGAGTTGACATGTCTTGATATCAAAAAAAAATCTTAAGTTAAGAAAACATCTTTGAATGCCATATTCTGCAGATCTCTTGAGGTTTTTGAAGATGCCCTATCTATCTCTTATATTTAGATAAGCAAATGTTGCTTGTCTCTTAGCAACTTGATTTCTGAGTAGCTTAGAAATTAACTGTGATAAACAGTCATAGTACCTGATGACTAAGGAAGTTGAACATTTAAGTGCTTCTCAGCCATTAGAGATTCCTTTGCTGAGAATTCTCTGTTTAGATCTGTACCCTATTTTGTTGTTGTTGTTTTTTGTTTTGAGACAGGGTTTCTCTGTGTAGCCTTGACTGTCCTTGACTCACTTTGTAGACCAGGTTAGCCTTGAACTCACAGAGATCTGCCTGCCCAAGTGCTGGGATTAAGGGCGTGTGCCACCATTCCCAGCCTGTACCCCATTTTTAATTGGGTTATTTTGTTTGTTGATGTCTAGTTTCTTGAGTTCTTTTTTTTTTTTTTTTGGTTTTTCGAGACAGGGTTTCTCTGTGTAACAGCCCTGGCTGTCCTGGACTTGCTTTGTAGACCAGGCTGGCCTCGAACTCACAGAGATCCACCTGCCTCTGCCTCCCAACTGCTGGGATTAAAGGCGTGAGCCACCACGCCAGGCAGAATGTGTAGCCCAGGCTGGCCTCGAACTCGTGATCCTCCTGCCTCTGCCTCCTTCAGCAAATCCTACCGGCGTGCGCCACCACAACCGGCTCTTGAGTTCTTTATATATTTTGGATATTAGTCCTGTCAGACATGGAGTTGATGAAATTCTTTTCTCAATCTGTAAGCTGCCATTTTGTCCTTTTGACAATGTTCTTGGCCTTACAGAAGCTTTTCAATTTAATGAGGTCTCATTTATGAATTGTTAATCTTAGTGCCTGAGATGTTGGTGTTCTTTTCAGGAAATTGTCTCCTGTGCCAATGTGGTCAAGGCTATTTCCCTTCTATCAGATTCAGTGTATTGTATTCAGTTTTATGTTCAGGTCTTTGATACACTTCGATTTCAGTTTTGTTCAGGGTGATAGATATGGATCTATTTGCCTTCTTTTACATACAGACATCTAGTTAGACCATCACCATTTATTGAAGATGCTTTCTTTTTTTCTGTTATATAATTTTGGTTTCTTTGTCAAAAACCAAGTATCTATAGTTGTGTGGATTTACTTGGGAGTCTTTGATTAATTTCCATTGATTAACCTGTATGTTTTTATGCCAGTACCATGCTGTTTTTATTACTATTTCTCTGTAGTAGAGCTTGAGATTAGGGATGGTGATACTTCCAAAAGTTCTTTTATTGTATAGGATTAGTTTAGCTATCCTGGCTTTTTTGTTTTGTTTTATTTTGTTTTTCATATGAAGTTGAGTATTGTTCTTTTAAGGTGTGTAAAGAACTGAGTTGGAATTTTGTTGAATTTGGAGATTGCTTTTGGTAGGATGGCCATTTTTGCTATATTAATCCTACTGATCCATGAGTATGAGAGATCTTTCCATCATCTGATATCTTATTCAATTTCTTTTTTCGAAGATTTAAAGTCTTTTTCATATAGGTCTTTCACTTGCTTGGTTAGAATTACACCAATATATTTTATATTATTTGTGGCTATTGTGAAGTGTATTGTTTCCCTAACTTCTTTTTCAACCCATTTATTATTTGTATATAGGATGGCTACTGATTTTTGTGAGTTAATTTTGTATCCAGTCACTTTGCCGAAGGTGTTTATCAGCTCTAGGAAGTTCTCTGGTAGAACGTTGGGGGTCACTTATGTACAATATCATATCATCTGTGAATATTGATACTTTGACTTCTTCCTTTCCAATTTGTATCTCCTTGATCTCCTTTATCTGTCTTATTGCTCTAGCTAAAATTTCGAGTACTATATTGAATAGATACAGAGAGAGAGGGCAGCTTTGTATTGCCCGTAACTTTAGTGGAATTGCTTTAAGTTTCTCTCCATTTAATTTGATGTTGGCTCTAGGCTTGCTCTATATTGCCTTTATTATGTTTAGTTATATCTCTTGCATCTCTGATCTCTTCAAGACTTTTATCATGAAGGAGTGTTGGATTTTGTCAAAGGCTTTATCAGCATCTAAGCAGATGATCATGTGGGTTTTTTCTTTGAGTTTGCTTATATGGTGGATAACATTGATGGATTTTCTTATGTTGAACTATCCCTGCATTTCTGCGATGAGCCCCCTACTTGACCATGGTGGATGATGTTTTTGATGTGCTCACAGATTTGGTTTTTGAGTATTTTATTGAGTATTTTTGCATCAATGTTTATAAAGGAAATTGGTCTGAAATTCTCTTTCTTAGTTGAGTCTTTGTGTGGTTTAGGTATCAGGGTGACTATGGCCTCATAGAATGAATTTGGCAGTGTTTCCTCTGTTTATATTTTGTGTGAATAATTTTAGGAGTATTGGTATTAGCTCTTCTTTGAAAGTCTGGTGTAATTCTGCACTAAAACCATCTGACCCTGGGCATTTTTTTTTTTTTTTTTGGTTGGAAGACTTAATGACTTCTTCTATTTCCATAGGGGTTATAGGTCTATTTAGATTGTCTACCTGATCTTGATTTAAATTTGATAAGTGGTATCTATCAAGAAAACCATCCATTTCTTTAGATTTTTCAATTTTATGGAGTACAGATTTTTTTTTTAAAGATTTATTTATTATGTATACAATGTTCTGCCTGCAGGTATATCTACAGGCCAGAAGAGGGCACCAGATTTCATTATGGATGGTTGTGAGCCACCATGTGGTTGCTGGGAATTGAACTCATGACCTCTGGAAGAGCAGCCAGTGCTCTTAACCACTGAGCCATCTCTCCAGCCATCTCTCCAGTACAGATTTTTAAGGCAGACTTAACGATTCTTTGAATCTCCTTGGTGTCTGTTGTTATATCTCCCTTTTCATTTTTGATTTTGTTAATTTGGATATTGTCTCTCTGCCTTTTAGTTAGCTTGGCTAAGAGTTTGTCTATCTTGTTGATTTGCTCAAAGAACAAGCTCTTTGTTTCCTATATTCTTTGTATTGTTTTCTTTGTTTCTGTTTTATTTATTTCATCCCTGAGTTTGATTATTTCCTGCTGTGTACTCCTCTTGGCTGTGTTTGCTTCTTTTTGTTCTAGAGCTTTTAGGTGAGTTGTTAAGTTACCAGTATAAGATCTAATTTCTTTATACAGGTACTTAGTGCTATGAACTTTGCTCTTAGCATTGCTTTCATTGTGTCCCATAAGTTTGTATATATTGTTCATTCATTTTCATTGAATTCTAGAAATTCTTTAATTTCTTTCTTTATTTCTTCCTTGACTCAATGGTCATTGAGTAGAGAGTTGTTCAGTTTCTATGAGTTTGTGGACTTTCTGTTGTTGTTGAAGTCCAGATGTAATCCGTGGTGGTCTTATAAGATATAAGGGTTTTTTTTTTTCAGTTTCTTTGTATCTTTTGAGACTTGTTTTGTGACCAAGTGTATGATCAATTTTGGAGAAGGTTCTGTGAGGTGCTGAGAAGAAGGTGTATTTTTTTGTGCCTGGGTGAAATGTTCTGTAGATATTTGTTAATCCATTTGAGTCATGATGGCAATTAGTTCAATTATTTCTCTGTTCAGTTTCTGTTTGGATAAACTGTACATTGGTGAGAGTGGGGTGTTAAAACCTCCAACTATTAATTACATAAGATTCAATGTGTGACTTAAGCTTTAATAATGTTTCTTTTACAAATATGGATGCCCTTGCATTTGGGGCATAGATATTCAGAATTGAGATGTCATTTCATTTTGGTGGATTTTTCTTTTGATGAGTATGAAGTGCCCTTCTCCATCTCTTTTGATTAATTTTGGTTGGAAGTCTATTTTATTAGATATTAGAATGGCTGCTCCAGGTTGCTTTTTGGATCCGTTTGGCTGGAAAATCTTTTTCTGCCTTTTACTCTGAGGTAATGTCTATCTTTGATGTTGAGGTGTATTTCTTGTAGGCACCAGAAGGATGGATGCTGTTTTCAATCCATTCTGCTAGCCTGTGTCTTTTTATTGGGGAATTGAGTCCATTGATGTTGAGAGATATTAATGGTCAATGATTGCTAATTTCTGTTATTTTGATGTTAGTGATGACTGTGTGTGTGTGTGTGTGTGTGTGTGTGTGTGTGTTCTTTTGGTTTTGCTGGTGTGAAATTATTTCCTGTGTTTTCTTGGGTATAGTTAAACTCTTTGGGTTGGAGTTTTCCTTCTAGTAGCTTCTGTAGGGCTGAATTTGTGGATAGATATTGTTTAAGTTTGTTTTTGTCATGGAATATCTTGTTTTCTCCCTCTATGGTAATTGAAAATTTGTTGGGTATTAGTAGTCTGGGCTGTCATCTGTGGTCTTGTAGAGACTTCAAGACATCTGGCTTTTAAAGACTCTATTGAGAAGTCAGGTGTAATTCTAATAGGTCTGCTTTTATGTGTTACTTGGCCTTTTTCTTGCAGATTTTAATATTCTTTCTTTGTTCTGTACTGTTCTGTGTTTTCATTATGTGGCAGGGGGAGGGGAATTTTCTTTTTTGGTCCAGTCTATTTGTTGTTCTGTAGGTTTCTTGAACATTTATAGGCATCTCTTTCTTTAGGTTAGGGACATTTTTTTTCTATGATTTTGTTGAAAATATTTTCTGGTCCTTTGAGCTGGGAATCTTCTCCTTTGTCTGTTTTTATTATCTTATGTTTGGTCTTTTCATAGTGTCTCAGATTTCCTGGATGTTTGTGTCAGAAATTTTTTATATTTAACATTTTCTTTGACCAATATATCAATTTATTCTATTGTATCTTTTACCCTGAGATGCTTTCTTCCATCTCTTGTATTCTGATGGTGGTACGTCATCTGTATTTTTTGTTCTCTTACCTAGGGTTTCCATCACCAGGTTTGCTTCAGCTTGTGTTTTCTTTATTGCTTCTATTCCCATTTTCAGATCGATCTTGAACAGTTTTATTCATTTCCTTTACCTGTTTGATTATAGTTTTCTGTATTTCTTTAATCAATTTATTAATTTCCTCTTTAAAGACCTCTATCGTCTTCACAAGACTGTATATAAGGTCATTTTCTTGTGCTTTAGCTGTGTGAGGATATGCAATGCTCGCTGTAGTAGGATAGCTGGGCTATGGTAGTGCCTTATTTCCCTGGCTGTTGTTGATTGTATTCTTACACTGGCCTTTAGCCATCTGGATTTTACAGTTATTATAGGTATAGATGCTGATTTCTGAGTTCATCTTTGCTGAATGAATGTTTTTTTTTTTTTAATTTTCCCCTTTGATTTCTGTTTCTGCTCTGTCTTTTCACCTGAGTGGCCTGGGGTTCTGGCTACTAACAAGTGTTCAAGTAGGGTGTCTCCCTTGGGGGTTTTGTGGCCTGTGTGTCTTCTGGGGTTTCAGCTGCTAACATTGCGTCTAGGGTCCTAGTACCAGCATGGCCTGTTGTCCCTGGTCCAGTGGATCTCAGGGAAATCAGTTTGAGTTGTGGGCCAGAAAATGGAGTGTAGGGGACTGAGGGCAGTTTACCACTGTGTGCTTTAGGTGGACATGGCAGGCAGGGGACTGGAGGGGGTGTCTTACCTGATTGTTCCTGGTGCTGGTAAGCCTCCAGGAAAGCAGAGGAAGTTGTGGGCCAGAAAATGGAGTCCAGTTTAAGATATTAGGTGTGTTTTAAGGGGACTTGGTGGGCAAAGGGTTGGGGCAGGATCTTACCTGTTGTCCCTGGTATCAGCAGGCCTCCAGGAAAGCAGGCAGAGTTGGAGACTGGAAAATAGAGGGCAGAGGACTGTGCCGGGCATGCTTTAAGAGAACTTCACATGATAAAATATTAGTCAGCCATAAAAGGAAGGAAATTTTGCCACCATCTGTCACATGGATGAACCTTGAATGTTTTATGCTAAGTAAAACAAGCCCAGCACAAATAGCCAGACACAATTTGATCCTATTCCTCTGAGAGCCAGGTATAATCAGTCACAGAGATGGAGAGGATGACAGTAGTTACCTGGGCTGCAGGGATAGAGTGGGTAATGCTGTTCCATGGGTTCAGAGTTTATCTTTCGGAAGATGGTAATGCCTAGAGATGGAGGGTGGCAATGGTTTAACGTTTCTGTAAATGTGCATAATGCCACTGACTCACACATAAAATGGTTAAAATGGCACATTTTATGTTATACATATTTCACTGCAATGAAAAAGTAGTAGCATTTGTTCCATTCTGACATGTGTTTTCACTGCCAAATGTCCAAAACTGGATAGCAAATAACTCTGTGGGAAATGTTCTCCTTGCATATCTCTCACAAAGACAGAAGTTTCCAAAGTGTTGTCTTTCAAGAGGTCCATGAGGTCAAATGATTTACATAATATTGTCAAGGCAAGATGTACCATTTGGTCTGGTGGCACAAAAGCAACAGTGGCACTTAAACAGGAACAGAAATGTTGTGGCCACACCTGCAGTCACTGTGTCCTGGAGTACCCACAGTGTAAAAGATATGCCTTTGATGAACAGAATAAATTGTTGATCTAATTAGCACCTTGGAACACATATCTATTTACTACATGGTATGAGGTGTTGAGAGGAAATCTGGATAAAGCCTTTTTGTCCTTCCCTGCAGAGTAATAGTTGCCTCAAGGAAACGAATTTGTGAGACTGTGTGTCTGATATAAACAGCCAGTGTTTGCATAGGACATCCATTCAAAAGCATGAATGACAGGCAAAGTGAGCCTATTCAGATGGGGCATCTGGAGACACTCACTCAAAGGAGAATGGATGGAGCCCCTACCTTTGGGGAGAATGAGAAATATTGCTGCCAATGCTAAAATGCAAAGCACTCCAAAGATGTGGGAACCTGGACAACTCATGCTCACAATGCATATGAATTTGAGTGCTTCCCAATACTTAATGGTTGTCCTGGTAGCATCACTGGTGGAAGAAATTAATGTGATTATTTGGTATCTAATAATTAAACACATCAGTCTTGTGAAAGGTCCGTGTGGCTAGTGAACTATTGTCTTCCAAACAACCAATGCATCTTAATCCAAAATTGTACACAGGTCAGAGACCTACTAGGATGCAAGATGGAGCCTCAGAGTTGATTTCATCAGGTGCTGCAAGTTTGCTGCTGGGGCCTTGAGTTCTGCTTGCTGTGTTATGGTGTAATATCAAAGCAGAAGATCAATAGTCCTAGAAAGATAATGTTCGAATCTGAGCAAGGCAAAGGGTTCTTTCTAAACTTCAAGAGACTTGGAAGGAAGGACAGATAGACAAATCCAATTGTTCTTCCACCAAGCCTGATAATTGCAAAATCATCTAAGGTATCCTTCTCGTTAATTTTTTTTCTATTTTTAAAAGTAGTTATTTTGAATTTAAAATATGTATGCTAACGTATAGTGGTCTGTGAATTAGCCCTTTGTTAAGTAAATGTTTTTTAACATTTATTTATTTCTTCAAGTTACATCTCAATCATAAGTAAATATTTTTATTGAACAATTCTGCATTATTTTCTTATGAGTAGATATGATTAATATGTGCAAAAGCTCTTTAGGGCTCCTCAGCAGATTTTGGGAGGCAAGTCAATCTCATGATCAAGGAGTCTGAGGTCCTTTTAGGTAACATATGGTCTTTAGTGCTTAGCAAGGAAATATATGAGTGAATGAATGAACGCATGAACAAGAATGTGAAGACGTAGCTGCTACAAATACGGTTACATGGACCAGGAAGAGGGCTCAGAGAGGTAAAGCAATTGACACAAGTATGAAGATCTGAGTTCAGATTGCTAGAACCCACATGAAGTTGTGCACCTTAGCAGGCATCTGCGATCCCAGTGTGCCCAGGATAAGATGGAAATGCAGACAGAAGAGTCCCTCAGAACTCACAGGCCAGTTAGCCCGATGCACAGAGCAGTGATGCAAAAGACCTTGTCTCAAACAAAGTGGAGGGTGAGGAATGACACCAGAGGTTGTGCTCTGTGGTAAGCATGAATCCACACTCTCACATATGCAGAGGAACACACCCACCACACCCACACCACCCATACGCACCATACTCATTCAAACATGAAATGTGTAGGTGGCATACTATTTTTCTGTCACAGTGAGTAATACCTCACAGAAATAGCCTGAAGAAGAACAGATTGATTCTGGCTCACCCTTTCAGAGGTCTTCATTCCATCTAGGTGAGGAAGGTGACTGGAGTATGTGGGGAAGTTTCCTCACAGGTTGGTCAAGAAGTAGAGAAGGCTGATTGGAGCCAAGGGTGTTGGGCTATAAGCTTCAAAGGGCTGCCTCCAGGGACCTACTTCTGCCAGCCAGGCCCTCGCCCCCAAAGGTTCCTACAGCCACACCCCCAAAACTGAAAGCCGGGGGTGAGGGTGGGGTGCTCTCAAACCATGCCAAGTGCTGAGAAGAACTGAAATGGATCCTGGGAAGCCGTCTAATGAGGCATCCAAAGTGGGATATTAGCAATGCCTGACTGGGAGATCCTGCTGCTGAATGAGGCTTTTCAGTTACTTGAGGATAACTTTTAAGAAGGTTAAGAATATTTTGAAATTGTTATGGTGTGTGTGTGTGTGTGTGTGTGTGTGTGTTTTGTATGTGTGGGAACATTCATGCCACAGCACATATGTGAAGGTAAGTGCACAACTTTCTTAGAATTCATTCTCCTCTTCCACCTTTATGTGGGTTCCAGAATCAGAGCTAGGTCATCAGACTTAAGTAGTAAGGGCCTTTAGTGTTGAGCCATCCTTCTGGCTCCAGTTAAGAATATTTTTTCTATTCTTAAAATTAATTTATTCTCATCAAGATGGCTTAGTGAGTAAAGGTGCTTGCTGCCAAGTCAGACAACCTAAGCTCGATCTCCTGGACCAACATGGTAAGCCAATTCTCTCCATTTGCTGTCTGACCTACACATGCACCCTGTCAGACACAAGACCTTCACTAACTAAGTAAGTAAATGTAACGATACTCAAACAACACAAAAGATGACTCCTCGTGTGAATAAACCGTGGGCTACATTTGAAAATATTTTAAAAACAGTTATAAGCAGTCGTGGAAGTTGGCTGTTGGAAGATGCTTGCTTCCCTTGCATGTATAAGGACCTAAGTTCAAGCCCAGAAACCATATCTTAAAAAGCCAGATGTGGAGTCAAGCACTTGTTATCCCTGCTCTGAAGAGACAGAAACCAAACTGATACCCAAAGAATGGCAGCTGAGGTTTTTCCCTGCTCCCCACAGGCACTTAAACACATGGGAAGGTACATACATGAACACAAAGACACACACACAGACACAGACACACACACAGACACACACACACATACACACAGACACACAGACACACACAGACACACACACATACAGACACACACACACAGACACACACACAGACATACACAGACACACACACACAGACACACACACACAGACATACACAGACACACACATACAGACACAAAGGCACACACACACATAGACACACACATAGACATACACACACACACACACAGACACACAGATACACACACACACACACACACACACACACACACACACACACACACCTACAAGCCTATCATCCTCATTCCATCACAGAAACCAAAAGCTTACCAGAAGGAAGGAACTGAGCTCTCTTAGGATGAGTAAGTAACATCCTTGGCATATAGAACATTTTTTTCTTGGAATCCATTCCCTTTTCCAGAAAAACTACCCCTGGTCATCATCTTCTCTTTGTTGCAGTATGAGGAATACTATACCAAGTACTAGACTTCGCAAGTATCAGAACAGGGTCATTAATGCTTCCCTACCATGAAGCAGGTAGTGGCTGTTTCAGGAGTGGTAGACCACACCCTCTGTGTTACAGCTTCTCCCCATATCACAATTGCAGCTTGGATGTTGCATAAACAAAGAAATGGTAGACAGCCAACATCATTTTTATGCAAAAAAAGGCAAACAGCAACAAAAACAGGTGGTGGCTGCCTTTGGCCCAGAGCCAAATCCTGACCTAGCAATCTACAGAGGATTGGCTGGGAACTGAGTTGAGAGACCCTTCCTGTCTGCTGACTGTGGGCTCTGAGGTTAGCAAAATTGTAGGCATCACTAATTCCCTGGCAAGTCTCCCCGTGAAGGCAGCTGGTCTCCAGGGAACACTAAGACCACCCGTGCAGGTGTCTGAGGAGTGTAAGAAAACACAAAACCCCCCAAACCTGGCCTGAAGGGCAATCAGTGCACAGGGAGCATAGCCCACTGGTGTCCAGACAAAGAGATGGGGGAAAGGCAGGTTGGATGTCTGTCCCCATTGACAGGCATGACATGTGTGACAAGTGAGGGATGTCTGTCACTGGAAGGGAGCTCACACCAGAGCTCCTTCACAAGAACACCCCCTCTTTCTCTGTACTTTTTTTTTAACATTTATTTATTTATTATGTATACAGTATTTGCTCTACACATATTTCCCCGGGCAGATCTCAATGTAGATGGCTGTGAGCCACCATGTGGTTGCTGGGAATTGAACTCAGGACCTTGGGAAGAACAGCCAGTGCTCTTAACCTCTGAGCCACCTCTCCAGCCCTCTCTGTACTCTTATACAAATAGAATTTTGGATTGATTTAGAGGTGTGCCTAACTACAGCCATTTTCAGCAAACTATAAATCCCTGACTTCTCTCCAGAACAAAGAAGGGCGATTTCACTATCTCCTTCCGAAGTGCAGAGCTTGCTCAAGCAGCCCTCTGCCCTTGTGGGTATATCCCCCACCTCCCACAGCCACAGCTCTGTCCATCAAGACAGAGCCATGTGCAGATGGTGACAAAGGCAGGGGAGAAGGAGCCGAAGTGTGTCTGCCATGGGAGTGTAGAGCCTCGAGCATATGGCCTGGAAGACTGTCAGGAATTTCACGGGACATTGCATGTGGGTAGGACCCAGGCATCCACTCAGGAGCAGGATCTAGTAAAGGAGCAAGAGAGGCAGCAGAACATAAGAGTCCCTTGGGAATATTCAGAGCAAATGCAGATATGTGGCCAACATCACTGGGGTAGGTTTCTTGCTCGAGTCGTAGGTGCACACACCAAAACAACAAAACCAAACCAAACCCTTGGGAAACATGAGCCTGCACTCACAAAAGATACCACCCTATTGGTTGTCACTGTTAATTAAAAAAAAAAGTGGACATCAAAATAGAACATATTTTTATTTACCTCTGGGGGAGAGGGAAAACAATACTTAGTGTTGGTGTTAGTGCATAGAAAGGAATAGTCTTTCCAGTGTGCTGGGGGGGGGGTGGTAAAAGATGGGTACATGTCAGCTTTCAATCAGTCTGGTAATGCGTACTGGGAATTATAAAAGCACCCTTAATCACTAACTCAGTAATTCCACTTCCGTGGATATGTGCAGAATAAATGAAGATCACCACCTCCCTCTGACAGAGCCACTACCTCTATTAATGGAACCATGCTGCTAATAGCTTTTTCTGGCAGATCTGCATGTCACACACTGTGCACGTCAGGCTAGAATGCCACTTTCTCCCAGGAGTGGTATGGCAAACTGATATCCACATCAGTTTTTGGGTTTGGGAGGATTTCCCAAACATAACAATATTTATTCTTGGTTGAGTCAGTCTATCACCCAATCAGCTGAATTCTCACACTCACCTGTCACTCAGAAAAGCCTCAGCTTCTCTCAGCTTAGCAACTTCAAACGGCATCAGTCACTCTGCCACCCGTTCAAGCCACACTCCCCAGATGAGGTAAAACCAGACACAGTGGAACACTGAGCCAGTAGCAGGGCCCCTGGATGGCTCCTTCCTCCCACACCTTTGATCCTTTAGAGAGAAAATGGAGTTGCTAGCTAGAATCTAGGCACAGTCCTCAGTCATGACTGGAAGCAGGCACAGAAGGTCACATCGGATGCCCCTCAGAAGCTCAGCAAGACAACTAGAAGAAAAGGGAAAAAGGAGAAAGCACATGCCCATGGGAAATTTTCCGGACAGCTGGCCCTGCAGCCCCAGCTTTTCCAAATCCCCATGTACCAGGTCTCTCTCATCAGCTCACACCACCTGCCCTGACCCCCTAAGACATTTCTTACCTGTCATCAGTGAGACAGGAAGGAGGCAGTGGCCTTGTAAGTCTAATGGTATGCCAAGAAGCCACTGTTAGTGTTATGGCCACATCCAGCAAATTTTGCACTTGCTACTTGCCATGGAAGGGGGCAAAGTCCTTGCTGATGACTGTCTAATAAGATAAGGGGGAGAGGGAATCACCCAGAGAATGCAGAGGTACCCTGAAGACTTTAGAAAACCCTAGAGGAGACTGACATTAAGGCCTACCCAGCTTAGTCCTTAGGTGTGGATCCTGGAGCCCTGATCTTTGCCCCATGGGTGAGCAAGCATAAGGAGGGAAAGAATGTGAACTGGGTGAAGGGAGGGGTGCCACATCATGAGGGTGAGGTGGGATGTTGATCCTCCACAGTATCCCTGAGTGTCCTCCATCTTCAACAGCACTCACCCCAACGAGCCCACAGGACAGCCCGGGATGACAGTATAACCTATTAAAATGCTGGAATTTTTTAAAACATCCAAATAAAATCCAAGGCAGCAAAGTCAGTCCTAAAGGCTCCACGCTGTAGCTCATTAATATTTGTCAGGTGATTTAACACAGCATATTTGAGGGGCAGTAGAGAAGGGAATGCTGCCACGGGCACTTCTGGGGAATGTGTCTGTGACAGACAGCTTTTCATCGCCATGACAAAATACTCGAGAGGAATGGCGAGTGTAAAGGAGGAAAGGCGACTTTTGGTTCCCAGCTTCATGCACCATGGTGGAGAACACATGGAGGAAGCAGCAACGCTGCTCACCTCAGGACTACAAGGAAACAAGAGAGAAAGGGATTAACTATGGGCAAAGTATGCGCCTCAAAATTACATCCCCAGTGACATGAATTTTCCCAATGTCCTCACCTCTGAAAAGCTCATGAAGGTATCAAGTCATCTGACCAGGGGCATTTCCCCACTGAAGAAGTTACAGTGCTCAGTCTAACCGTCCACTTCTAAAGGACCCACTCTGAACAATGTTACATTGCTGCATTTGGAGCCACACCTTTCCTTCAGAAGATGTTCCAAGCCATTTTGTATCCAGTAGAAAACATTTCCCCTCTGTGGTTTGGTCTAAAGATGCTTGTGTCCACAGACCTATTTGCAGGCAAAGGACCTTAGTGACTTCCCCTCCTGCACCCCCCCCAACACACACACACGTTAATTCTCCCTTCTCCTGTGCCTCAGGGCAGGGATACTTCACTGTAGTTTTCTTGTGAGTATGAAGAGAAGAGACTTGCTCCCAGCTTTCAGGGCCTTCAAAAAATCAAGCTGCATTAAAGCATTTGTCAACTGGATGAATGAGTCCTCAAGAGGGGGCTTGACTCTGCCTGTGTGTGAGTTCCTTTTATGTCCTTGTGACTACATCCCCTGAAAGAAATAACTTGAGGAACGACTTCCTTTGCCTTGCTTCTTGAGGTGTGTCAGTCTATCATGCTGGGGAAGTTGTGATGGCATTCAAGGTGGCAGCAGAAACTTGTGCAGAGACTCCCATGATTGCAGCAGATAGCAAAAGTGGGACAGGGAGCAGAGACAATTGTGAAGGAACTAGTGCTGGGGATACCCTCAAAGGCTCACCCATAGGGTCTGTCTACTCCAGCCAATCCCGACTTTCTAAAGGATCCACAGCCCGCCCCACCCCCCACCCCAATGGTGCCACTACTAGGGGAACAAGTGTTCCAGTGAGTGTGGAGGACACTTCAAATTCTAACCCTAATTCAGGGAGGGACTGAGGTTGCTCCTTCTTTCCCTCCTCTGTCATTGGAGTGCCACACTGTTCGCACAGAGCAGATGAGTTGGGTCAGGTGGCATTCTGTTCCAACATCAAAGCCCTTTGACTTCTACCTTTCTAAGCTGTCACGCTCAGCCTTTTTGGAGAGCCCATCCTTGTCGTACAACAAATATTTGAGGAGTTCTTACTTTATTCAAAGGAGAGAGTTTTAAAGGAACAGAAACAGCATACCTCTGACCTCCAAATCCCTTCCCATCTCTAACGTCCTTCGGTTCTGAGAAGAAAATTCCACCAGGTTGGCCACTTGCCTGCAGCTCTCACTGCAGCCCAGCATGAGGATCCTAGCAGCTAGCTGGGGCTATGTATGTCTCTTGGAAAACTTGACTTTCCAGGTAAGATATCTTGATCAAAAAGATCCACCTGGTTTAAAATGCAGGGCCACTCAGGGATGACAGTGCAGGTTACAGAGCTGTGTCCCAACTGCAGGAGCTTCTGAGAGGGGAGCTGGGAGGGACCCCAGTGCCATGCGGCAGCAGACCTTGAAGGGCTCAGCTGGGGATACAGGTGGAAATCCCAGGACATAGGTCCATGTGGTCCCTCACGGGTCGAATCTCAGTATTTCTTCCTTCTCATGACCGGCTGGAAATCCAAGGGGTAGCTCTTAGTAACCTTCAGTTACTGAGGGAACCACAGTACGGCCTGTGATTTTAGCCAGAACACAACCTCATACTGGCCACTGCTCAAGTCCTCCCCTCCAGTACAGACAGACACTCCCTTTCCAGAGGTAGCACTAAACTGCAGCATTTATTCCATGGCACGTGAGTGGCTTCTTTCATGGGTAGGTGGTGACTGAGAAGTTGTTTCTCAGCAGCAAGGGAAGGATTGACTCCATGTCATTATTTGACTTTTTTTTTTTTTGGTTTTTCGAGACAGGGTTTCTCTGTGTAGCCCTGGCTGACCTGGACTCACTTTGTAGACCAGGCTGGCCTCGAACTCGCAAAGATCCACCTGCCTCTGCCTCCCAAGTGCTGGGATTAAAGGCGTGCGCCACCACTGCCCGGCTCATTATTTGACTCTTTTTTTTTTATTGTTATGTACATAATTTCTTTTTTTTTAATAATTTATTTTTTATTTCTTCAAGTTACATCTCAATCACAATCCCCTCCCTACTCCTCCCTCCAGTCCCACCCT
>CAJQZJ010034466.1:4328568-4367300 GCA_907164525.1 Lophiomys imhausi | reverse complement strand
ATATATATATATATATATATATATATATATATATATATATATATATAACTCTTTTTTGGAAGGGTTAATTTCAGAGGAGACCCTCACTCAGGGTGAGGAATGTCTTGCAGCAGCATCCCGGTCTGGAGGAAAGGCTGCTGCTGTTCACCTGCCTGCCTGCCTGCTTTGCTGAGGAGTGAATTTCTTCTATGGCTACCACTGCTGCTGCTGCTTTTTGTTGAGATCTGAACTCACTTTTTGGCTTTTTGATTTTAATTGAAGACCCAGTCGTCCTCTAGATTGGGCTGTTGAGGCACTCATTCTTATGAACTAAACATTAAAATGTTCTCAGCCCTTTCAGCATGAAGATGGCTATTATTGGACTGCTCAGCCTGAATTGTATGAGCCAATATCATAAGTTCTTTCTGTAATATATGCCCACCGTAACCATTCCATTTCTCTGGGAACCCCTGGATGATACACGTTCACTAAGCTGGGCTTGGACAGAACTGTCCAGCCTACGATGTACTCTCTTTCTGATATTAATAAACCTTTCTGTATAATTTCCTAGGAAAATGAGTTCAACAGGTTCTTTGTTCCAGAATGTATGTTTGGGTAAAACTCAAGGTATTGGGTAGCTTCTGTTAATATAATAAAGTGGATAATTCCAGGAGATGCTTTATGGACTAGCAGGAGTTGGAGATCTCTCTCTTGTAAGTTTAGAACATGAACTATCACACATGGATGAGGGATTTCTTAGAAAACAGAATCCATCTGAAAGCTTGGCAGGGTATTTCTTTGTTAAGGGTCATTAACTTTACTCTTTCAGAATAGATTCCTGTAGGTTTCACTTGAGATCAAACTGTGGCTAGCCAGAAAGACTGTAAAATAAGTTAACAGAAAATATTAAGAATGTTCCTCCTGGAATCATACATCTTTTAAAGCAAAAATATGTGTTGACAGCTTAATGGATTTTTTGAATGGGTTAAAATTGAATAACCAAGATGACAAATACATGAACCTGTTGGGCTCAACACGGTGCTGGCTTCCTATGTACCTTTCCACTAATACAATACTTACAAAGAACTCAAACATGAGCAGAGATGTAATGCCACAAAGGTGGGACCTATGTGGAGGTCTCTCTACACTCCTGAACATGACTATCTGTCCAGCACCCATCCTGGACAAGTCTTCAAACCCTGAAAAGTAATGTCCAAAAAAGGGGGACCAGAAAAAAAGTAAAAACAAGAACAATAAGAAAAGAAATCCTTTGACATGCACTTAGAGGTTAGAAAAACAGTTACAAAGGGCAGTCTACAAAAAATAATCTTGAGCAGCAATAGGTAATTGGACTTATACAGAGCAAATGACTGCTGTTACGTATTTGTATCACTCTACAGAGTTGTTTTAAAGCTTACACAGTTTCCATAGCTGATAAACATAAACAGAACCAACATTTGCTATCACCATTACACTGGCCCCGTTAGGATGCTTTCACAAGATTATGGGGGGACAGTGGTGGGTTCCCAGCTCACAGTAAGTGCTAAAGATGAAAGTTGAACTAAATGCTTACTATTGGAACTCTGTATTCTTTCAACACACTATTGTGTCCATTCCTCAAGGCAAACTTCCTCTCTTTTAACTTATTCAAATCAGTTCATAAGGAAGAAAACAAAAGGCAATTTCCACTCAGTGAAATGAAAATACCCATGAAATAAAATGACCATTCAAGTCACAACAGAAAATTAGAGACTGAATACTGTGCTTAACTTGCTACTTGCAGTTCAGATTTTCATTTTAAAATGACCTTTAATCTACATTTATAGGCAACAACACCTGGATGTAGAGTCACGTCAAACTTTATGTCTTAGAATTTACTATTGATAAACAAATAATCAGTAACATGAATTATCAGTTAGAGCTAGTGTGTGGATCTCAGGAGCAGAAATGTCCTTTTCGGTCTCTGAATTCTCCAATGAGAGAAATGATGACAAGCTCCAATTTTAAAGTCATTATAGTATAGAACAAGCAATCAAAGCACTTCCAAGAGCTCTAGAGTAAACCTATTACTGATATTCATTTCTTGGCTGAATCATACATTCTTTGCTCAATATATACTTCAGTAGAGTCCAAGAGTTATAAAACCACTGTGGTCTTCAAGGTAGAATTTTAAGATCACGACCCCAAATGCAAGTAGAGGACCATATACTATGTACAATTTCAGATTGTAGGCAGACAACAGATAGTTCAAATTATTTAATAATAAATTATCTAAAAGTAATAAGTTTCCTTATGCAATTTTTGGAATTATACTATTATGCTTCTTCTTTACAGTGAAAACTATACTAGGTAAAAATATTCTTAAGAATAGTAATTAGAAATTTAACACATTTTGTTTTTATATTTTCATAACAATCAAAAGACGTGTTTTCAGGAGGCCTGAATGAAAATAACATTTGTAAGCAGATATAAATAACATGTGTACCACGTTGCATTAAGAGCAGAGTTTTCTGTCTGATGAGAACATCAGAAGAGAAAGTACCACACCCACATGCACATATATTAGTAGGTATGGCTCTACTGAGATCCGTACAACTTCCATTCTTTACAATCCCTTTCCCACTTTAAGTATGAATGTTTATAGCCCCTTTTCCTTTAGTATATAGGACTACTGCATTACTACTGACACTGTAATGCTATGTATTCATCAAACATACACAAGAATTCACTAGAATGCAAGTCTCAAGTTCACAAGAACAAATAAAATAAAAGCCATGATTTTGAAATTCCTTTATATTAACATGCATTCCTCCAGGTTCATTTTCTTATGATAGAGTATAGACATTATTTTTTAAAGCAAGATCTCATTTAGCACATGTTCACTCCAAATTCACTATGCAGTCAAGAATGACCTTAAAATGATCCTACTTTCTCGACCTCCCAAGTGCTGTGATTACAGATATGTAACACATGCCAACTTAGACTATTTTTAATTAGTACTAAGTCTAAATATTCCATATTTCTCCACTCAAGTAAAATAATACAAATGTATATCATAGTAATTAATTATAAGTATACTCTTTCAAAGCGTATTTTAAAGGCATGATAAACTCACCTTAGAGAGGCCACCTACTTCCAAATAAAAGCAGATGATGAACACATTCCAAGTGACCCAGAGGGCAGTCCACACTGTATACTGGATATGAACGTGTTGAGAAAAAAAGAAAGAAAAATGTAGAGATGAAAACCACATACTTGAAATAAGTCCAAATAGAAATGTCAATACATATAAGTGCTTTGTGAGAAAATAAGGAATATTCAGGAAAAAGAAATCTTTTTATGAAGTACTCAAGGATTTAAAAACTGAAAATACAATGATTCCTACTATTTTTAATGGATGCCTACAAACCTAGAGTTTTAAAATTCTTTTCTGACTTGCAGATACAAGTTAAATCCAAGTGCTCATATGATTTCTGTTTTCTGTGCATCATCTTTTCAGGAGAACACAAGTATTTTGGGGTAGTGTTAAGCATTCTAGATGTTAATTGGTCCTTTATGCTGTCTGTTACTTACATTGACTCTGATTTGTGAAATGAAATGCCGAGACCTGAGACTGGGCAAAGACAGAGAAAGGTGGAACTTCCTGGGGTTAGAACAGGAAGCCTGCACTTTAGACAAAGGATTAATTCATTCCAACCAGCGGCGAGAAGAAGAAAGCATTCGAGCCAGCAGCAGGAAGAAGGAGACACACACCATGGGTCAGAGGAAAGAACCTCATTCCACATGGCCAGGAACATTGGCATATCTTGGAGAATGGCAGTTCAAGGGGACGTATGTATATATGGGGTCATATTGGGTAATAGAATTAAGAGCTAGCTTAGATGGGCCAGGATTGCACAACTCAGGCCAAGGCTTGTTAAAATCCATGTGGTGTCTGTATGCTCATTTATAATGGTGGGTTAAGGATTAGCCGCCAAACTAATTAAATATAATATAAATACTGGTTATATAGTTTAATTAGCCATATATTTTTTACACGAGTATGCAATTTTCCTTGAACCATCAATCTACTCATTACCTGTCTATGGATTTATGTACAATCTACTTCTCTGCCTTTCTATCTGGCCACCTACATAAATATATCTAAATATACAGATAGATTAGACAGATAAATATACAATTCATAAGTGTAAACTGTCTAATTTTAGAAATTTAGTCAAAATAGAACTCCCAGATCTCCAAACAGAGACCTGAAAATGGGTATTGTAGTAAAGGTATCAAACTCTTCTCTGTTATTTTACTGTTAGTAGTATACATGCCCCTGTAATCAAGTAGTGAGAGAATAGCCACATAGACTGTCTTTAAAATCTCAAAAATTAATAACCAAGAGAATGAGCAAACAAGCAGCAGATTTCTGTTACAGAAAATACATTTCATTCACATCCTGGTGGATCAGAAACAGCATTAATAAGAGCATTAGTCAGTCTGATTTAATGTAGTCCAAATCAAACTCCTAAAGGAGCTGTAGAGTATCACTAAAGTCAGCATATTAAACCCCTGAAGGATGGGTCATCTTTTGATTTTCTATATAGTGTCAAAGTTGTCTTATGACCTGCTGCCACCCAGGAGTAACAGCTCTACCTGTAATTCCAGAGGCCTACTACCATCAGGGACTACTAGGCCTATGAACATCAGGACCGGTTAACCAGGTGACTAAAGGACAGCATAGGAACACAAGCAAAAACCAAACCAAGCCAAAAACAAACAAACAAAAACCAAAAACAAAACAAACAAATAAAAAAACAGAAACAAAAACCAGACCAAAGCAAAACAAATAAAAAAACCAACTCAGGGCCATATGGCACCACCATAACCCAGCTATCCCACTACAACTAGCCCTGGATATCCTAACACACTTGAAGTGTAAGAAAACCACCTTAAATCTGATGTTATGAAGATGATAGAGATCTTAAAAGGGGAAATGAATAAATCCCTTAGAGAAATGTAGGAAAATGCAATCAAATAGATGAAGGAAATGAATAAATCCCTTCAAGAATACAGAAAAAAAAACAAACAAACAAACCAAAAAACAAAAACAGGAGAAGCATGTCCAAGATCTGAAAATGGAAATCGAAGCAATAAAGAAAACACAAACAGGCAATCCTGGAGTTGGAAAACCTGGTAAAGAGTACAGGAATGACAGACGCAAGAAGAATCACTAACAGAATAAAAGAGACAGAAGAGAGAATCTCACACCTGAAATATACAATTGAAAAGTGCATTTAAAAGTACTCCATCCTTGTGCAGGGGCCATTCTAATCTTCTCTGTATCATTCCAATTGTTTAGTATATGTGCTGCCAACGCTTATTTTCCTAGCAAAGCTGCCTTATCTTGCCTCAGTAGAAGAGGAGGCACTTAGTCTTGATGCAAATTGATGTGCCAGAGTGGGTTGGTACTGGGTGGGGAGGAGTATGGGGCAAGTGGGAGGGAGGGTGGGGTTAGGAAGAGGGAGGGGGATGGCAATTGGAATGTAAAATAAACAAATTAAAAAACGTTTAAAAAAAGTGCTCCATCTTTTTGAGGACTTCCTACCAAAGGAAGGAGGTGGGGCAAGTAGGTTCCAGGACTCCAGAGGCAAAATGCTGTGAAAGTGAATTGAGAACAGATAAGCAGAGGCCTTAGGAATATTTGAGCCAGGGGAAGAGACTTGTCTGGGCATCTTAACTCAAGTGTCCTCTGCCCCCTGCCTGTCACTCCAGCCCCTTTCTCTCAGAGCCCAGATCTGAATTTCCTTGGACACACATCCTTTTATCCAGTTTAATCATTAATCGCTCGCTCCTTTGCTTCCATGTCATGAACACGATTAATAATTTGTTCAGATGCAAATCTTCTTTATTAGGCAGGGTCTTTGAGAACACTGATTATGATGGAGCTTCTGTGTATATTTATTCCATTTTCCCACTCTTCCACCCTTCAGCTCACAAAGTTCCCTTGAGAGTCATCAGGCATTGCTTTCCTTTCTGGTTTCTTTTCTTTTGCTTCCTTCCTCCCTTCTTACTCCCATGTAAGGAAAAGAAAACCTTGGATATGCCAGAATCTTTAAAGAGAAACATCTCCAAGATGAACACTTCATATTTCTGTTCTTGCCATTGTCTCTTTTAATGTGTTGTGTCATTCATTTTTTTCTCATTTTATTTAAAATCTTAACAAGACTCCTATGGGGAGGGGAGAAAGAAAGCAACGATCATCTGGTAAAACGATTCTTACATGACAAATGCTTCTATCTTAATTTTAAAGGAACGACAACTAATTACTGTGAATGACATCAATTATATGGAGGCCACAATGTGTACCTCAGTAAGCACCCTACAACAGGGTTGGCGGTCCATGCTTGACATACCATACAAGATGGATAATTGCTTGAAATATATCTTGACAAGTGAGACAAATCAATTTTAATAAGCAGAAAACAAATAATGAGAATATATTAAAAATGATTTTGTTCACGCATTTATAACACCCTATGTTAATTAAAATGCTCTGTTACTGTGTTCAGTGAGCAAATTTTTATGCTAGATAGGTCTGCTTTCTAGGATTAGTAGTGTTTTCACTGAAGGTTAATAGTCCTTATTACACTGATAAACTATTAATGTACACATTGCATCTCATTATAGCATCAAGTGTATCATCAGGCCTTCTACTCTATACAAACCTTGTCTTTTCTTGTAAATTTAGAAATCCCTTACACCATGAATGACACTGTCACCCAAATTTATGGACATGGTTTTGTTCTGGGTGAAGCATTATTTGCATTGTCTGTTCCATAGATTGACATTTATTGCACAGTTCAGAATTTCAGAGGTAGAGCAACAATTCAATGTCATATAGAGGGGTTCACAAATTATTTTATCCAATTTCTAATAGAAACTTCATAATGTTTATATGAAGAGACAAGACAATAATACTTACAACCATGATATAACGTGGTCTATACTGAATGGTTCCAAACAAACCCAATATGACAACTATTATATGCAGGAAATTTCCAAGAATTGGTGCCCACTGGAAACCCAGGAAGTCGAAGATCTGCCTTTCCAAAGCTGAAAGCTGCAACAAAGCAAAGAGAGTTCATTAGTGGCTAATCTGAGCTCCATTACATCATCTTAATCATTACCTTCTAGTTGCAGAAATCTGCATATTCAATTCCAATCATGGTTGTAAGCATTAGTTTTTCTTTCTTTCTTCTTTCCTTCCCTCCCCCCTCTCTCAACTTCTCCTCTCGCCCTCCCTTCTCCTTTCCCCCTTCCTTCCTTCTTTCCTTCCCTCCCTCCCTCCCTCCCTCCCTCCCTCCTTCCTCCTTCCTTCCTTCCTTCCTTCCTTCCTTCCTTCCTTCCTTCCTTCCTTCCTTCCTTCTTTATTTCTTTCTTTCATCTGGTGCTGGTGATCAAGCTGAATGCTAGAAAAGGTCTATCACTTGGTTACATCATTAACCTTCATTACTAGGACTAATTCTGTGAACTAATTAATGCAGCGTTTCTTAGAAAATCTTGTAAAATTACTGAGTACTGTAACATCAAGGATAGATTTTTAAACCTCCGTCATCTCAAGACCTAGGTATACATACTTCTTAAATAATTTTCTACATAAATAATTCCAGGCATAGAATATGCCTTAAATTAATCATTATTTCCCAACAAGTGATTAGCCTAGCACAACGTACTTAGAACAATAACAGTAATTTCAGGTTTGCAATAAAATAGATGATATTAAATCAGAACAAAACGAAACAAAATCCTTACCATCTTGTACAAATTAAATGTCAGCAATTGTGTTTTGGATAGGAGAAATACTCCCAAAGTTCATGTATTGACAGCTTGGTGCCCCTGCAATAGTGTCCGAGGTAGAGCCAGTGATAAGTAATGGTCCTTCAACTCAACAGTGAACTAATCTCATGACTTAATGGATTATTTGGACACTACAAGGGTGAGCTGGAACAAGTAGGTCACTAGGGGTTATGACTTCGAAACATTTGAAAAATATTTTGGCCAAACATATTTTTGGCCTGAACTACCCCAGCTTTGTGGCTCTGAGCTGCCTTGACATGAGCAGCATTACTCTAGAGTGTGCTCCCCACAGAACTGCTCAGCCTCATTTTAGAGGCCAGAGCTATAGAACTGCTTGGTCATGGACTACAACTGTAAATAAGTGAAAGCTTTCTTAATTTAATTAATTTTCTTAGTTATTTTATCATTGGGGAAAAACTAACACACTGTGTCAAATCTACTTGCTTTTTTTTTTTAAGTGAGTTCTTCACTCAACTGCCAGTAGTGATTCCAACTCAATATTTTCTCAGTATGATTCCTTGTTATTTAGTTACTCAAGGCCTGTGATCCTAATGTAAAAAATGGTATCGTGGCCTATTTATTTCTGTTGTTTTGTATTGTATTTATAGTTATAAGAAAAAGAACCATTTTTTGGACTGAAAGGGAGAGCTGTTGGGGGGAAAAAGAAATACCTTAAACTAAAAAAAAAAAAAAAAAGAAGGGAAGAGGATGGTGGGGTTGAGGGGGAGGAGGGTGGAAGGGTGGGACTGGAGGGGGGAGTAGGGAGGGGATTGTGATTGAGATGTAACTTGAAGAAATAAAAAATAAATTATTAAAAAAATGGTATTGAAATAGTCTTTTGAATCTGTGATTTCACTGAAGTCACATCAGGTAAAATCTTTTTGGGATACTCTAACAAAAATTATGGTACCATGACAATTTTGGAAATATCATAGAAAATTATATTTACTTTATATGTGCTTGAACTTTAAAACAATTACTTAATAAGTCATACTACACACTTAAACCATTTAAGATTGAACAATAAATTTTGGAGAGTCCAGTGAACACTGGCAATGCTATTATCATGTACAAATGGTACTTCTTGTATTCTATATCTAGAAATTTTACAATCTCACCTGCCATATTTGGACACTAATCTTACATAATGGGCATCTTTTTTTTCTAGATTTCCTTTAATAAAATACTAAGTCTAATAAAACGATCCAGCAATTAGCTATATTAACAGCAGTGGAAACTGGATCTTCAAAATGCCAATGGCACCCTAGGTATTTTTCTACTTTCCCAGCAGGTGTACACCTGAGTAAGTTTAATTTCTTTGTGCCTAAAGGAATGTCCTCTATTCAGTAAGTGGGATTTGAGCTGTGAAGGAAAGTAGTGAAGAGCTGATACTCAAAGGCAATCACGGAACAGCTACAAGGACATCACCGTTGCATCCTATCCAGGCAATGTGCTGTCACTACTTCTTGCATGCACAAATGTGCAGAAATGCCCAAGTACAGAATAACAGCAATGAAAGATGCTGAAACATGTTTTCAATCTCCTTTTTATCTCTGCTTCTGACTCTAATTAGTTCCCAGGAACCTTCCCCAGAAGGAAACAACATTTTATTTATTGGCCCATCAGAGATATAAATATGCACTGTTTTTATGTTCAAATAGGATGGATAGGCTCAGAATAAAGCAACCCTGAAGAGCAGCCACAGGCAATTCGTTCTGAAAAGGAAACTCTATTTTAAAGCTGTCATGCATCACAGAAACCTTTAAAGTGAACTTTTAAAACAGAGAAAATCTCATTTCTTTGCTGTCAGATAATGCATCGTTACTACTCCCTTTTATAGCATGAGAAAAAAAAACATAATTTTTATGGCAGCTAAATTAATGTTAATTATTAGAATTCTACTGCCTTTATTCAAGAGGTCTATCTCTATTAGCATTTATTTTCTGAAAACTTAAACATGGGATTGAGATGGGTTGAAACAGAAGTACAAAGAAAGCCATAAAACATAGACAGAGGCTGGTGTGGCTGCATGCATCTGTATTTCTGTCATTTAGGGGGAGTGCTGCAAGTTTGAGGTAAGCTTGGGCTATATGGTAAGATCCTGTCTCAAAATACTTAAATGGACAAACACAAAGTAGGGGCAGAATTGTATCAAGAATAAGGCACAGGCCGTCTACAACAACTATACTCACTTTGAAATTGTGATTGGAATGTGTTTAAAATCAACAACTGTAGCAACAATAGAAAGTACATAAAAAATAAAATATCTGTTTTGCTAATAATCATTTCTAATCACTGTCTTTAACTATCTAGTTATTTAGTTCATCAACAAAACATTTCTCTCTGAACGTCATAATCTCTAGAAGTACCTTGTACAGCACCACAATGTTTCATAGTCACAAGATAAAATGAAAAGACACACAAGTCACTTTATTAACTTGTCAGAAGTATGAATATGCTTTAGAAGTGTCACTGTTAGTGGTGTAATGGAGTCCCAGGCTCTTTATGGAAATATGAACATGTTAATCTCTTGGCCAATCTGAAGTTACTCAACTCCTGATGTCAGGTTGGGAACTTGGTGTTTACAAGGAAAGGAATATTTACAAAATGGAAATTGCACAATGCTGCAAATCATCGTTTCTTTTCTTATTTTGAGAGTCTACTGTTTAACATTTGCATGCACACCATCATTTTAAAACAGCACTTTGGAAACAGAGGTTCTGTCTCACTGGAGCAAGGGTAGTCACACATGACTTTTGTAAAGTATAATAAATAAAATCAACCCAGTCAAGAGGGGAGCGGAGGGAAAGGGGGTAGGAGAAGCAAGGTGTAGGTCTGGTGAGGACGCTGAGAAAGATCTATGCTGAAATGTCACAATAGAGAAGAGATTGCACGAGGCATGTGAAGGACTTGAGCATTACGTAAAGGGGGAGAAATCAAGAAAGAATAAAGGCAATAAGATCCTTCAGGAAAGCAAAGCCAACTACTCATCAAATTGAAATTAAAGAATAACCACAGCATAGAAATACTTTAAAAACAAGTGAATTGTGTCTAAGTGAAAGTTAAAATAGGTAATAACAGGAGAACTGAATAGAGCATGATCAAAAATTACCCGTTGTTTTTTTCTGTTTCTTTCCCTAATCAATTAAAAATTGAAAGCAATCAATTAAAAACTGAAAGCAATCAACATTTTAAGAAATGACACCAAGTGATAGTGTTTATAGATTCATACATTGCCATACATACATACATAACCCTCCACCTAGTATCTTGAATAATTGCTTATAACATTGCTTATAATTATAATAAAAATAAATTATATTTAAAGTGTTGTAAAACCTCCAGAATACCAACATGCCACCATACCACCAGGTTTTTGGGCATTTTTCAAGGCTTATGTTCAGACAACAGCAGAAAGAAGCTCTTTTTTAAAAAAATTTCATTAAAGAAGACTCTTAAACACTATATAATCAAGTTAAAATTGCCTTTTATTAATTTGTTTCATCTTATTTTGTTGAGTTTAATTGCACCTGTCTAAATGTTAACATTAAAAAATCTGACAGCGTTGATGAGTGGGTTTCAGAGGGGTCTTTCATGCCCACTCTTTCTGAACAGTCCTCTTGCACACTAGAGACTAATATAATGAAAAGCCCGAAATAGGATCTCACTTGCCAAAGAGACCCAGGAAAGCATTGAACCAAATATGCTCTCACAAAAGACTGAATCAAAAGCACATCATACAGCTGCTACCCAAGTGGGTAACTTTTACTTTTAGAATTCCTAGGGTAAGTATTCTGTAACCACAAAGGATTAAATAGGATTAAATCTTTCCTTAAAGAGAAGATTTAGTTTGCAATTAACATCTTTATTGGTGAAATCATATCTCTCAGACTGTTTCAAAGAAGCTATGATTACAAAAGATGGTTCTTAATGTATGCCAACTCTCTGGTACCTCCACTTCACTAATACTTCCTTTGCTTGAAGATTGTCTATATATTAACTACCCAAAAGATTTTAATGCTCCATATGGATTACACATAGTTTCTGGGTACATACTGTTCAGATTGTGATCACATGTTATTGGAACTTAGAGATGCTTTTCATGTTTATACAATTATAAGTAACATTTACACTGATCACTACCTCCTAGTGTTGAATTTTAACTTTATTTTATTTTATTTTATCTTTTCAGCACATGGGTTTTGGAAACCAAACACAGGTTATCATGTATGGCCATAAATACCTTTACGTACTGAGCTATAATTCCAGTTCTTGTTGCTAGATTGTTTTTTTAACTGCCATATATCTTAGCCTAGTGGCCATTGGTGTTTGCATGTAATAACTAGGTGGAGAAGAAGCAGGATGCTTAGAAGAGAATGTACCTTAAAGATGTATAGAGTTCTGTATTGTTCCTGAACTGGGTCTTTTAGGGGAAATATGTGTCTCCAGCACACCTGGAAAGGTTTCTTGGATTTTGAATCTCTATATCTCAGGGGAATAGAATGAGTTTTTCCATTTCTTACATTTCAATAATTAAAGTATATGTTTCAAGTAAACAGCGTAGTAGCTCATCAAAAACATATTTATTGAATCTCTTTGTTGTTGCTTTGTTTTGTTGCTTTACATTTTCTTTGTGAGACAGAGTCTCACTGTGTTGCCATGGCAGGCTTGAAACTCAAGATGTCCTGTAAAAAAGAAATAGATTTTATGCTGTAGATTGACAGATTTATGAAGGCTGGTGGCAGAGAGCCTGGGAGGGTAATCTGGCCCTTAGAAAATTTCCTTGTATGTGTTCTTAACTGACTCAGTGTATGAATTAGGAGAGGGACAACTATTTCAGCAGCTTCTCAATGTTAGTAAGCCAGTGGATTAGAGAAATGATCTTAAGCCTGTGAGTAGTAATATTATGCATATGACATGGTTCAACACTCAGTTTATCAATATTCAGCTTATCAAGACTCAGCTTATCAACATTTGTTATTCTATAGTGTTAATAAATGTACAATAACTCTTAATCATATAAGATCTATAAAATATGAACACTGAACTAAATTACAGTGGAGCTGAGAGTAGTTTCATCTGCTGCCTCATCTGTGCCACGCTGAAATCATGCAACTAATTGTTTGACAAGGTTAAATTCTGAAATGAGATGACTACAGAATCAGCATAGTACGTTTGTGATGATATTTCATAGCTTATACCCTTTTCTTCCTCACTTATTCCCAGAAGGGCTATTATTTCACTTTTCATCTTTCAAAGGAGGGAAACTGTCTTTCAGAAACATTGTCTCTGCTAATTAATGAACCATCAGTTTCTTCATCAAAATTAGCTCGTGAGAGGCTAGAATTTGCCTCAGTGGGCTAAAATCAGAGTTCTGGTGGGGCTGCATTCCTTTGGATGGTTCTACAGTGCATTTCCTTTCCTTGGCTTTTCCATCTCCTAGAGTGATCTCTTCCTCCATCTTCAGAGGCTGCCACAGTTTGTAGAGTCTTTGTGTAGGCATGCTTCTCAACCTTATCTATCTTCTACATATAAAGACACTTATTTTTACCTGTTATGTTAAATTCCTTTTTTCTATGTTAAGTAGCGAATCACTATATTCTAGCCATTTGTATGTAAGTAATTTTTATGGGTTGGTATTTTATCACACAGGTTCCATTTCCTGTTCTCTTGGTTGAAGGAATTCTGGGGGACAGTATACTACTGTCTTATAGTGAAGATATGTCCGTGATCATTCTAGAGCTTTGCTTCACCTTCTCTCAATTCTAGAAAACCATTTTAGGCAAGGAACGGTATGTTGGTGCAGCTACTGCTGTAGTCTGCGTCTTTACTGAAGCGATCAGGCCTTTTTCTAGAATACCACTCACTGAACAGAAGATTTATTTTTAGGAAAAAAAACAAAACAAAACAAAACAACTTAATCCCAGAACTCTGGAAGCAGAAGCAGTCACATCTCAGTGAGTTAGAGACCAGCCTGTCTACATAGTAAGATTCAGGCCAGCTAGTGATGCATAGTGAGAGCCTGTCTGAAAAACAAAACAAACAAACAAACAAAAAACTAGCATCATGATTAAAAGTTTATGATATAGTATTGGGGAGATTGATGTGAATAAATATGGTCTTAACTCTAAAAAATATTTAGAAAATTATCAATAATCAGAAGGAAAAGATCAGCTCATTCTCACTCAACATGCTAGAGTAAATAATATCATTCTTTTGTATCTAGGCAGCTTGCTCTAGGACCCTTCTGACTAAAGTCTGGGTTCTCAATCAGCATATAGAGAAGTGCAGAGTGTTGGCAGGTAATCTGTTTACCCATCTGGCAGTTGATGTTAAATTGTCTCTAAATTAGTTATAACAACCAAATACTTCACAATTACTTGTTATAATACTTTGATTTGGCAATAATAAAACAATATGTTTTCCTAATATTTTCCATTTGCAGTTAGTTGAGCCATAGGTACTGAAAACCTGGACAAAGAGAATGAACAAGTGCATGATGCCCCTTATTATGCATACTAAACCATTTGAAATGAAAATATTATCAGTAAGTTCATATTCTTTAAAAGCACTTCATATCAATAATGAAAACAGTCATTAGGGCTGTGTTTAGTGATATTCAGTGATCAATTCATCACTTACGTAGCAAGTTTTATTTTCAGCCTATTAATACCAATTAAACTCAAGAAACTGACACTAGATAAATCAGTTGGCAGAAAACTTTTAGTTATTCTCCTGTGAGCAGGGTAACATGCTTCCTGATGAGAGGTATCCTGTTTATTTTTTGTCAACTTGAAATTAATTAGGATCATTTGGGAGGAGGGAACTTAGGTTGAGGAATTGCCTGTATCAGACTGGCCTGTGAGCATGTATGGGGGACATTTTCTTGTTTAATGATTGATGTTAGAAGCCCAGCCTCCTGTACACAGTGCCACCCTTGGGCATGTGGTTCTGTTGTATAAGAAAAGCTGAGAAAAACATAGTGATCAAACCAGTAAGCAGCATTCTTACATAGCTTTTGTTTCCATCTCTGTCTTCACATTTCTGTCTAGTATTTCTGCCATTGTTTCCATGAGTATAGGACTGTAAATTATATGATAAAATAAACCATTTTTCCCTCCAAGTTGTTTTTAGTCAAAGTATTTTATCACAGCAACAGGCAGTGAACTAGAATAGGAGGCATTGTAGAAATCACCTGATACTAACTGATTTTAGGTTGTGGAAATTTATGTATAATGAATAGAACATAATATGATAACGATGAGTACAGCATGGAAAGATTGAAAAGTAAGCACAAAGCATTTAAAAATTACTTTGAGTACAACCATTAAAATATAAATAGATATTTCTTTCCAGATTTCATCTTATGAACTTTAAACTATTAATATATTTTCCTTTTCTATTCATTTGTTCAACAAGTACCATTGAACAGTTGCTATGGAGCAGTCAACACAAATTGAAGACCTGTTGGCCTTGAGTAGTTAACTTTCACTCTAGTGGTAAGGAAATAGAAAGATCAAGTAATTATAATAAAATATTGGATGCACTATGGCAGAGGAGTGCTTAGGATAGTAAGGGGGAAAGGAGGAAATGGTTGGACCCACTGCCTCACAAACAAGAATTTCCTGAACACTCTTGCAAAGAGGTTGCTCGTATAAATGTTTCTTACAATGGAAAGATTGGAAATTGTCTAAAAGCTGTTGACATATTCATAAATGAATTACTGTATGTTCATAAAAGCAAGATATTTTAATATGTATTAATGTAAATATAGAAGCACAATATATTATTTATGAAAAAGTCCTATGTATTTAATGTGGGACTATTCGATAATAAGAAATTTATAACTTTATTCAGCCAATAAATATTTCAAGATCTTTGTAAGTATATGAGATGATTTTATAGCTTTCTATATAAATGACTTGTATGTACAGAAACATAAGATTTAAATATAACTTCTAAATATGAGAACTTGATTGTTTAAAAATCATCACTAGTCTTCTTTTTCTAAATATTTCATTCAATAAACACGAGTTACTTATTTTAAGAAAAAGAGCCTGGTGTGGTGGCACACACCTTTAAACTCAGCATTCTGGATCCAGAGGCAAGCAAATCTCTGAGTTTGAGGCCAGCCTGGTCTACAGAGCACTTTCCAGAAAAGCCTGGGCTACATAGAGAAATCCTGTCTCTAAAATGAGAGAGAGAGAAAGAGAGAGAGAGAGAGAGAGAGAGAGATCTTTTTTGCTTAAGCCACAGTGGGCAAGCTTTATTAGGTGCACCTTATATATACTGAAACACAATTACAAGAAGTAATTAAAAATTTTATTATGTCCATCATAGCTTGACCTATTTTATTGTAATGCATTTTGCTATATACTTAGCTTACAGAATGACTTCTTAACCTACAATGGGCTAAGAATTGTATTTTGTAAAACACTTATGAAGACCACATGCTGTGGGAAGTTGCATATTGGGGCAAACTGGAGAGTAGCTATGCTTGGCTAAAAAGACTTTGGGATTTTCACTACAGGTGTTGAGAAAATATTAAAGAATGCAAATCTTGGACACTGAATGTTCATAGCACCATTATGCTTTAGAAAATACATCTGCCCAAGCTCTGGAGGTATTCTGATCTTACTTGTAATGAGACCAGGGAGCTAAGGCAGTTAGAGAGAGATTTGAACTGAGGAAAATAATATTGTCAGCCCTATTACAACCATCAAGTGAGAGAAGATGGAGCCTAAGCTAAGATTGTGGCCAAGGTAACTTAGAAATTAGTAATTTAGAAATGCAGACAATGTAGAAATACTGAAGGGGGAAAACATTCTGGAGTCTAAAGGAGAATTGGCTGTGAGAAGTGACAGATAAGCCAGGTCAAATCAACTTACATCTTCATTTCGACCAATGTGAACTAGTAAGGGGACATTCTTCTAAATCACAGAAGGCAGGAGGAAAATTACAGTTTTGAAGCTAATATGTTTTCATTTCTTATGGAAGATACTACATGGCATCAGATTCCAGATTCCAATTGAACTGTCTGTATCCTTTGGTTAAAATCAGTTAAAGCCAAATGTTGATGATTTACCTGTGGCTTCCACTTTGGCGGTGTTTTAGAGTAAGCAGCTTCGAACTTTCCCTGTAACTCAAGGCTCTGCATGTAAATCCTCTCCTCCTTGTTTGCTAGCAAGCCACGGAAAAGTCAAGTGATTTGCAATATGAGTTAAGTGAAATGTAATAAGAGTAATTTCAACCACAGGCAAGAGTCAGGCAGTAAATATCCTGAAAGGAAACCTAAAGCCTATTAACCAGAACTTTTGGTTTATTCATAATCAGAGATTCTTTTACTCCCAAATCCTCTGCTACCTATACAGTTGGCTTGATTATTTCGATGGGGCTTCAATGTGTGAGGTCTGATAATGGAGAACAAAGTTCTTAGAATGAAGTTAGCTTTAGCAATATTCCATTTTCTAAACAGGTTGGGGAGATAGTTTCAAAACTTATTTTTTATTAACTGTGAAGTCATGTGTACAGGCATAAAACAAAGCATGCTGTTAAAAACTAAGATATGAAGTGCATTCTACTACGTCACCAATATCCTGGGTAAGAAGTTCTTCCAAATTTGGGCATAGAAGATTAATTTCTTGATGTTTGTCCAAGGAAGTCATTTGGTCTCTAAAGGTGGTCATTTGCAGCATTTGATTCAGTTTCCAAGACCTGTTTCCCTGCTGCAAAATTTCCCATGTTCCAAATCCTCCTACTTGAACCCTAACATCCAAAAGAAGTTGACCTTAAGAAATACAGCTATTGTGCATGAACAGATCAAGTTAGAAATAAGGGAACTATTTCAGCAAAAGCCCAATGTGGCAATTTGTTATAGAACAGTGATTGAAGATTGAATTTCCACTCTCCAGTGGAACCTTAATGGACTCGATAGTACTAAGGTTGAACCCTTAGGCTGGCTGACCTATACAAGCCTACAAATAGCTGGCAGGACATGCCTACCATGGCATTTAAGAATCCCACGATGGTGTTTCATAAATGGCAACCCAGCATGAGCAGATGGAAAAGAGGGTTATGGGCCAAAAAATTCTTTAAAAGTCTTTTCTTGCTTTTATTTGTTGGTGAGACCACTTGGAAGAATTCTTTAAATATTCTCTTTATTTTCTGTAGTTTCTGAAGAGCTGCACACTGTCTTAGAATGAAATTACATTTTCTCTTTGAATATAATATAGACAACTGAAAACTTTGGTCATGTCAAAATACTTCTGATATAGAGAAGTGATTCTAATTTTAAAATATAATGTACAATAAATATTAAAGCAATTAACAACTGATGATGTTAAAGTGAGCTAATACTGGAAGTATTTTTTCTTTCTATTTTTGTGCCTTTTTTATTCCTCTTTTAAAGTTCCTGTTTCAACATCTTCCTTATGCTCACATAATTAGGGAAAATAAGCTTCTAGCAGTTGCAATAAAACCATCACCACCAACAAACACTATAACTCTGTAGAACTGGCAAAAGCCTCACATAGCATTGGGGGTGTTTCTTGTAATCTTGTATTCTACTTTTTTCTTTACATTTATTGTTAACTGATAGTAATAACCAACCTTGGTCTATGAGCCTCATCAATTTGTCCTGAGTGTCTTTGCCCTCTATGCCTTAAAGAACATGCCGAATCCATCTCTTCTCACTATAGTGATATCTTGGGTCCACTAAATTATTTCTCAAACAGCCAGCAAAGTTTGATCAAGCTTTTAACTCTCACTTTTCTAGATTATAGGTATAGGAATATCTAATAAGAAAGAAGTTTTTCTTTCTTATTTATTATATGTATCTATTATATTTGTTATTATATGTTCTATCCTCTAGATTCTCTTCTAGTGACAGGAGATGAAGGGTGAATAACATTGATTTAATTCATTGTTTGAGAAATACAAGTGTACATTTAAAAAAATCAAATCCATTCTACTCTTTCCCCCTGAACACTTGCAGTAACCTACCACCATTTCATGTCCTTTAAAAAAAATCCACACAGAGTAGATGAGTCTAGTATGTATGGAATGTAAGAACATTCACTGGAGCTTGAGCAATATGTCTTGGCCTTTATTCTGGAAGAAACTGACTCTCCTTTGTAGGGGTTAGATAAATTAGATTTAGAAAATATATAGGAGTTTCTGATACTGTCTCTTAATTCGGGGCATGAAGAGCATTATCAGCATGAAGTCAGGAAAAACAGGAAAGACTCAATAGACTGAAAAACAAGGTTGAAGTCAGGAAAAACAGGAAAGACTCAATAGACTTGAAGAAACAAAGTATCTGGCCTGACATTGTTTTAAGCTGCTAAGTGGGCGGAGCCCAAATTAAGCTGAAACAGAGTTCCTCCTATTTAAGGACAGTGCATGTAGCCCAGAAAGGGAAGAGGCCCCTGATGCTAGAGAGCTCCAAGAGTCCTGCTGAAAAAAGGGCTGGCCATCATTTGATGGCCAGATATCCCTGAAGCAGAAAGAAGCTGGTGAGCAAAGAAAGCCTGAGCAAGACACCAAAAGGCCAAGGACTAAACCCTGTGGCTCAGCTTTTGCCTAGAGGGGTTTGATCTGTCCGAACAGTGGCCTAAAAGAAATTGTGCCTGGCTTTAAGGACTGAGGCAGAGCAGCTGAGTTCCTGATTCCAAAGAAGTAAGTTGGCCTGCAGATGGCTGGGGTCTCCCACAGAGAAGAAAGCATGAAGCCTTATTTAAGGTGAGACTGCAATAACCAACGACCCTGACGAACCTGCATCTGAGAGATCCAGAAAAAGGACTGCTAAGTGCGTTAAAGAATCTACAACAAAGACTGTTCCTGACGACTGAGGACCTGCCCCAGAGACTGTATCATTCTAAAAGGTTAGAAAAATAATTATCAATAGGTTTAGTGGATAGGTTAAAGGGGTTGTAGGAATTTATAGGATTAATAGTTAAGAAATTGTTGGTGTTTGTTATAAGTGAATTTAGTAATAAATAAATAAGTGTTAAATAATAATTTAAAAGTTCGGTTACACTCCTTCTCAATAGTTTCATAGAGATGGGTGGAACTTCATTGGCCCCTACACTATTTATAATAGAATTTTAAATCACTTTATTTAGTGTTGGTTTTGTTCATAGTCCCTGGGAGTACTTCTGTGCAACAGCCTTGTCATGTCCTGAAAAGACTGTTTTGCAATAGTCCTTTGCAAACTCTGTCTCATACTGGGCCTATCGCCTGACATGACTCCTAAGCCATGAGAGGAAAAGATATTGTATCAATTTCCCATTTAGAGCTGAGCACAGAACAATCTTTTATTCTCTGCAATTTGACCAGTTGTGAATCTCAGTATTGTCATCTACTGTAAAAAGAAGCTTCTCCAGTGAGCACTGAGAGGTGCACTTATCTGTACATGTACAGATAAGTATTTAGAAATCAGCTTTTTACCTTTTCTCTGCAGGGTTCCCTCTTTGGCCCCATGTGAAGAATCCTGAACACCACACCCTCTATCTGATGATTGTCATTTATCTCTCAGGGAAATTACAGGCCCAACCCTTTCTCCTGGTCAGAAACCTGCCCAATGATCACCTGAGATAACTTCTCCATGCTAATGAGATTTTTAGGTAACTTGACTTTCAGCCAGTGACCTTTCTCCATGCCTCTAACCATAGCCGGAGTTCTTCACCCATCCTTGATGCCTATGGGTACTGTGTACTCTTTCTTAGGTACCGGACCATTCTACTGCGTGTAAATAAAGCATCTCTGACACTCTTATTTGCAGCAAATCAAACACATTCACCTCCAAAATCCCTACCACTGCCCAAGGTTTATAATGTCCCTTTTCACTAAATAAACTCTTTCTCTTCCACTCCATTCCTCCACCAAGATCATCTGAGACTCAGCTGTTTGTGTTGGGCTTGAGGAGGAAGGGCTTCCCCCCCCCCCCCATGAATAACTTATTGCTGGATCTGCCTGCCTCGCTGGCCTTGCTTGAGGCACAGGCTCGCTGCCACCACTGCTACCTAGCCAGGCGGGGCTCTTGATCACCACTGATGATCACCCTGATTGTGGTTTCTGAAGCTCCCATTTTTCTGCACCCACACTGCTTGCCATAGTGCTCATCTGTGGCAGTAAAGGTGGAGGTGGCAGCAGGTTACTGGCTATTCCCAAAGCAGCCTCTAGATCCAACCGAACCAAGATGAACTCCCTCTGAAGTTGCTTGGCTCAGTCCAGGAGCTACAAATTCCTTGAAACTGCCTGGCACTGGCAGTTTAGCTAAAAGAGCTGTAGTGTTTCCCTGCATGACAAAGAGGATTAGGATTACTCTAACCCTCCTGCTTGCTTAGCTAAATGAGTTGTAACACTTGGCTGTAGAGGTAATCCTTTCTCTCCCCTCCCTGGGACACCCTGTGGCATGGGTACCCTGTGTTTCATCCTTTTCTGCCCCCAAACCAATGAAAATCAGACCTTCCAACAGAGGAGAGTACACTTCCAGCTTGGTGCCTAACAAGGCCCAGTCTCCCCAGAAGGCACAGCATGACAGTCCCCCACAACATATTACCTACCCAGTCATGGACTCTTGGTCAAATTAACACTTCGAGGTACAAGTTACATTCTGTGGAGTAGGCCATAGGTCTAGTCAACACATAATTGTTTGCTCCCATAGTACTCATGACACTGTTGCGCAAAAGGGCATATCCTTCCAGATTAGCTGTTATTATAGCTATCAGAGTTCACAACTGTGTAAGGCTATTAATTACCTTTTACTTTCTAAATTATATGTGTGGGTATAAAAAAGAGTTTAAATAGTTACTTTGAGCAGAAAAATAAAGTATTAATTTTTTTAACACTGATGCAGTTATGTTGGTCATAGGGGTAGACACTGTCCACAACCTGAGTTTTCATGTCAGTCATACTTAATATTTTGCTTAGAGTGAGGATCCATATTTGTAAAGTCTTTTATAGGGATGAGGACTTTTTACAATTTAGTGGACAATGACAATTCTTCATTGCTGTTCAATGTTTCAGCCTAAACAAATGTTTATATTACAGTAATACATATTCATGATACTAAGATATGTTTTTGAATCTCACATTTGAAAGTAAAAGATGCTTTTAAAAATCTGCTTCCATTTCTGGTAGAGGTAGAAGGAAATGGGAGAGCTACTCTTTGTCCATAACCTATTTTGTGATAGCATTGGCAGTATGAATGATACCTCATCAATCCTAGGAAACCTATGGAGTTGCATTTTTATGTATTTTTACAGATATTTAAAGATCTACCTGCCACAAGGAGGAGACACAATTAGCAATTAGCATGAGAAGCTAACCTCAGTTAGGTTTCCGGACCCAGATTGTTTAACGGACAGTTTAGCCTTTTCCTGAAGGCTTATATTAACTTACCATTCATCATAGATTAATTAATATATAAATATGAAAATGTATAACTCACAAGAAAGTAGGAAATGAAGAAAAGATAGAGGTAAGAAAACAAAATGTCAAAGCATTTGACTTAAGCCTTAATGGAACAAGAAGAACATCAGACATAAATGGTCTGCACACCAATTAACAGAAATTGGCAGAGTGACACTAAAAGAACACAGTCATTTCATCTTTAAACATTTATATTTATTCCACCATTTCTGTCTATAATTTCCTGCAAGAACATGCGATTTCTCAATTTTTAAAGTCCTGTGTATCTTAATAAACTACTTTTCTAACTTTTATTATTCTATATACCATTCTGCTTGGTAGCTTCAGAGGCTTCAGAAATATTATTCTATTTGTTATTTCTCTTCCCCTATTGAATATGCTAACCCCATGTATTGAATTTTATTGTTTTAATTATTGCATTTTAATTTATGCTAATTCTTATTTCTTTTAAAAATGTCATTTCCTTCTTTCTGTCCTAAGTCTGTCTGTCATTTTCTTGACCATATGAACTTACGCTTATATCTCAAGCAATACCTGTCATCATTTTAGGTTTCATTCAGGAGTTTATTTTTTTCTTCTGCCTCATACATATGGCAACATTGTGGTTTGTATATTTTAAGTAGTTAGCTTTGATTTTGCTCCTTAGTCCTTTTTTTTTTGAGCTTTCTAGACACATTGAAAGTTTGCTGTATCATACTTTAATATATTGTGAACTATTTGAGTTCAGAGACTAATATACTCATCTCACAAAACAGTGGCCAGTATGAACCTGGAGGACATTATTCTAAGTCAAATGAACAAACCAGAAAAAAAAAAAGCCACTGCAAATCACCCTTAGATGTTAGAGCTAAAAATAAATAAATAAATAAGATAAATTCAAGAAACAGGATAAATGATGAGTGGCCCACAGAGGTAAAGAAGGAAAAGAGAGAAGACTGGAGATCAGAATATAAAAAGTGACTGCTATGTAGAAGGAGGCTGGAGATCTCACATACAGATGCTGATCAGAGCTAATGATGGCTTTCAAGAATCTGGTGATTTATTGAGAAGATAAAAAACCTTGGAGGCCATTTTTCTTATTCTTGTTATTTTATTTCTACTTTTCTCCTGAATGCTCATGTGCATTTGTCAGATCTTGCAAATACTAATACCCAAACCATTATTTTAAACAGACAAGTGGGATAAATAAATTTACAAATCCATATGAAATATTTGTGAGTAGTCAATGATATTTTACATTTTCCTCTATCACTGTGGTTGGAGGCATACAGCTAGTCTTTTGGGTGTTCCTTTGGAACTTGTATTTTTTTCCCCATTCTTTTAGTTTTAGAAAGAGAGGTTCAAAAACAGAGCCACTTAGTTCATTTATACAGACTTTTAAAGTCTGAAATTTACTGCTCTTAGTGTTCAAGGATAGTTAGGGGATAATTCTACGATAACTTCAAATAAATACATTATTCCAAGATGTTTATAACAAGCAAACTATCGACTTTAGTTTACATCCTTGTGACACAATTACCAAGAAACCTTCTGTTTTCAAGGAAGTTGGGTTTTTGTTTGTTTGTTTGTTTGTTTGTTTCCTGATGAGGCTTATCAGGAAAGAAACATAAATCAGCTCTATATGTGGAGTTAAATTGGGCAATAACATCTATTTAGTTCATTGTCAAGTGATAATGTTGTTATATGATAAACAGTGTGGCAAATAAAATAAAGATACCTTCTGTTATAGTAGTGATTAAAATGACTGATCGTTAATAAATTATAGTATTAGAAGGTTGCAGATTAAGTATGTTATATAGAAAAAGCTCATTTCATCATGTAGACACCAGAGAACACAACTTCTTAACATATAACCAACATGGTTTTTAAAAAGTAGCCCCCAGATAAGCATAGGTTTAATGTATTTAATGAAGGTAAGAGTGGTATATATGGTGTGATTACACAATTAATATTTGTTTCATGATACTTTTCTTCCAACAGAGAAGATAACTTTGATAGAGCTGTGATGAAAATAGTTTGTGGGAAAGCTTGTTTGAAATCATGGCCATTTTTGTAAGTACTAAGACGAGCTTCACCAAATACAGGAATGGCTGGCAAGTAATGTGGAAGAGGAAAATCTGGACTTATGAAAAGTAGACGAATAATGTGATTGTTTTACTAATTTGCTTCTAAAATAATGTGGAAGATAGTAACTTAAAACCTCTATGTATCCACATTTTCTTCTTTCTTGAATGGCTGAATTCTATATAATTTTTGCATGGAAAGAGATTTGGGTCTTGTATTTCATATCTCCACCATCACCACTTCTACCACCACCATCTGTTTTCCTCTTATGATCATCTCTCTGTGACAACACATTGATTTATCAGCACGATTGCAATTGTATAGCCAACTTTGTACCTCTCTGGACTACCAGGAAGGAATCCAGCAATTTTCTCTTTTTATTTCTGGCACCTTCTTTACTTCAGAGCCACCTTCTACTGGCATTATTGCCAATTTTTAGGGCACAGCACACAGAGGGGGGTGTGGGGTTTTAAATGAAAGGTGCCTTTTTATCACAGCAATCTTCTCAGGGCCAGAACTTTTCCAGCAGTTCTTTTATGGAATTTAAGACCTGGTTGACAACTAAAGTGTGTGTACTTGTCAAAAGAATTAACAGAAATTTCAGCATATCAAAGTAGAAAAGAGAAGCCAGGAAACTGGCAGCAATCTTAGAAATAGTTCCTTTCCTTTATGTTTGTTTCACATAGTAGCAGCATTCACAGGGAACTTAATTAGAACTAGATTCCCCTTTAGTTGTGAATAGTGACACCATAACAAAGGAAGTTATACATGAATTGCACATCAAGGCTGGTCTTCATTCATGTTTACGGGTGAACTGAGCTTGGAGATACTGCATTATGTCAGATTATCTCCATCAAGAGATTATAGTAACTCATGTTATAAATAGCCTGGTAAAATTAACTAGTATATTTTTCTAAAGGATTTGCTATGCTAGAGTACTATTTTTCTTCTAGTAATTAACATGTAATTAAGATAAATGTTTTTTAAAAGATTTTGTGTGTGTGTGTGTGTGTGTGTGTGTGTGTGCACATCATTCATGTGAAGGCTTCCTTGAAGGACAAAACAAAGGGTCAAGTTTCCTAGAGCTTAAGTTATAGGTTGTGAGTCACTCTATATGGGTTTTGGGAATGGAATTCTGGTCTTCTGGAAGATCCATATGCTCTGAACACCCGAGCTTTCTCTTCAGCGCCATGAGTAAATTTTAAAATGGAATGGAAATCATACTTAAAGAGTTAAATACAGAAAGCATAATATTGATAGGATAAGTATATAGCTCATAATCAGGTTAATGATATATACCAAATAATTATATATGCATGTGCATATCACAGTGTATTTAGAACACGTTGAATTCAACAGTTTTATATCTTGAGTAATAGAATCCTCTTTGGAAACAAGGAACTCAATGAAAATATTTTCTTATTTCACACGCAATAAGCTTTGCCATAAAGGTTGGTTATGATTATCACTTTAATTCAGGATAGATAAGGTAAAATATGCTTCTCAGAGACTGATTGCTCAAGCCAGGATATACAGACTATGTGAAAGTTCAGCAATATCTTCCATAGGAATGTGCGTGTCTCAATTTCAAGAAGACATGTGATTTGTAAATTTCTTGCTGAAGACTTTTGCTGAAACTTAAAAAGTGATGGTCTTCTTTTCACAAAAATATAACCAGTAGGCAGTGAATGGTACTCAAGTTACTAACTCATTTTCCAATATTCTCAAAACATCTGGTTGAACATAGTAGTCTTTTTTTCCTTTTTCCACTCTGATCTTTGCGCGCTCAGTCCAAAGGTTGTAGGTTAGGAACGTATCCAACACTCAAGCCAAAAGCATTGATTCTCACTGTTTTCAGCATATTTTCTTGTCTTTCCCCTTAAATTAATTACTAAGACCCAGGTAAACATAATTTTGTACAATTCTTTAGTGTGACGACTTAGTTCATAAACTCAGCACCTATGTAAAAGCCAGATGTAGTCATGAGCATCTCAAACACCAGCACTGGAGATCGGAAAATCACTGGCTAGTCAGTTCCACTCAAATGAGAAGCCCCAGATTCAATGATAAACCTTGTCTCAAAAAGGTAAAACAGAGACATGATTGATGAAGGCAGTGATCAACCTTTGACTGTCATATGCACACTTGCACAGGTAAACACACACACACACACACACACACACACACACACACACAGTAGATATAGAAATTAGATGCTTAATTTCAATAGGAACTACCTACCTGACGTTTTCTTTATTTAGGATTGTTATTTACTACAGGACTTCACCTAAATAACAACACACAGAGAAATTTCTCTAATCTGTGCCAAGGACTAAATTTAAGGTGGAGGACAACACAATGTTGGATATTACACTAAGGAGCAAGACAAACACTTGAGCCATACAAATCCTGAAGTGCCTCAGAAGTGTTGAACAATAGTGTCAAAGATCAACATGGGACCCTGGAGCAGTAAGAAACTCAAGGTGTGATAGCACTTCTGCAACATCAGACTCAGGATCCATAAGCAAAATAAGAGTTTTATATTGTTGTCCTTGCACCAGCCAGACTCCTGTGCACTCCATCCCTCACACTTCCTATGTAAGATATATACTCTGGGAATTTATAAAATCCCTTCAGTGAGTATAACCCTCATTTTATTTATTTTTCTTAAATGTATCAAAAAGCATAAAGTCTTTCATTATGTATAAAACATGGATGATCCTTTTTTCTGAGTGATGCTTAATAAACATGACATTTCCTTCGAGAATCTATATGGTTAACATCATCCTTACCCTCCATCTCTGATTAAATACTTTTCTGAGTGTATATGAATATTCATGGAGAATGCCTCACTTTCTAAGTTCATAATGGTAGCATATTTTCAGGAAGCAGCAAAAATTAAAGTATCAATGAGCAAAAGTAAAATAAACTAATATTTTCTTTGAAAGGGTCAAAATTTTGTAAAGGGTAATAGGTCAAGTCGACTTGTGACAAAGCAGATTGGGATTAATGATATATAATGATATACTTTATTTATCTAAGACTGGTAAAAGACGTTGTTACCTTTAGGCACAGATAGAAGTAAAGGCAATTATTGGTGGCTATAGTTCATTTCCATTGCGTTAGATATCTTTGTCTGAAAATCTTTCAAATTTTTTAAATCTTTTATTACCTTGTCTCTTTCCTGTTCATGTTGGGCCTTGTTGGGTTTTCTCCTTTTTAAATTGAACATTGTAATGACTAAAATATGATGCTAAACTATCCACAATCTATAACCTTCTTAGGCACTGCTGTCCTTTTGTGTTATTTATATCTTATAAATATAATTATATAACAACTCAAGTTTATATAATTGTAAACACAAAATATATCAATATTTAAAATTCTTTTCACTTAATAAACTTTTTGAAAATTCTATTATTGGCATGTATCTTAGTTACTTTCCTATTGCTGTGGTAAGACATCATGACCGGGCAACATATAAAAGTAAACATTTAATTTGGGGATCTCAGTTTCAGAGGGATAGAGTCCGTGATGACAAAGCAAAGGCATGGTGGCAGAAACAACTTGAATCCTTCATCTTGATCCATAAATCAAAGACTACGAGAGAAAGAGAAAGATATACTAGGAATGACTTAAGTCTTCTGAGACCTCAAAACCCACCTTCAGTAACACACCTTTTTCAACAAAGTCACACCTACTCATCTTCTTTAAACAATTCCACCAACTGGAGATTAATTATTCAAATATATGAGTACTATGGAGGCCATTCTCATGCAGACTACCACAATGTGTATGTGTGTGTGCATGGGGGCATATGCCATGACACAAATGTGAAGGTCCAAGGATGATACTGGGCATTTGATTTCTCCTTCCATTCTTTCATAGATTCTGTGAATCAAACCGAGGTCACTCAGGTTCACACTGAGCCATTTCACCAGCCCCAATAACATATATTTGATAGCTACACATTTCACAATTAATATTTTCATGAGTATATTTGATTCCCTTGACTTAAAATTTCCAATGACTTAAAATACCATGATCTTTCTTTCCTTCCTTCCTTTCCTTTCCTTTTTCCAATAAAGATGTCTTTGTTTACTATCATCATGCCACTTTTAAATGTCATGTATTCTGATGCTACACAGGACTGGATGGACTCTGAATTGTCCTTCAGAACAGGGAGATGTCTTCACACTTAGCAGGAACTATGAAGTTGTGAGAGTACTAAAACCTGGTTCATGGGAAAGGATGAACTGAGTGCTGGAAGAGTAGCAACGTATCAAAAACATTCCAGCATTCCAATATGTCTTCAATATTACCAGTCCTGCCAAATCTTCTATATATTGTGTTTGTAGTTCAGCAAAAGCAGAATGTTTCAAACAATAAAATACTGAATATTGTTTCATTTTTAATGTTCAGATTTACTTCTGCCTGCTTTATGAAGTCATAAAAAGGGATCAAAAGGAACAAAACAGCAGTCTCCTTTATTCTATTTTAGAAACTAAATTTCTTTCATTGGTATTTCGAGGTTAAGAGGTCAGGAGGGTCTGGGTTGGGTAGAGCTGAGGCAGAGGATACCAAATCAACACAGCTGTATTTCTATCTCCATCTGCAAAGGTCTCATTTAGAACATAAAGTTTCCTATACATAAGTTGTAGCTTGTAGTTCAGCAAAACTGTATTACCCTGGGAGCAGATGAAAAATCCAGAATCTTGGGCTCTGAGGAAAACCACCTATAAATCTGTGTTCTACATGGTCCCCAGGTGACTGAATGCATATCCAGTCCTGAGTGCTAGAGGAAGCTCTTATGTTAGTGAAATATATGTATCAACTACAGTGGCAATGGGATCTCCCTTGTACCTATGTCCAGTAATCACTGACCTAATCACTTCATGTTACTTTCTAGGACTGGAGGAACAAATCATGTTGAGACCACCACAGTTAGTGGCCAGTAAACATTATTATTATTTTTTTATATAATGAAGCAGAGTCTAATTGTGAAGCTGAGTTTCCTTTGAACTTGATAGATAGTATGGCTTAGAACTTGCAGGTCATTCTGCCACCACAGCTGAAAGAAGAGATTAAGGCCATGTGCTCCTCCGCCAGGCCCTCGTGATGCTGTTAAATAATAGCTTTGAAACTCTTGTGCTTTAAAACATATTCAAACAATGGATATTTGAAGATGCTCTAATGTAGAGACTCATTTTTCTCGCCATCATATTATTTACTTCTGAATGTGTCATTGACAGCAGCTGGAAACAGCACATTATTACTAATAGTCAATGATTCTCCTCCTTCAGTGGGTGCTCTTTTAGTTTCATTTGTTTATGACAAAAATGTACAAGAAAAGTGAATGCCTGATAGATGAAGAGGAGACATGGTACTTCCCTAGCATCTGTTCAGGAACTACAGAAGGGGCAAGAGCCAGCCAATGGAGGCCTCTGCGGGAGAGGAATGAAGTCACTATTCTGCTAATATAAGAACATCCTGGCAGATCTGATAAAGCTCAGATCACTAAGGAGACTATAAAGTCATTAAAATGTATTTGATGGTGACAATTGCTGCCTTTTGGGGCACAGTTTTAATTCATTAAAAATCCAATATTAGTACACCTCCCTCCAGCTACTCCTTTATTCCTGTTTCAGACACTAGACAATGATAATGAAAGAGGTTGTCTTTGGTGTAGGCTCAGCTGCACCAGGTCCTCACAAATCTACTTTCCTCCTTGGGATTACACAAGAGATGATAGAATATTCATTGTTCACATAAAGCCATATGCTACGTTGGCACAGGTCCCGTTGTTCAATATTTAAACTCTGCTGTGTCTCCTGGCACCCTCTGTCAGAATCCCCAGGACAGCACACTAAGTATATGGCAAGCTTTCAACCTCTAGAGTTCTATTTCCCTTTTGAAGCCATTTAAACTCTTTTAAAACTTATGTTTGAATCAAAGTAAAATTATATGGAATATTTTATCCAGAAGCATGCCAGACACTTAGAATTTAAAATTGTGTCTGACTTTTTTCCTCATGATAAAATATTCTAAAATTCATAGGGTTATAGTGAGGAGATCAAGATCATCAAAATATGAAAATTTCCAGTTGGATCATCTGGAAGAAACAGCCACTTATACAACAGAAGACCGAAAAATGCCCATTTGTATTTTGTTACTTTGAAATCAAACAACCTGGCATCTCTGAATACAGGACCAGCATGCCAGCCATTCTGACCCATTCAGTATCTCCTGATGTGCTCCTGAGATCAGAAATGATAGACAGGTCCACAGCAACCCAGAAGTTAAATGTTTTTATTTTTAGGTAACCAATGAACTTCATCAGCTTCTCTCCTCAAAGTGACTTAGTATTGTCCATCCTTACTACAATTTCCAGAAAAGGAAAGGAGTTCCAGTTAGAACTATCAGGTGAAAAAATATTAAATTTTACCTAAGAATCTTGAAAGAAAGAATGAAATAAAGGAAGGAAAGAAGACAGAGAGGGAGAGAGAGAGAAAGAGAGAGAGAGAGATAAGAAAGGAAGAAGAAAGAAAGAAAAGAAGAGGAAAAGATACTCTCTAACCTATTGTAGACAGAGCAAACCCTGGAAGCAATGTGTGGTGGGAAATGTGATTTTCATCTTCTTTATAGACTGTGAGTGTCTCAAGCAAGTCAGCAGTCACCAATAGATCTAGTATGGAAATATTCAAACTCAAGGATATGCACACTAAATAAGAGAGCACTGTGTGCTACTCAGATTTGTCAATTAATACTGACAATATTCATTATCAATGAGAATATGAAGAAACAGGTCCTTTGATTGAATACTACTACTTCTAGATATTTGTCTGCCAAAAAAGACATTTTACAAGCACATGCAAATCGATTTGTGCATGAAGAATCACCCACTGTGTGGTGATAAAAAGGGAGAAACAACATGTGTGTCAATTGGTGGACCTTTACACAAATTATTGCTCGTTAATTTTGTTCTATTATTAGAAAGATTTAGATAGATTTATATCTCCTGATTTAGAAGTGTTCATTTTAAATGACCATTTTCAGAATGAAGTTTCAGAGTAAGACATATATTTCAACTTTAACTATGCAAGTATCCTTAATGTCTGGTGTGTTCAGTTAGTTGTTTTAATCTACATCATATGTCTCCGGATTTTAGGAGTGCTATATTTAGATAAATATTGTGAATAAACACAAGGTTGTTTAGAAAAATATAAAGAGGATGGACTTTGGGAGTTTTAGGGGAATAAGACTGGAACAGACTCACTAGGGTATAGCTGTTCTATCTCTATTTAAATATTACTATTATCAAAGTATGTGTGTGTGAGTGTGTGGGTGTGTGTGTGTGGTTGTGGGTGTATGTGCCAATGGAAAACAGAAGGATCAGATATCCTTCACTGACGGTACAGGTTGTTGTTTTCTGCTTGATATGGGTGCTGGGAATCAAATTGAAGCCCTCATAACTGCTAACAATCTCTCCGACATCTCTATCTATATTGTTAAACAACTGTAATTTAATGTGAAGGTGTGATCTGAAAAAAATGTACATATTAGATTTCAGAACAGATGTATTTTTTAGATTAAAAAATAATGTCAACCACTATGTTAATCAGTCTGGTTATATCTTAGAAAACTTGGAATAGCTCTACCTCAAGAGCCAGCTATACCACTTCTGGGCATATATCCAAAAGATTCCTCACCAATCCACAAGGACATCTCCTCAAATATGTTCATAGCAGCTTTATTTGTAAAAGCTAGAAACTTAAAACAACACAGATGTCCCTCAACAGAGGAATGGATAAAAAATAAAACAAAACTGCGGTACATCTACACAATGGAATATTACTCAGCTATCAGAAAAAAAGAAATCATGCAATTTGCAGCCAAATGGATGGAACTAGAGAAGCTCATCCTGAGTGAGCTAACCCAGACTCAGAAGGATGCACATGGCATCTATTCACTTATAGTAGGATTTTAACCATATAGTACAGGATAACTATACTACAACCAATGCACCAAAGGGAACATGAACATAGACTTTATTTCCTGACAATGAGACATTTTTGCCCTAGTGGTGCTCATCATGAGTGAGCTAACTCAGACTCCGAAAGATACACATGACATATATTCACTTATAACTGGATTTTTAGCCATTATAGTATAGGATAACCACCTTATAATCAATAGACCCAAAAGAACAGGAACAAGGACATGGCTACCTGCCAGTGGGACACCCCACCCTAGTGGAACTGCCATGTATGCCTCCTGTGCAAGAGAAAGCTCTTAGACCTCATGTGACTAACGAATTAAGGCAGACTGATACACGGAGACACCCCACACTGGAGGCATGGGATGGGTGGGAGAGGGGGTTAGAGGATGGGAGGGAGGGGCCGGGAGGGGGTGAAGCGAGGGAGTGGCAATGGAAACATAACGAAGTAATAAATAAACATTAAAAAAAAAGAATGGACTGACCTACATAGGACATTGTAAGTATATAAAATACTTTGAGGATATCCCTCACCACTTTCATTTCTTGCCTTCATCCACACCATTAGTTTCTTTTGTTTCTGTAGGTAATTTTGCTTCTACTTCATGTCATCCATACAAAGATGATCACATGAACCTGTAAACTATAGACTTCTGGGTTTAATTTTCTTATGCTTGTCTTATATTATTTTCATTAGTAAACCCATGTTACTGTAATTAAAATATTTTTCAATTTAATATGCTTAATCTGTTTCTATCATCACAGAAATAAGATAAAATAGATCGAGAACAGTATACTTGTATTAATTTGGTTAAAGGACTGAATAATTATTATTTTTTTTTTTTTGGTTTTTCGAGACAGGGTTTCTCTGTGTAGCCCTGGCTGTCCTGGACTCACTTTGTAAACCAGGCTGGCCTCGAACTCACAAAGATCCGCCTGCCTCTGCCTCCCAAGTGCTGGGATTAAAGGCGTGCGCCACCACTGCCCGGCTTTTTTTTTTTTTTTTTTTTCATTTTTTTATTTTACTGTTTTCATGTATTTTTCTGTTACACTATTTCAGTGATTAAAAAATGTAATAGAGCATAAATTGAAAACCTTCAAAATTTTGAAGGATTCTAGCAAAACATCAGTGCATTAGCAAATATATAAAAGAAGAGGGAAGACTGAAAATAGAAAATAATTAAATTAAAAACTTTCCTGTGACTTCCCTCTTGTTATGTACCAAACATGCTATGTATTGGCATACATTGTACCAAATTATCAAACAAATAAATAATGAACCTGTATAAGGTATATGATAATTAAAATGTCTTGGGGCTAAATGTGTCATCTCTATAAGGGATAACATTTGAATCTCACATGTAGACAATGCAGGGTATCTGTGGGCACATTCTCAAAGCCTTTCTAGATATATACTGGTCCCAAGGGCTATACAAAACGATTCCCTGCATCTTCTATGAGATCCTCCAAGGTGTTACATCAGACCAATCAAGAATCTTCAATGATACAATTTCTGAGTCACTTAAAAGTTTCAGAAATACTGAGTTAATGATACACAGGAGTGAAGTTTACATCATGGTCTTACATGTTACTTTAGATTGGACATGAAAGGAAAACAATGGTTTGTTTACAGATATAAAATGAGATATCTTGGAGCAAAGTGAATCAATGGAATGTTACTAGGCTAGAGTGCTAGGAAAGTCTAGAGAGTGACAAACTGGCACAACAAATATCATGAATGTGGAACTGACTTCCCCAAGGCAAGGGCAATGACATCCTCTGGAAACAAAATGGCTTTCCTATATCTTCTAATCTATGACTTCTGCCAAAATATTTGCCCTTTAAGAATAAGATATCTCATTGATTTAATTTTGGAATGGAAAATCTTACACCAGTTAATAACATGGAAAATGCTGCACATTGCTTAGGTGCATGCAAATGTAGTGAAAATAAATAGAAAAACAAGAAAGAAAATAACAGACACATTGTATTTACTTTTGGATACAAGACTGCATACATACTGTATCACTTTAGTGATTCTACATACTTTAGCTATTACAGAGTTACAGAGTCAAACATTCTGTGAAGCACAATACCTACTTCTTTCAGTTCTACCAGGAGGTACACCATTTATTCCCTTATATGTTGGACCAGAGAGATCTTAGACTTTGTAACACAATGTTTCATTTTTATGTGTTAAAGGATGAAAAAATTAACAAATTTACTCTGATACAAAATAGTCTCTTTTTTGTTTTTTTTTCTTTTTTTTTTTAAATACTTTTTTTTTCTTCAAGTTACATCTCAGTCACAAACCCTTCCAGGTTTACTATGACCCAAATCAGCAGGAAGTCACTTTAAGAGAGCGACATCCCATGCCCAGAGGGTGGGGAGGGTGTTTCTCCGCCCTTCTTTTTGGTTATTTGAAGGATAACTGAAAACTCTGATATTTAGGGGAAGAGATTACAAGCTGATAAATGGTCCTGTTTAATGGGTTTTGGAGGTTAGCCCCAGGGACTTCCTACTTTTCCTTTTCTGTATCCTTCTTCCTCTCCTATGTAGGGTTTTTGTTTTTTTAACATATATTTATTAATTCAAATTACATCTTAATCACAGCCCCTTCCCTCCTACCTTCCTGGTCACACCTCTCACCCTCTCCCCTCTCCCCAGCCTATCATTCTCCTCTGGTGTAGCCCCCCCATATCATCCCCCATCAATTTGTCAATCACATAAGGGCTAATAGCTTCCTCTTGGTCTGGGGCGTGACATGGCAGCTCAGCTAAGGTACAGTATCCCACAAAGAGGTAACAAAATCCATGACTGAGACCTCCCCCCCCACATACTTGGTAAGAGATCTATATAAAGAACAAGTTGCCTATCATCTATGTTTGTATAGGGGGGTCTAGGACTAATCTGAGCTTCTTTCTTCTTTTTTTTTTGGTTAGTGTTTCAGTCTCTGTAAGCCTCTTGGGGCATAGGTGGGCTGGTTCTGTTGATCTTCATGTGTTATTCTTGTCCCCTCTGGGTCTCTATTTTCATCCCCCCTCTCTTATATAGGACTCCTAGAGCTCCAGCTAATGTCTGATTGTGTGTGTCAGCATCTATTTTGATCTGCTGCTGGGTGGAATTTCTCTTAGGATACTTATGCTAGGTTCCTTTGGGTATGTGGGTTGTAGGATAGTTATCCTGTACTATATGGTTAACATCCAGTTATAAGGGAATACATGCCATGTGTATCTTTTTGGGTCTGGGTTAGCTCACTCAGGATGAACTTTAATAGTTCCATCCATTTGGTTGCAATTGCATGATTTCCTTGTTTCTGATGGCTGAATAGTATTTCATTGTATAATATACCACAATTTTTTTTCTTTAATCCATTCTTTGATTGAAGGGCATCTGGGTTGTTTCTAGTTTCTAGCTATTACAAATAAAGCTACCATGAACATAGTTGGGCCAATGTCCTTGTGGTTTGGTGAAGAATATTTCCATGTGTGCCCAGGAATGATATGCCTGGGTCTTGAGTTAGAACTATTCCCAGTTTTCTGAGATATTGCCAGATTGATTTCCAAAGTAGTAGTAAAAGTTTGCATGCCCATCAGCAATGGAGGGGAGTGTTCTCCTTTCTCCACAACCTTGTCAGCATGTGCTATCACTTGAGTTTTTGATCTTAGTCATTCTGAGAGGTGTGAGATAGAATCTCAGCGTCATCTTGAGTTGCATTTTTTTTAAATGACTAAAGATGTTGAGCATTTCTTCAAGTGTCTCTCGCCCACTAGCAATCCTCTTTTGTGAATTCTTGGTTAGTTCTGTACTTCGTTTTTTTATTGGATTATTTAGTTTTTTGGTGTTTAATTTCTTGAGTTCTTTATAAATTTTGGATATTAGCCCTCTGTCAGATGTGGGGTTGGTGAAGATCTTTTCCCAGTCTATAGGCTACCGTTTTGTTCTAACGGCAATGTCCTTTGCCTTACAGAAGCTTTTCAGTTTCATAAGGTCTCATTTATTGATTGTTGGTCTTACAGCCTGAACTATTGGTGTTCTGTTCAGGAGGTTGTCTGTCATCAGTGCCAATGAGTTTGAGGCTTTTCCCCACTTTCTCTTCTATTAGATTTAGTCATTCTTAAATGCCAGCATACAACTAACACCACAGTACACACGTAACCTGAAAGATGTTGAGAAGACTTACAGAGCAGTGGAGAAGAATCATAGTCCAGGAAGAAGAAAACTTAACAACAGCAATGTAGAATAACAAGGACCCAATCACTTCTATTCATGAAGATATAAGGAACAGTCACATTTATGAGGCAAGAATTTGAAAACACCAGCTGTGCAAGAAGAACAAGAAAAAAAAAAAAAAAACAACCCAAGCCAGGCATGGTGGTGCCCACCTTTAATCCCAGCACTCAAGAGGCAGAGGAAGATGGATCTCTGAATTCAAGGCCAGTCTGGTCTCCATGGTTCTGGGACAGCTAGGGTTACATAGAGAAACATTGTCTCAAAAAATGGTAGCAACAATGAAGACATAAAATTAAAATCAATTTGAGAATATAGTGCTGAAATGAGAATTGAAAGGTCCATCAATGACCAGCAGAAAAAAGAATAAAATATTGTAATAACAAGAGGTCATGAAGAAATAATAACGTGGATGAAATTGTGTAGTGGAGCTTTTTAGAGCTCACAGAGTTTCCAGATAAAATTCCTACCTTTAACAAAGCAGCGAAGGATTTAAAACTGAAATGACATTGGGCTTCTTAATCCAAAATTAATAACAAAACGTAATAAATCAATAGCTCCAAAATTCAATAAGAAAATAAACTTGTACATGAAATTAGTACTTATTAAAATTCATTTTTGAATACTGAGATACAATGAAACATTTTTATTTATGAGAAGTTTCAAAATCTATGTCTTTCATACAGTCTTTAGGAACTCTGTTAGAAGATTGGCCTGGCCATCATAAAGAGCAAATCAATAGTGAAAGCTAGATGGCACATTAGAAGAAAGCTGTACTTCTGGTATCTCATCATCTCAGAACTTAAACAACAGAACAGCTTAACAGGGAGGCGGTGGTCAATGTAACTCACTGGAATTAAAGTTGAACAAAAAGGCTTGAGGAGAGCTGCAGTCTCTGAGTATCTAGCAGAAGCTGAGGAATAGTCCATCAGTTCTGGACCCTTAGCAGTCCAGCATACAGAAAGAGCAACAGAAAGGGAGCTAGAGAGACAAGGTCTCATGTAGCTCATTCTAGACTCAAATGCATTGTATAGGGGAGGGTAGCCTTGAACTTTGATATTCCTGCAAGTAGATTTCTGAGATTATGGGCATATGCTACCATAATACCCAGCTCCCTTTTCACCTTTTGGATATCACAACTACCCTTTCATTTTCATGTTTCTTGACCTCACTTACTTTTTCTTTCCTTAAAATATTTTGGATTTGATGGAAACATCCCATTTAGGGATGGGTGTTCCAGGATCTCTCACCCTCTTCAAAATGTCTGGCTATGAAATTCTATTGCCATTCCCATATATTACAGGAGGAAGATTCTCTGATAATGGCTGAACACTGCACTGAACGCTGTCCTCAGTGCTCAGAAAACCAACCCTCAGGGAAGACAAGTTGGAAAGAGTGTAAGAGCCAGAAGGTAAGGAGGACACCAGGAGAACAAGGGCTTCTAAATCATCATGAGTAACACTCATGTGAACTAACAAGAAGCAGCAAGCACAAGGCCTGGACCTGTCTGTATCAGGTCTTCTGGGTCTTTATTGTGGCTTCCAGTTTGGTGTTTTTATGGGTTTCCTGAGTAAGTGATCGAGTGGGTCTCTGATTCTTATGCCTTCTTCTGGATTCCTTTCCTTCTGTATGTCTGTCATGTCCAACTTCAAAGTGATAGCTTTTGTTTTATCTCATTGTATTTTATTTTGTCATATTTAAAAATGAATAAGTGAAATCCTACCCACTAGGTTAAAAGTTAATAACTTAACTGCCACTTATTCCTGCTGAGAAAAAGGAAAATCCGTTTTCTCCAGTAGAGTGAAACTGGGTATATCAACTACTCCGGGGCAGGTCTCATGTTCGGTATTAGTTTCCCACCATATAATGAACTCCACAGCTATTTGGTGTGTTTTTGTTTGGTTAAAATTTAGCTTTCTTTCAGGGGGTGGGCATGGCTTTATTTATTTTTCTTGGTTTGGGGATATTGTTGTTGTAAGATGTTTTTGGTTTTTTAAGAAAGAACTTAAAATTGGGTGAGTAGGGAGAGGGAGGGGTTCTGGAGGACTTGGGGGAAGGAGAAGAATATGATCAAAATATATTAAATTTAAAAATTGCTTTAAAGTCACAAACATAGTCCTCAGGCAATTCCTGTTGAAAGGATAAGATGAGAAATTATAGAGGGTATACTCTGTTGCGTCCCAAA
>CAJQZJ010034466.1:4310359-4325422 GCA_907164525.1 Lophiomys imhausi | reverse complement strand
GGGGATTGTGATTGAGATGTAACTTGAAGAAATAAAAAATAAATTATAAAAAAGGAAAAAAAATCACAGTCTGTTGTGCATGACATAAGACTCTTACTCACTTTCAAGTAACCTTTGTTTTCTGATAGTGCTGAAAAGTCATAAGCAGTATTTGTAAAACCACATATTAATAATCAAAGGAACCATAATTGAGAGTTGTTGCTTTAATAATGTAGAAACACAAAGGAAATAATCTCGATCTAACCAGGTTCAATTAGAGAGAAGTGACTGGCCATAATGGCAAGGTAAGAAAACAGAACTTTCCTGATAAGCAAGATAGGAAAAGAACTTACTCTTAATGAAAACCAATTTGCTCCTAGGTGTCAATGAAACATGTAGAGCATTGTGCAGCACAAGGGAAATGCTTAGATCCCCAATGACATGTAATCAATGAAGACAACTTTTAAACTCTGCTGGTATTCCCAGTAAAATCTAGTGCATTGACTTAGTAATCACAGCTTCAGAAGCAGCCCTTCATCTCTTATTTCTAACTGTACTGCTAATCCTGGGCCCCACCTATATAGAAAGTGTTTAGAAACCTCTCTGTACTTAGTCATCAACGTTTTTTTACATAGTGGTTTATGAATCTAACTGCTAAGCCAGTTAGGGTGTTACCTTTGTAAAATGTATGCCTTCTCAGAACTTATTCCAAAATAAATGCACAATATAGTTGTTTTTTTATTTCTGGCCCTGAAAGACAGTGCTTAATGGAGGGATCTAATGTGTGAGGTTATCTTGTTACTTATGTATGTCCTGTTCTTATGAAATGGACACACTTCACTTTTGATGGTAATATCCATGTTTGGATCCTTTCTTTTGTTGGTAAACTGATACTTTCAGAATACTGAATGAGTCTAAACATAGCTTATATATCAGTAGATCTAATATAACTGAAAATCTGTTTGAATTGAGCATGAGAACATACCAGTTTGAGGAAATTCAGAGATACTGGACTTATTGACAAAATATCATTTCAGAAAATATGGGCAGTAAACAGTCTGAACTCTAACTCCTTTTGTCAACAGAATTTAACCAAAGAGTCAAGAAAAGGTAGCAAATTTTTCAAGAGCATTTCAGTAGGTCTTTCAGAGACCTGCATGGTCACAGCATTTGTTCCTTTAGGACTCCATCACAATGTCCTTAAATATACTGCCTCGGACAATCAGGAACACTCTTGCTGTCTAGCTCCCAAAGGAAATACCACTTAGTAATCTCACCTGGTTCGGATCCTCTCACCCCTTGAAAGAAAGAACATACAATACCGTCACTGGAAAATAAACACCTAGTATGCACAGAATAGGTTCACATAGTTTACAATAGGGTTAAGTGTTTAAATATTTGTCTTCCAGATTGAAAGCAGCTTATTATCTTTGCCTAGGTATGAAACTTATCTCATGAAAATTAGCCTACATTGTATTAGAAAGCATGGTTATAATAAATTGTATTTAAGAGGGTGTGGTGGTTTGAATAAAAATATCTCGTATATGCTCATATATTTATTTGGTTCTCAGTTGGTGCACTATTTAGGACAAATTAGGATGTGTGGCTTTGGAGATGGTGTGCCCCTGAAGGTAGGCTTCGAGTTTCAAATATCCATGCCAGGCCCAATCCTGGTTTCTCTGCCTATAAATTTTTGATCCACTTTGTACTCTCAGCTAATACACTAGCACCATGTCTGCCTGCTTGCCTGTCGTCATGCTGCCTGCCACTGATGGCCTTGGAATAACTTTCTGAAACTGGAAGTAAGCTCTCCAATGGAAGGCTTTCTTTTAAGAGTTACCTTGGCCAGGATATCTCTTCACAACAATAGAACACTAACTAAACAAAGAGATTCTACTCTTGAAATATAAATATTTCTAATTTTTATTCCATGTAGCCCATTTAGAGTAACATTCCTTAAATAGAAATATAGAAATGCTTCTTAAATAAGAATTGATATGTATATATGCAAGATATTAAATATCCATATATATGTTTCTGTATTTCTATACATATCTGACAAGTGAGCCACATATGTAGATGACTGAAATAACACATGAACATATGCTGTGAGTACTTCCATAAGACAAACAGTGTATGAATTCCATTTCATGCTCATTTGTTAGCTGAATCAACTTTGAATGCAAAGAATGACAGCATTGAGTTGAATGGCAGAAATGCCTCCATAAAGACAGTCCAAATCCAAGCTTTGTAAATAATACCACTCACAAACAAAGCAAGCACACAAGTCAGTTTGAATTCTAATTATACATCTGCTGTAGTTAGGGTGTTATTTGTCTAGATATGTTTCACCTTAAACTGATTATGTATACTGTCTTTGGGACAATTCTAGAATCAAAATTCTAGAATCAAAAATGTATAAAGAAGAAAAATAATACATGCAATGCTATTATATTACAACACTAAGAAAAGATACACTTCTCTAACAGGGAGGAACAGCCATGAAAAGAGACATCTGCTAGGCCAGTCATTCTGAAATGTTGCCCAGGAGCACTAACAAATTCAAATTCTTCTAAACTCTGTTAGAAATACAAACAATTGTTTTTCTCAGCTTACAGAAGGGAAGCCAGTACTGAGGACACTACTGTGGTGTTCCAAGCTCTCCAGGTAATTCCTATAGAAATAATAATACACAGAACTCATTGTGTTAATCTCCTCATGATAAGGTAAACTTGGTAAGTTTTACCATTCACAAGTGAGAATTATCTGACAATTTGTTTAAAGGAGTAAAATTATATTTTAATTATGATCAAGGTTATATAATTTCCAATTAATAAATGATGTGTGGGTTGATATGACTCTGTGGTTTTACCAAATTAACACTTTAAGAGAAAAGCTGTACATAAGTCAGTCCAGCAAGTGAGCTATTCTGCTTATTAGCATTCTTGCCATCTGGTACTCTTTTTTAAAATGTATTAATTAAATATATATATATAATATTTGTTAACATTTATTTATTGATTCAAGTTATATCCTGATAATAGCCATCTCACTCCTCCTGGTCCCACTCTCCCACCCTATTCTCCCTCTTCTTCCTCTCCTTCTACTCTGGTGAGGAGGGCCCCTCACATATATCAAGCCCCCTCAGTTCCTTAGTCACATGAGGGCTAAAAGCTTCCTCTTGCACTGAGGCCAAACAAGGCAGCCCAGCTAGGATAACATGTTCCACTAGTGGGCAACAGATTCCATGACAGATTCAACCATCCCCCCTTCCACTTGCTTAGGGATCTGTATGCAGACCAAGTTGCCTATCTTCTATATATGTATAGGGAGGCTTAGATCTTGTCTATATGCTTTTTCCATTTTTGGTTAGTATTTCAGTCTCTATAAGCTGCTGGGACCTAGAATGGTTGGTTCTGTTGATCTTCATGTGGTGTTCTTATCCCCCATGGTTCTCTCTATCCCCCCCCCCTCTCTTAAACATGACTCACAGAGCTCAAGCTAATGTTTGGCTGTGTGCCCCAGCATCTGTTTTGATCCACTGCTGGGTGGAGTTTCTCATAGGATATGCCTGTTAGGTTCCTGTTCCTTTGTCTCTGTGGGCTGTAGGATGGTTATCCTGTACTCTATTGTTAATAGTCAGTTATAAGTGAGTTCATGCCATATGTACCTTTCTGGGTCAGGGTTAGTTCCTTCAGGATGAGGTTTTCTAGTTTCATCCATTTGTTTGTAAATTGAATGATTTCTTTGTTTCTACTAGCTGAGTAATATTCCATTGTGTAAATGTACCCCAGTTTTTTAATCCATTCTTCAGGTGAAGGACTTCTGGGTTGTTTCCAGTTTCTAGCTATTATGAAAAGGTTCTATGAACATAATAGAATTGATGTCCTTGTGATTTGTGAAGAATCTTTTGGGTATATGCCTAGGAGTGGTATGACTGGGTCTTGAGGTACAACTATTTTCAATTTTCTGAAATATCTTACATTGATTTTCAAAGTGGTTGTACAAATTTGCACTACCACCAGCAATGGAAGAGTGTTCCACTTTCTCCATAACCTCACTAGCATGTGCTGTCACTTGAGTTTTTGATATTAGCATTCTGATAGGTTTGAGATGGAATCTGAGAGTTGCTTTGGTTACATTTCCCTGAAAATTAAGTATGTTGAGCATTTCTTTAAGTGCTTCTCCACCATTAGAGTTTCCTCGGTTGTGAATTCTCAATATTTTGATTGCATTATTTTGTTTTTTGGTGTTTAATTTGTTGAGTTCTTTATATATTTGGATATTGGCCCTCTATAGGACATGGGAGTTGGTGATTACCTTTTCCTAATCTGTAGGCTGCTGTTTTGTTCTAATAACAGTGTCTTTGCCTTACAGAAGCTTTTCAATTTCATAAGGTCCCAATTATTGATTGTTAGTCTTAGAGCCTGAGCTATTGGTGCTCTGTTCAGAAAGCTGTCACCTGTGCCAATGAGTTTGAATCTTTCCCCACTTTCTCTCCTATTAGATTTTGTGCATCTGGTTTTATGATGAGGTCTTTGATCCACTTGGACTTAAGCTTTGCACAGGTTGATGAACATGGGTCTATTTGCATTCTTCTACATGTTGGCATCCAATTAGACCATCACCATTTGTTGAAGATGCTTTCTTTTTTCCATTATATGGTTTTGGTATCTTTGTCAAAAATTAAGTGACCGTATATGTGGGTTTATTTCAGGGTCTTCGATTTGATTCCATTGATCAACCTTTCTGTTTCTATATAAGTACCATGCTGTTTTTATTACTATTTCTCAGTAGTACACCTTGAAATCAGGGATGGTGATACCTCCAAATGTTTTTTTTTTATTATTCAGGATTGTTTTAGCTATTCTGTGATGGGGTGGTGTTAAGCATTCTAAATGTTAATTGGTCCTGTTTGCTGTCGTTTACTTAATTGACTCTGATTGGTTAAATAAATGCTGAGGCCTGGAGATTGGGCAAAGACAGAGGTAGGCAGGACTAAGGTTCGCGGGCTTTTTGGAGAGATACAGAGCATCTTGGGAACAAGAGGTCGCCAGAGAAGAAGCCAGGAGTAAACAAGGAAGAAATGCCATTGCGTAGATTAAAGAAGATCCTTCAATGTGGCCTGGAACATCGGCTTAGCATGGAGAATAATAGTCCAAAGCAACGTATGTATACATGGTGTTATATTTGGGTAATAGAATTATGAGCTAGCCACGATGGTCTAGGATTGCACAACCCACACCTAGGCTTGTTGAGATCCACCCGGTGTCTGTGTGTAACCATTTATAATGGCGGGTTAAGGATTTACAACACCAAAACAAGGATAATATAAATACTAGTAAACAATTTAATTAGTTATATTTTTTTCTACAATTCTGGGTTTTTTGTTTTTCCATATGAAGTTGAGAATTCTTCTCTCAAAGTCTGTAAAGAATTGTGCCAATATTTTGATAGGGATTACATTGAATCTGTATATTGTTTTTGGTACGACGGCCATTTTTATTGTGTTGATCCTACCTATTCATGAGCATGGGCAATCTTTCCATCTTCTGATATCTTTGGTTTCTTTCTTCAAGGACTTGAAGTTCTTGTCTTACATTTTTTTCATATGCTTGGTTAGATTAACTCGAGGAATTTTATATTATTTGTTGCTGTAGTAAAGGGTGCTATTATCCTAATTTCTTTTTCATCTCATTTATCTTTCATGTAAAAAAGGGCTACTAATGTTTTTGAGCTAACTTTTTATCCAGCCACCTTGCTGAAGGTGTTCATCAGCTGTAGGAGTTCTCTGGTAGAATTTTTGGGGACATTCATTTATACTATCATATTATATACAAAGAGGGTTACTTTGACTTCTTCCTTTCCAATGTGTATCCCCTTGATCTCCTTTAGTTGTCTTATTGCTCTAGCTAGAACTTCGAGCACTATGTTGAAAAGATATGGAGAGAGTGGGCAGCCTTGCCTTGTCCTAGGTTTTATGGGGAAATGCTTTGAGTTTCTCTCCATTTAATTTGATGTTGGCAACCAGCTTGTTGTATATTGACTTTATTATATATAGATATTTCATGTATTCCTGATCTTTCCAAGACTTTTAACTTGAAGGTGTGTTGGATTTTTCAATTTTTTCAGCATCTAATGAGATGATCATGTGGGTTTTTTTTTCTTTCAGCTTGTTTATATGGTGAATTATGTTGATAGATTTTCGTATGTTGACCCACCTCTGTATCCCAGGAATGAAGCCTATTTAATTGTGGTGTATGATACTTTTAATGTGTTCTTGGATTATGTTTGCAAGTATTTTATTGGGTGTTTTTGCATTTGTGTTCATAAGGGAAATTGGTCTGAAATTCTGTTTCTTTTTTGAGTCTTTGTGTGATTTAGGTATCAGGGTGACTGTGTCCTTATATAGTGAGTTTGGCAGTGATCTTTCTGTTTTTATTTTGTGGAAGAATTTGAGGAGTATTGGTATTAGCTCTTCTTTGAAGGTCTGGCAGAATTCTGTGCTCAAATCATCTCTTGGTTTTTGTTTTTGTTTTTGTTTTTTTTTTGGTTGGGAGACTTTTAATGACTTCTTCAATTTCCTTAGGGGTTATAGGACTATTTAATTATTTACTTAATATTAATTTAACCTTGGTAAGTAGATTCCATCAAGAAAATTGTCCATTTTGCTTAGGTTTTCCAATTTTGTGCAGTACAGGTTTTTGAAATACGACCTAATGACTCTTTGGATTTGCACAGTGTCTGTTTTAATTCTCTCCCTTTTCATTTCTGATTCTGTTGATTTGGATATTTTTCTTTCTGCCTTTTAGTTGGTTTGGCCAATGGTTTATCTATTTTGTTGATTTTTTTTCAAAGAACGCACTCTTGGTTTTGTCGATTATTTGTATTGTTCTCTTTGTTTCTAAGTTATCAATTTCAGTCCTGAGTTTGATGATTTCCTGCTGTCTGCTCCTCATGGGAGTGTTTGCTTTCTTTTTTACTAGAGCTTTCAGTTGTGCTGTTAAGTTGCTAAAATGGGCTGTCTCTAATTTCTTTTTCAAGCACTTAGTGCTATGACTTTACACTTAGCCCTGTTTTCATTGTGTCCCCTAAATTTGGTTATGATGTGCCTTCATTTTCATTTAATCTCAGGAAGTCTTTGACTTTATTCTTTATTTGTTCCCTGACCCAGTGGTCATTGAATAGAGAGTTGTTCAGTTTGCATGTATGTGTAAGCTTTTTGTTATTTCTGAGGTTGAAGTCCAGCTTTAATACATAATGATCTAATAGGACATAAGGGGTTGTTTCAATTTTGTTGTATTGGTTGACGCTTGCTTTGTGACCAACTATATGATCAATTTTGGAGAAGGTTCCATGAGGTGCTGAGAAGAAAGTATATTATTTTGTATTTGGGTGAAACGTTTTGTAGATATATTAGATCCATTTAGTTCATGACCTGTATGAGCTTCATTATTTCTCTGTTTGTTTTCTGTCTCAATGACTTGTCCTTTGGCATAAGTGGGGTGTTGAAATCTCCCACTATTAATGTGTGGGGATCAATGTGTGGTTTAAGCTTTAGAAGAGATTCTTTTACAAATCAGGTGCCCTTGTATTTGGGGCATATATATATAGGATTGAAATGTCATACTGATGAAGTTTTCCTTTGATGATCATGCAGTGTCCTTCCCTTTTTTGATTAATTTCAATTGAAAGTATATCTTATTTCATATTAGGATGGCTACTCCAGCTTGCTTCCTGGAACATTTTGCTTGGAAAACCTTTTCTCAGCCCTTTACTCTGAGGTAAAGTCTATATTTGTTGGTGAGGTGCATTTCTTATATGTAGCAAAATGATGGTTGTTGTTTATGAATCCATTCTGTAAGCCTGGGTTTTGTTTTTGTTTTTGAATTGGGGAGTTCAGTCATTGATGTTGAGAGATATTAATGACCATAGATTGTTATTTCCTGTTATTTTGATGTAGTTGGTGATATTGTGTTTGTGTGCTTTTGGTTTGGCTGCAGTAGAGTTATTTGTTTCCTGTGTTTTCTTGGGTGTGGTTATCTTTTCCAGGCTGGAATTTTCCTTCTAGGGTCTTCTGTAGAGCTTGATTTGTGGATAGATATTGTTTGAATTTGATTTTGTTATGAAATATCTTGTTTTCACCATCTATGGTGAAAGAAAGTTTTGCTGAGTATAGTAGTCTGGGCTGATATATGTGGTTCGTTAGGGCCTGTAAGACATTTGCGCTGGTCCTTCAGAGTTTCAGAAGAGAAATCAGTTGTGATTCTGATAGGTCTGCCTTTATATGTTACCATTTTTTCTTACAGCTTTTAATATTCTTTCTTTACTCTGTAAGTTTAGTCTTTTCATTATTATGTGGCAGGAAGAATTTCTTTTCTGGTATAATCTATTTGTTGTTCTGTAAACCTCTTGAACTTTTATAGACATCTCTTTCTTTAGGTTTGGAAAATGTTCTTTTATGATTTTGATTAAAATGTTTACTGGCCCTTCCCTTGGAGTTGGGAGTCTTTTCTTTCTTCTATTCCTAGTATTCTTATGTTGCATCTTTTCTTTGAGTCCTTAATTTCTTGGATGTTTTGGGTGAGGAATTTTTAGTTTTCTCATTTTCTTTGGCTCATGAATCGATTTCTTCAATCGAATCTTCCACACCTGAGATCTGTCTTCTATCTCTTGTATCTCATTGGTGATGCTTGTGTATGTAGGTTCAGTTCTTTTTCCTAGGTTTTCCACATCCCAGATTGTCTTTGGTTGTGTTATCTTTATTGCTTCCATTTCCATTTTCAGGTCTTGTACAGATTTATTCACTTCCTGTTCCATCTTGATTGTCTTTGCCTGTTTTTCTTTAATGGCTTCATCTCTTTTCTTCTCCTGTTTGATTGAGTTTTATTGGATTTCTTTAATGGATTTCTCCATTATTTTCATCTGTTGGATTGTGATCTCCTTAAATTCTTTAAGCGATTTATTGTCTTCTTTTAAGTTCTCAATCATTTTCATAAGTATGCATTTCTCATCATTTTCTTCTGTTTCTGCTGTGTTAGTATTGTCAGGGTTGGTTGTACTAGGCTAGGTGGGTTCTGATGTTTCCATTCTGCCCTGGGTTATGTTGATTGTGTTCTTTCACTGGCCTATAGCCATCTGGTTGTCTCTGTTGTCAGTTGGTTGTTACTGGTGCCCACTAGATTTGGGCCCAGGAAAGAGACCTGGTTTGGAGGCTTGTTGTTACTGTATGATCTGGCGTGATCCTATGATCCAGAGGGTCACTTTGGGGATGTTGGTAGGGCTTTGAACTGAAGGCTATAGCCAAGGAGATGACCTGTCAGAGAAGCGGGAAGTGCTTGGATGCCAAATTTAGAGTCCTTCTTCCTTAGAACTCCATGGAATGACCTGTCAGAGACTATCAGAAGCTCTGCCAGAGATACAGGAAGTGTCTAGAGGCCAGAGACCAGTGGAGGCATCCCTGGGACTTGGAGGAAGATCCCTCAGAGAACCTATCTCTGGATGTAGGAAGCACCTGGAGGCCTCAAGCTGAGGCAGAGCGTCCCTGGGGTTCAGCAGATGTCCTCTAGGAAAGGTTCTCTGAGAGATTCACTTGGTGGCTGGGGGGTCTTGGCAAGAATCCTGGAACTCAGAGGAAGACCTCTAAGAAAAACTCTCCTGGCATGAGGAGTCCCTTGGTGGCTAGAAGCCTGGCCTAGTGTCTCTGGTTCTAGGTGGTTGTTCTGAGTCATTGGAGGCACCTGATGGTCAGAGGCTGCAGGGAGATGCTTTGTGGCTTGGAGGAAGGCTTGTCCAGTGAGGCTTCACAAGGGGTGAGGAGGCTTCACAGGGCCAGAAGCCTGACTTTCTCTGGCTATTAGCATTCTTGCCATCCGGTATTCTTTAAAACTGATCTTTTTTATCCTATCATGTTTGGTGGCTATTTGTCTTCATAGGAAACTGTCCAACTCTGCCAACCCATGATCACTGTTTCCTTGAGACTCAAGCATTCTATGCATTCTCACTAGACACCATGAACATCTTAGAGAGTTCAAGAATTTTCATTGGATATCTACAGGATTTAATATTTACTGGTAGTTCCAATGCAATAAAGTGGCTAGAGAACAGAAAATGGCGCAGGAATCTTGTAGCCAGACAAACCTCAACCTTTCTCTTGCTTCATGACTTTGTGAAAATATGACTTATGTCAGGGATGATCAGGGCAGCCTTAAGGTCTCTACTGCATTGGGTTTTAATTCTAGTATTCTGTCTTTATTTCATAAACAACACCACAAGCAAACATTATTATGACTTTGTTTTATATAATTTTATATTCATAGTGTGAAGCTTTTTAAAATTCCAGGCACAATTTTCATTTCTATAGATGTGATTGTGTATTTGAACTACCAATTTATACATGCAAAATTTATCTTTATAAACAACTAATGATCAATGACTTTAGGAAAGTGTAGATCAATGTTGCAAGTAAAAGAAACATTTAAAAACTATCTACAAAGGAATGCAAAAGTATAGGAAAGGGATAACCTTTTCTGGTACTTAAAGTGGAAAAACATCAACCTCCAAAATTTAGTCTATGTTCCTTCTTCTTTGTGAAGCATCTGAAACTGTCAGAGAGAAACAGAGGGTGACTATATAGGGTTAAGGCTGCACCAGGCCTAAATACAAAGTAGAAGAATAATTTTTTATGTTCCATATGGAGTTTCAACCTCATTTATCTGAGTCCACAATTGTATATTTTATGCAATTGGTTTATTTTTATTTTTATCTCCCTAGAATGTTTGAAAGTTTTGTCTGGTCAACTGCTGGTACACAGGGTGAACACTTGTTATGTGACATTCTCCCTCACATTTAAAATGTATAACTGAAGTGTTTTGAATACAAACAGTAAATGTACTATAAGCAACAACAACAAAGACATCGCCTATGTAATCAACAACCTGATCAACAGAAAACAGGCATTTTGAATGTTGCCCAAAGGCATACAGGTGACTCAGTCACTACCATATGGTGCTATATGGAGGTAGTACAGCTTTCAGGATCTTGCTCTTATGGGAGGAGTTAGGTCATTGGTACATTCTCTTGAAACGTATTTTAGCACTTCAGTGTCTTTCTCTTGCTGTTTTCAGGCCTCCACATGGTGAGCAGCTTTGCTTCAATACATTTGTTTTTACTTTTTATTATTTGTGAATTTCGCACCATGTACCCCAATTCCTCTCATCTCCCCATCCCTCCATATCTGCCCTCCATCCTTGCAACTTCCCCGCATAGAAAAAGAAAGAAAGAAAGAAAGAAAAAGAGAAGAAAAAACCATCTTGTTAATAAGCTGCAGTGTGTTATGGTGTGTCACACAGTATGCCTTTTTGTCTATATATCTTTACTTGCAAATTCTCATTGCAATGACTCTTTGGTCTGGTCCAAGGTCTATGGCTTCTGGTACACTATCAATACTGGATCCTCGTAGGAAATCTTCTTAGATGTTCAGTTGTTGCCCCATGTCATGGAGACCCTGCAGCTTTTACTCTATATGACAGCCCCTTCATGCACTCCAGCAGTCCATAGATGGTGTAGATGTTGGGGTGGGCCAACTCAAATCTCTGATTCTGGGTATGGATGGTAGTTGAGTTGGTCAGCTGGCCAGCTCTCCCACATCCATACCACTAGGGCCAGCTCTAGCCATCAAGGGGAGGATAATCTCCTGATCTCATGCCCTCAGGGTGTGGCTCACCCTTCCTCCCTATCACCAGGGCTAGCTCTATTGTGCTGCCTAGGCACACCAGAAACTTTTTAATGTTGATATTTTTCAGCATTATCACAGAAACAGAATGATGACTGAGAATATACTTAAATATTTGTTTCATGAATGAAAATAAAAGGATGTTCTGGAATCTGGATCTATCTTCTAGATTCAAACCATTGATAAATCAATGCTTAAGTACCAGAGTCAGTATTTATATAGAATGTGAGTGGAATTCTTTTATTCCAATGGAACAAATATTACTACTCTAATCAATTTGTATACTTAATCTACAATGAGGACGAGAATCCAGAAGCTGTTGGGGAAGATCCTACAGCCTTGATATTAGTAATCTTTCTCATAGTATGAAACTAAAAACTAGAGCCAGGCCACAAGTGATTTTAACATTATGAGATTGTAATCAGGCCAACACAGGAAAATAGTTACAATGTGGTATGTATACAAATATTGCCAAAATGCTGACATACACACATTACATAGCCATGTATCATCACAAAGCAAATGCAAAATGCTGAGCCTGTCAGTGAGGGACACTAAATTTAAAGAGATTAGCTTCCTAGTTTGTGAAAACATGGTTAATTATAGCATCATGTTTATTATGGTGTTGCATACAAAGCATACATTTATTGTAATGCAGCTTTCTCCCCTAGGAGTCACACTACAAATATAGATGTTATATTTTCCATTAAATTGTGAAGGTGAAAAGTCTCAGCCTTGGGGACTGAGTAGAGGGATACTGCTCCAGCTTGCATCATGGCATGGATAAATAGCTTTGTTTCTCTGTCAGGCCATGCTTTTTCTACTTTGGGTACAATAGGATTTCTCTTAATCTTCAGCAAGCAACTCTAGTTGGTGTGATGACATAGTACATGCCAAATGACCACCTTATTTCTCATGGGAACTACTGAAAAAAAAAAAAAAACAATTTAATGAAACCCCAAGGCCCAAATGTGATGGGAATTAAGCATTAGATTACTGGCTTTTATGAAAGTAAATGCCACAGTTATTTTAAATAGCATGACTCTAGGGCCTCACAGAGATGCTAAGTGACAGGGCACTTCTCCAGGAATGCAGATATGAGGTGCATTAAACCTTAACTTCATTACTGTCACCACAGGGAAGCAGCAGTCTCAGTAATAGCTAGTGGGAAGCTGAACACAAGGACATGGTCCAAATTTTCTGTTGTCCAGGTGAGAGAGAGAGAGAGAGAGAGAGAGAGAGAGAGAGAATGAATTTTGTGCAGTTGTGAGTTGACTTTTATGCAGGAAGGGTGGGTAACCATGTGACTACTCAACAGGATAGGGTCTAGTGATTTCACTAAACCTGTTTGCCCATTTGTAATTGAACCAAGCTCCATCTGAGCATGAAGTGAGGTGAAATAACCCCTGGTCAACTATTTACTTTCTTTCACCTCTATGTAGGTATAAAAATAACCTATATGTTGATCTATTCTCTTTACTAAAGAAATATATACAAATCATTAGTGGCCTCTAAATGAAAAAGGAATGTTATTTGTGTTCCTGAAAAGCCCACTCATTTTGCAGAAAAATGACCTGTGACTAAATCCTTACAATTTCCAGGTGAGGCTGCTGCAATTGCTACCAAGTAAAAGTGGAAAGAAAGCCTTATAGACACAGTAAAGCCTTACAATAAGGAGTATGCACGGTACAATCACCACTACGTAAGAAGGGGAAAGAGAAGGACAGGCAAACAATAAATCCTCACAGTGGAGCAACTGTGCTTTAAATAAAAGAGGAGGGAGAAAAAGAGAGAAAGGGCACAGTGGAGATTAAAGAAGAGGTACAAGGAAGGAGCAACTAACCCTATCTACGTCTTAGACTAGGTAAAAAAGCATATAGCTTATGAAAGGAAGGGTTCCCATTGCATTTTCAGGATGGAGAAGTAAGTTAGTTCTTATCATGAGGCCGGTTATGTGAAGGTAGGAGGATACATGTGGTGTGTTTATTAGTAATGGAATAGGAAGAAGAGGCAGCTACTTGTTCATTGTCTGTCACAAGTAGCTACAATTAATGCCTTGGAAAACATGAGGTACCTTCACATCTTCAGAGAGTTAGAGATGCAGCCAGGAACATTAGTTGTGTCGTGAAGAGGTTGCATTGAATTGTGTCAGATCCCATGACATTCTGTTTTGGATCCCTAACTCTGGTCCTTGGAACTACACCAAGATTTGTTTTAGCAGAAAGAGGCAGAATATATGAACAATGTTCGTGAATCTCAGAGTATATCCCTTTATTTTCAAGAAAATAGATTACTGTTAGATATATATGATGGAATTTAAACACAAAACCCAAAATTACAGAAATAAAGTAGAGAGAAAAGCAGAATTCAATATCATTCACATTTCTTACATCTAAGAGGAATTTATTTGGAGAGGAAAGCAATGAAGTTTCTGAGATCTTTTGATACATTATTCCTTCTTGCTCAAGACACAACAGCACCCACAACAATGAGTATAAATATGTTTTGTCTGAATCCATAGGATTCCTGAAATAACTACTGAGGTATGATTTTAGGGTCAAAGGATAAAGATCTCATTGTTAAATGCTGTTTCAGTTTTCTAGCCTACTTAATTGAATTTATACAGAAAAGATATTTATTAGAGCAGCCTGCTAATGATATTGGAACTGTGGGGTAAAAGCAGAAAATAGAGCATTTCAGTTACATTTTAGGTCAACCTCATCCTGAAGTCATAAGACTCTGGTGTATTAATCAGTGCCTCTACCCTTGCTACCACTGAACTTTTAACTTTTTACTGCTGCTCCATTTCTTTTTTTTTTAATAATTTATTTTTTATTTCTTCAAGTTACATCACAATCACAATCCCCTCCCTACTCCCCCCTCCATTCCCACCCTCCCACCCTCTTCGCCCTCAACCTCCCATCCTCTTCCCCCTCAACCCCCCATCCTCTTCCCTTTTTTTTAAGTTTAAGGTATATCTTTTCCCCCCAACAACTCCCCCTTTCAGTCCAACAAATGGTTCTTTCTCTTATACAATAAATACAATACAAATCAACAGAAATAAATAGGCCATAATTATGAGAGTTATATGGCTTAGCATACATTCCCAATGTCCAGTCCATATGTATTTGGCACCTGACTTTAACATTCTACTATCTAACCATCTCCATGACTTTAAAGCTCTATATCTAACTCAGCTTTCATACTAACTTGCCTCACAATTTTAAAAACATCTTCTTAGATCCAGAACACCCTCTTGATTCCTAAACAACTCAAAATTTAACTATGAGACTCTAGCTATCTATTCTTCAACTACCTCAGAGACCTGAGAGGGATAAATATATCTGATT
>CAJQZJ010034466.1:4296648-4309959 GCA_907164525.1 Lophiomys imhausi | reverse complement strand
AAAAAAGTGACATATTCTGTCACTATATTTATTGAATTTGCCTCTAACCTTGCTTCATGTCGTGAGTTCACATAAATCAAGATGAATTTACTCAATGCAAAGTAAACAAGGCAGTGCCAAACAGCAAAGCCTGGTGAATGGCTGTGAGACTCAAAGGTGTTAGCTTACTTTCAATGATAGAACATTCCATGTCTTAGAAAGATAGAGCTCTGCTTGATATAGCCTCCACTCCTTTATTCACTATATGAATCACAAATTTTTACATGCCCAATATATCCCAAATGTTCAGATATTTGTAAGTGTGGTCTTGGCTGTTTTGTTTTCTTTTAACAGACTATGACAGACTAGTGGCTTATGCACAACATGTATTTATTTCCAGAGGCCAAGAAGACCAAGATCCAGATGCCAGCATACTTGCTATCTGGTAAGGGTAATTTTCTGATTCAGAGATGTCTTCTCATTACATCTCTGCACAGTCTGTGGCTCTAGCTAGATCTCTAGGGTCTTTTTAGAAGGACTTCAAAATACCATTTATAAGATTTTCCACATTCATGATCTAATTACCTCCTCCAAACCCACCTACTGATGTACTCACCATGTTGATCAAGGATTTAATATATGGATATTTGAGGAACAAATACATTTAGCCTGTAAAACACAGTGACAGGCAGAAATGTGCAGGTATCAGTGAGATTTGCCAGAAACTATTTTATGTTGGTCTACAGTAGATCTCAACAAGGTATACATATTGCTTTCTAAGTTAAAGCAATGTCAAAGAGTTATCCTTAAGAATGACATTTCATTTGCACTCTGCTCTATTTTTGAAAGAGTAGATAAACAGGTTGAATTATGGGTAGAGACAAGGAATTACATTCCACTCCAAGTATTCTCATGGGAATGTGTTTGTAAACATATTGCATCTGTTAAGCATACTAAGGAAGAACTAGGTTAAGAACTGCTGTTCCAGCAGAATGAAAATGTACTTAATATCAGGCAGACCTGATTATAATTCTATTTCTGTCACTGTGGCTTCAGACAGCTTACTTAGGTTTTCTAAATCTTAGTTTTCTTATACATATAAATTGGGGAAGGTATATCTACCACTTAAGATGATACAGAATGTAGAACTTTGATATTTTGCTTAGTTCTTATTTCCACAAGCTTAATGAACAGTGGTTGCATTTTTAGTTTAAAAAGCTTTTTATTTCAAATAACAGAAAGAAGAACCCAAAACGGCATTGGCTGTATTGTATGCATTGGTCCAAGAAAGCAGCAGTTATCAAGTTAGGCACTGGGGATGTTGGATTTCCTGTTTTACATGGGTCAGCAAGATGTGTTTGTCTGTCACCTTTGCTTTCACCATAGTATGTAGGCCTCTGTCACCACAGAGTGGCTCTCAGGACTCCAAGCCTCAGAGGAGAGAAGAGTAATAATGAGAGCACAAATGAGAACTGTATTGAGGAAAAGATCACTAGACATTATAAACTGATAATGCCTTTCAAGCAGTATGGATAACACGGAGGTAGGAGCAGAATAAACTAGCTCCTGTCAGGGAGAATCATGAGGATTATAATGACACATTGGTATTTTGCATGTTTTCTTATGACAACCATTGTATGTTACTTTGTGTTTGTTGTTTCCACCAAAACCTTCTTTAACTACTGGTCTAGATAAGATTTATCTCTATGAAAAATTGAGAGAAACATGAGACATGGGCCAAGCACTCTGACAGCCATTTCACTTCTTGAGCTGAATTGTGCGAATCAGTAATGGTGCTGATCTTCTCTTTGGCATCCATGACTTTTTATAGGGTAACAATAATTGTGATGACAAAGCAGCTAGTTGTACTTTCTTCATACTGTCATGTGTATACACCTGCGTGTGAGATCTATCAAGAATCTTTAGAATTCATTATATTCTTGACATGCCTGAAACAGTTCTATATGTAAATCATGAATACCTGTGATTAATGTTGATTAAAAATCCTGATTGAATTGGACAGGAAGTCCAAATACATACCAATGCATTTTTCAAGATATTGGATCTTAATCTGTCCATCATGTCTTCTAAAGGACAAACATTATTTACAACTTACACATAGCAAAGTAAGCAGAGGTTTAAATGGGTTCAATCTTGAACATTTAGTAAATGCTAGATAATCACACAGGGATAAGGAGTCACAAACTTTCAACATAGTTTCTGGTCAAAACTATGGAATTGTTCTCACTGAGACCTTTGAATAATCTTCAAATATTCCCATTTGTAGTGTACGTTGTGTTATATTGTTGTCATCTATGCCTGCCCTTTTGTCTTTCTAAACCTTAAAGATTAAACCATTCTTTATAGTTCCTAGGCCATTTGTCCTACACGCTGCCCAAGTGATCTGTTGTGAAGTATCAATGTCTTTTATAACATGTGCCAGACACACTTTACAAGACAGGCTGGCTCCTATCAACTAAGGAAGAATCAAAAATACAAACATAGAACTGGGATGCCTTATTGTTTTTTGTTTGTTTGTTTGTTTTTTAGTTTTTCAAAGTCATAGTGTAACTTGTGGTATTTTCAAACCTTCATCTTCCAATGCAGTCATTGTTTGCTCCCAACCTAAATGTTTAATGAGAGATACATGTTGTACTGGTCATAGAAAACTAGCTTGCTCTCATTGTGTGAATATTCTCTGAATATCCCAGAACCTACAGAAAAAATTTATGACTGTGATTGTCTCAATAACTAACTCAGAATTTTGCAACTATAGATAAGAAGGTCAAAAACAGCAGTCCAATGGACAGCTAGAAAAGATTTAACAAATTTTAATCACTTTCAATGTTTTCTATAGTAGATTAAACTTTATTTTTGATTATGTGACTAACTCTAAATATGAATATTTAGAGAAATGATTATTAATTTTCTATTTTTATTTTGTGAATTATCTCAAGGCTATATATATATATATCAGATTAGCAATTTATTGATTTATTTTTTATATGTATATATGTAACTGTCTATGTGAGTTTCTGATATATGTATGGGAGTACCTGCAAAAATGAGAATGCAGTGTAACATCCTGTGGAGCTGGAGTTACTGGAGGTCATGGGCAACCTAATCTGAGTGCTGGGGAGCTCTACTGGAAGAGCATTCAGCACTATTAGCCACTGAGAAGACTCTCTACCTCCTGGTTCATTTTCTGAAGCATAAAGCATTGTGGATTCAACTAACATCCAACTCATAGTACCCTCCTTCTTGTCCTCTGCAGAGGCTAGCATGACTAGCGGAGGATAGTCATGACTCAGGGCTGATGTCATCATTGCTGTGCACATTTTCACTGTTTCCTTGCATGCATTGGTGAATGCAAAGGCCACATCATGATTTTTCTTCTATTTCTGATATTTATAAAAAAGGTGGTCTACTGTGTATAGTTTCTCTCTTTCTTCAATGTTATATTTCTAATTTTAGTCATGCCAATATGTGTATGCATACCCATGTAATCATTCATTAAATAAATCTATGACAAATTGTTAGATAAGTAACAGTTTAGAAGTAAACCTTTTTTTTTTTCTTTTAGAAAGGACCCTTGATTATATGCAGTCTCCCAAGGCTACAGCAATACTGTAAGTAATGCTTCATCATCAAAGCACATGGGAGAGTTTTCATAGCACCTATCCTTTGTCAGAGCTGATACATGTACTGAAGGCTGCTCGGTTTTGAAACATTGTTCTAAAAATACCTGTATTTATATTCAGAAAAATATTCTATACAAAACCAGAATTAAATGGTTCTTTTGTTGATAAAACATGAACTTTCTAGAATTTTCAATAACCCTATCTGTAATTGAAAGAAATGATCAGTAGATGTAGTTTTGAAATGTAAGCACAAACTCTAAGGAATTGTGGTGAAATGTTCTCACATTTTAAGGAACATTTTAAGAAAGGGGTTTTGAAATGCTCCATTGTCCTTTTAGTGTAGGAGAAAATGGTGATGTCATTGTTCTTCATGATATTATGCAATGCAATGCTTCCTTTTGAGTCCTTTGGGGAATTCTCCATTGTGAGGATGGTAGGAAAGCTGTACTTCTTTATATCTAGATGCATTTCACTCTATATACTATGTGAATTTCATAATTGTTGGTATGTTACTCTTTGTTTTGGCCATATACTCAAATATGTCACTGTTAAGATGCAAAACAGAATGCCAGACCAAAACAGTACTCATTCTTAGCTTCTTCTCCAGCACATATTCTCTTGTTATCCAAGTTCTCCAGCTAGTTTGTTTCTTTTTTTCTGTACTATTTTCACAAGTTGTCTGTGGTCACTTTGGAATGAACTGAGGTATAGTATATTAAGCCAATAAATGCTAATAAGTTTTCAGCTATGGGCTTTGAATACATTTTGAATCTCTGACCTTGCTTTTTGAACTATATTTTGGATATGTTTATTTGGACATACTATAACTCAATGTCTAAAATTTAAAAAGCATACCACTTTCCCCATGAAAGTTTCTCCTCTGTCTGCCACATTTTCAAAATGTTTGATTGGCTGTCTTTAATGTTAAAACTATAGCTTAAATTCAGAGAATAACTGACTGTGGAGAGCTCACCTCTAATTGATGCATTTGCAGGACACTCTAAGACCTAAGGCTTAGGAAATGTTGTGCAAAACAGAGTAGAAAGATTATAAGAACCAGAAAAGTAGGAAATTTGCTGTGAGATTGCATTTTCTAGTTATGATAGGGAAGCTACACCCACAATCTGAATAATATGTCTGTCTAAACAAAACCTGAACAATGGCAATACCAATTCACATACCAGTGTGGATAGGGGACATCTCATGGGGTCCACTGTTAGATGAAGTACCACAGACAATTAGTAACTGCTGACAGACAATTATTTTTCCCTAGGGATAAGCCCCCACATTGTTTATTCAATACTAAGTGGTCATCCCTAAAACAATATACATATAAACAACAGTAAACACACTCAACTGATTGTATTTATATAATTAGTCATATGTGTGTGTATATAACAATTATAATTGAAAAATAGGCCATGAACCTAAGAGGGCATGGGAGTGCCATGAGAGAGTAACAGCTGGCTGTGGGCATCATTTCTAGTATCTGGATATGATATGCTCCCTCTGCTTATTGTTGGTGATACTAAAGATATAAAAAAAATTCCTACATTATTTTCTATGTTTATAAGAAAAAAAAGGTGATGCCAGGTATGGTGGAGCACATGTTTAATCTCAGCTTTTACAAAGTGAAGGCAGAATTATCTGAGCTCAAGATCTGTCTAATTACATAGAAAGATTGAGACCTGACTAAATGATTAAGTGCTTAACTCAAACAAGATTGTTGGGTTGGCTAAATTATGAAGTGTGTGGCTTGGAGGAAGCCCTGAGTGAATGTGATTGTTGACAAGGGGATGGCCATGTCAAGGACTTTAATGTCTTACCCCCATAACTGTGGCAAAGGCTTATTCAGGTGGGTCCCAAGAGGGATAATAAAGCTTTCTTCAGGGTCCGAGTGTGACTGAGTGTCCAGTGTGTGCAAAGACAAGCAGCTGAAGCTTCTTCCTCTTTCTGGGTGTTTATAGCCTGAGACTGCCTGCCTACAGAGACCTCCCATGGAAACTAGCAACCCCCCACCCCGACCTGTTGTACTTTAATAATCAGGGTGAGGTTCCAGGTCATTGTCAGCAGTAGGTGCAGGTTCAGAGCTACACATCCCACTGGAAACCACATTTCCTGTACATATGTCTATGTGTCTGTCCTTTCTTCATTTCCTCACAGCCCTTAGTCAGAAGTTTAGGACCAAAGAACTTTATTACCCTTGGTGGTTGGGGTAATAAAGAGAAATTCAACTCCTTTTCTGGATACAGAGAAGTTCAAAATCAGGGTATGTACCCTTGTGTAAGCATATGAAAAAAACAATCATCTCTTATAGGTTTTGCTGACAGAATTGCTACAGGGCTGTACTGCTAAAACCTGATTTGAGTATAGTTGGTGGTTGGCATAAGGAAATATAAAGCTGTTGTTGCTAAGTGAAGAAATTTATATGGAACCATTTACCTTTGGATAGTCTCTCTTTATTAACTCTTACTATAGTAACCTTTGTGAGTAATGAGTTGATAGAGCAATGGATGGTTATATGTGCGTCCTTGACAGAGAATACATTAGTGACCTCAATCCCTATATGCAATTAATACATCTTTAAAATTATTATACACAACACAAAAATAGAACAGCTATTAAACCAGAGTATCTCAAGAATTCACTGGAGACATATTCATTTATAAAATGTCAAGATGCACTCAGTGCAGTAAGCAAATAACCAGCAAGGATGGACAAAATGATCTTAAGAATTAAGAGTGGAAATATCCCAGCTGTTTAGTATAAAACCTTTGCAAGGAAAGCAAAACAAATTTGAAATGTTCTAGAGGCTGCCTTGGGAGGGTGGAGTATGCCTGGAGAGTTCAAATAATTGAGGAGTGTCCTGAGGGTTACTTGATGTCAGGAGAGCAACGCTAAGGAAAGCACTCAGTGCAGATGGAAGTTGAGTAATTTCTTCTGTCAGGGCGATTTTCTGAGTGACCTATGCTGATTCCTATCAGGAGGCAGAATTAGTTATCACTGCCAGAATGCCCCTGCAGTGTCTGCTAATTTTTCAATTCACTGCCATTCAGCTGAGTTATTCCCTAAATGACTCAATCACTCATTCATAATTAGATCAAATCATATCATTGGATCTACAGTCAAAAACTTTGGAGATGACAACATGAACTTTCAGACAAATCAGAAAGATTGCCTGTTTGCTATTTATAAAACCAACTGAATCTTGGCTTGCTTAAAAATAATTCTTGGCCAAGATATTATTCATCTTTCCTTGTGTTCCACATACATGCACAGATGACTTTCTAAAGCAGTGGATTTATCAAAGCCTTTGACATTCAGTCTTCTCTTCAGTTCTGCACTCTGTAGTAACTGCTATGAATGTAAGATTAGATGACCATCCTTCAGAACCACAGCCACACTGTAGGGCTTTCTTAGAGCTGTAATGAAGCACTATTATGTAATGAAATATAGATAATAAGTGTAGACAAGCCAGATGAATTACATCTATATGCTTCTCTGTCTTAAAAGCCCCTGACTCTAATGTAGCACTAATAGCATCATAGTCAGACCTTACTGCCTCCCTCCTTTGCTTCACTGTACACTCCTAAGTAGAGAAAGGTATGCACAGAAGTGGGAACCCTACTGCTATTGATGCCTTAAATCCTGGCCCTCTGACTGTATTCAGATACCTGGTACCTTTGTGGTAATAAGAACTCCTAGAAAGACTCTCAAGTGTGGCCTATCAGGGGGTCTCAAAATACTCTATGCCATATACCCAGAAGTGTGAAACTTTCCACTCCCTGCACTGATTTATATTATACAGCAATGAAAAATGGTTAATTAATTACCCTCTGACAATATTGTTTAGCACTTGCTTTTTCACTGAAACTCATTAATATTTCGCCCCCTAGTTAGGTAAGTCATTACAAAACTTGAGAGCAATCACCATTGAGAAACTTGCTCACTGTGTCATGATAACCCAAGGACTAACATTCACCAGTACTTTCTCACCTACATAGAATTTAAACGAACAAATGATTCATGTCTGAATAAGATGAGATCAAGCCTGAGAGCACATTTGAGATTCTTGCATTCTTGGCTTCTTTGTGTTCTGTTTACTCTCAAGAGACTTTTGTAACTGGATGGTCTTCCCCATCACGTCAAGGAAACCTGTGCCTAATCTCAAATATCATAATAACAACTTCTAGTGCACTACTCCAAATGTTTCAAAAAGAGAGTATAGCATTTAAGAAGCCAGATTTTGTAGGTTATACCTTATAATTTTCATAATTGTAGCCTAATTGATCTTATTGTCTTGTATTGTATTTATTGTTATAAGAAAAAGAACATTTTTTTTTTTTAAATTTGGGTTTTTTCCCTCTGCCTTTTAGTTAATTTGGATAAGGGTTTGTCTATTTTGTTGATTTTCTCAAAGAACCAACTGTTGCTTTCATTGATTCTTTGTATTGTTCTTTTTATTTGTAAGTTGTTAATTCCAGCCCCAAGTTTAATGATTTCCTGCCTTCTGCTCCTCTTGGGCGTGTTTGCTTCTGTTTTTTCCAGTTCTTCCAGTTCTACTGTTAATTTGCTAATATGAGCTGTCACAATTTTCTTTTTGAAGGCACTTAGTGCTATGACTGTTCCTTGTAGCACAGCTTTCATTGTGTCCCATAGGTTTGGGTATGTTGTGCCTTCATTTTTGCTGGATTTTAAGAGGTTTTTGATTTCCTTCTTTATTTCTTCCCTGACCAAGTAGTCATTGAGTAGAGAGTTGTTCAGTTTCCATGAATGGCTTTCTGTTAGTTCTGTTGCTGTTGAAGTCCAGCTTTATTCCATGGTGGTCTGATAAGATCCAAGGGGTTATTTCAATTTTCTTGTATCTTCTGAGGCTTATTTTGTGTCTGACTATATGATCGATTTTGGAGAAGGCTCTGTGAGGTGCTGAAAGGAAGGTGTATTCTTTTGTGTTTGGGTGAAACATTCTGTAGATATTGGTTAGGTCCAGTTGGTTCATGACCTCTGTTAGTCTCATTATTTCTCTGTTTGTCTTCTGTCTCAATGACCTGTCCATCATCGTGAGTGGGGTGTTGAAGTCTCCCACTACTAATGTGTGGGAATCAATGTGTGGTTTAAGCTTTAGAAAAGTTTCTTTTACAAATGTGGGGGCCCTTGTATTTGGGGCATAGATATTCAGTATTGAGGTATCATCTTGATGAATTTTTCCTTTAACGAGTATGTAGTCCCCTTCCCTATCTTTTTTGATTAACTTCAGTGGAAAGTCTAATTTCTTTGCTATTAAGATAGGCAAATCAGAAATGAAAAGGTAGAAATAGCAACAGACATTGAGGAAACCCAGAGAATCTTTAGTTCTTACTTTAAAAAAAACCTGTACTCCACCAAATTAGAAAACCTAAGAGAAATGGACAATTTTCTTGTTAAATTCCACCTACCAAAGTTAAATCAAGATCATATTAACATATTAAACAGTTCTATAACCCCTAAGGAAATAGAAAGTCATTAAATGTCTCCCAACCAAAAAAAAAAAAAAAAAAAAAAAAAAAAAAGCCCAGGGCCAGATGGTTTCAGCACAGAATTCTAGCAGAACTTCAAAGAAGAGCTACTACCAATACTCTTCAAACTGTTCCACAAAATAGAAACAGAAGAAACACTGCCAGACTCATTCTAGGAGGCCACAGTCACCCTTATCCCTAAACCACACAAAGATCCAACAAAGAAAGAGAACTTTAGACTAATTTTTCTCATGAACATAGACACAAAACTGGCAAACTGAATCCAAGAACACATCAAAAGTATCATACACCATGATCAAGTAGGCATCATCCCAGGAATTGAAGGGTGGTTCAACATATGAAAATCCATCAACGTAATTCACCATATAAATAACCTGAAAGAAAAAAACCACATGATCATCTCGCTAGATGCTGAAAAGCATTTGACAAAATCCAACACCTCTTCATGCTAAAAGTCCTGGAGAGAGCAGGCATACAAGGACCATACCTAGAAATAATAAAGGCAATATACAGCAAGCCAGTAGCCAACATCAAATTAAATGGAGAGAAAATTAAAGCATTTCCTCTAAACTCAGGGACAAGATAAGGATGTCATTTTCATCAAATCTCTTCAACATAGTACTTGAAGTTCTTGTTAGAGCAATAAGACAACTAAAAGAGATCAAGGCTACACAACTTGGAAAGGGGGAAGTCAAATTATCCCTATTTGCAGATGATATGATAGTATACATAAATTACCCCAAAAATTCCAGCAGAGAACTCCTACAACTAATAAACACCTTCAGCAAGGTGGCTGGATACAAAATTAATTCAAAAAATCAGAAGCTGTTATTTATACAAAAGATAAATGGACTGAGAAAGAAATTAGGGAAAGAACACCCTTCACAATACCCACAAACAATATAAAATACCTGGGGGTAACTCTAACTAAGCAAAGGAAAGACCTATATGATAAGAACTTCAAGTCCTTGCACAAAACTTAAGTCCAAGTGGATCAAATCTTCACATAAATCCTGGCACACTAAATTTAATAGAAGAGAACATGGGGAAAAGCCTCAATCTCATTGGCAGAGGTGACATCTTCCTGAACAGAACACCAATAGCTCAGGCTCTAAGACCAACAATCAATAAATGGGACCTCATGAAACTGAAAATCTTCTGTAAGTCAAAGGGCACTGTCATTCGAACAAAACGGCAATCTACATACTGGGAAAAGATCTTTACCAACCCCACATCTGATAGAGGGCTAATATCCATAATTTACAAAGAACTCAAGAAATTAAATGCTAAGAAACCAAACAATCCAACCAAAAAATGGGGAATAATAGAGCTAAACTGGAATTCACCAAGGAGGAATCTCTAATGACCAAGAGACACCTGAAGAAACGCTCAACATCCTCAATCATCAGAGAAATTTAACTCAAGATGACTCCCAGATTCCACCTCACACCTGCGAGAATGGCTAAGATCAAAAACTCAAATGACAACACATGCTGGTGAGGTTGTAGAGAAAGGGGAACACTCCTCCTTTGCTTGTGGGAGACAAACTTGTACAACCACTATGGAAATCAGTCTGGCAATATCTCAGAAACTTGGAATAGCTCTACCTCAAGAGCCAGCCATACCACTTCTGGGTATCCACTAAAACGATTCCTCACCAAACCACAAGGGCATATCCTCATCTATGTTCATAGAAGCCTTATTTGTAATAGGTGGAAACCAGAAACAACCCAAATGTCTCTCAACTGACAAATGGATTAAAAAATTGTGGTACAGTTATTCAATAGAATACTACTCAGCTCTGAGAAACAAGGAAATCATGCAATTCACAGCCAAATGGATGGAACTAGAAAAGCTCATCCCGAGTGAGCTAACCCAGACTCAGAAAGATGCACACAGCATCTACTCACTTATAATTGGATTTTAGTCATATAATACAGCATAATTATCCTGCAACCAACACACCAAAAGGATTAGGAACATAGACTTTGTTACCTATTAGTGGAACAATTTGCCCTAGGGGTGTTACCATGTTGGCTCCCAGTGCAAGAGGAAGCTCTTAGCCCTCATATAACCACTGACCTGAGAGGGGCTGATATGTAGGAACGCTCCACACTGGAGGAGTAGGATGGGTGGGAGAGGGAGGAGAGGGTGGGAGGGTGGAACTGGGAGGGGTGGAAAGAGGGCACTGTGATGGAGATGTAACTTGAAGTAAAAAATAAACATTAAAAAAAGATGACTGAAGAACAAAAAGAAAAAGAAAAAGAGTCTTTTATTGGACTAAAAGGGGAGCCGTTGGGGGGAAAATATACTTTAAACTTAAAAAATATAGGAGGGTGAAGGGGAAGAGGGTGGGAGGGTGTGACTGGGAGGAGGAGGGGGGGACTGATTGTGATCAACTTGAAGAAATATATAAATGTTAAAAAACAAAAACAAAAAACCCAAAATTCCCTGAATAATTCTCAAAAAAGAAGCCAGATAGCTCATTATTAATAAATAAAAGAAGTTAGAAAGCTAACAAATGTTTGTCTAATTCTTACCCGGGAAAAGATTTGACAACATCAGCAGAGATATTTTCTAATATCTAGAGTCACTGCTTTTGTCACATTGATAGCCCCGAAGAACTTTTCATTAATGACTCTCCTGAGACAAATTGTACATGATATTCTGGCAGATTGGATGTTGTAATCTTGTTATGAGTACGCCTTTGTGTATGATTCAGGAGCACTGCCAACATCCAAAGCAACCCAAGGAAAGCCTTTGTAAATTTAGTTCATGGTCCCAACTATGAACTCAGCTTAACATGAACATAGCCTTTGCCCCAACAGACTTTTGGAAGTCATTTAAAGGAGAGGTTTATGGACCGCTCAGAGACACCTGTGGGTTTTTCTGCCTATTGACCACACTCATGGGCACAGAATGTCTTTTCCTTCACTCCCGTGCTTTCCAGCTTGCCAGAGTTCATAGCTAAGTTATCAACTTAGTCTTACTCAAGGGAAAAAAAACATTAAAAACTCTATTTCAATAATCATGTAATCTCAAAGATTAATTGCCCTTACAGTACTTTAAAAATATCTGGCAATATGGCCCATCTCTTCATATGTGATTGTTAAAATCACAGGCTCAGGGTAGGAAGAAATCCAGAAATGTACATGAATGCAATCATCTGTTCCCCAGGAAAGCCTACAGGTAAATCATCTGGGCAGATGCATACTTGTCATATTTTTACAGGCTCCAGGGACAGAGCTCTTGGGGCATCTTATTCTGAACAGAGAGAAAGTGTTTCTTGCAGCTTAGCAATCTCTCCTGTTAGAATCCAAATCCACTCATTTGTGCCTAAGTGAGGCAGAGGAAGGCTTTTTATTTTTTTTAAATGTTTTTGCAGCCATATGTATGGTCCATGCAGACCAAAGTTGACTTCTTTGAAAATCATGTTTTCCTGGCAGCCTACAGCTTGGGAAAAGATCTTCCCCAACCCCTCATCTGACACAGGGCTAATATCTAAAATTAAAAAAAAAACACAATAAACTAAACACCAACAAAACAAATAATCTACTCAAAAAATGAGGTACAGAGATAAACCTAGAATTCACAAAAGAGGAATCTCTAAATGCTGAGAGGCACTGAAGAGGCACAAGATGCTCAATATCCTTGGTCTTCAGGAAATGCAACTCAAAATGACTCTGAGATTCCATTTCATGCTGGTTAGAATGGCTAAGGTCAACTACTCAAAAGATAGCACATGCTGGTAAGGATCTGGAGAAAGAGGAACACTTCTCCATGGCTGGTGGGGGTGCAAACTTGTACAACCACTTTGGAGACCAATCTGGCAATATCTTAGAAAATTGGGAATATTCTTTTTTTTTTTTTTACACATGCACCATGTATTTTATTGACCTTGTCTTAATTAGGGTTTTATTGCTGTGAACATACGCCATGACCACAGCAACTCTTATAAAGGAAAACATTTCACTGGGGCTGGCTTACAGTTCAGAAGTTTAGTCCATTATCATCACAGCAGGAAGCATGGTGCCTTGCAGGCAGACATGATGCTGGAAAAGAAATTAAGAGTTCTACCTACATCTTTTTTTTGTTTTGTTTTGTTTTTTAAATACTTTATTTTTTTTCTTCAAGTTACATCTCAGTAACAAACCCCTCCCTATTCCCCCTTCCTA
>CAJQZJ010034466.1:4214751-4261367 GCA_907164525.1 Lophiomys imhausi | reverse complement strand
TTCTTCTTCTTCTTCTTCTTCTTCTTCTTCTTCTTCTTCTTCTTCTTCTTCTTCTTCTTCTGTTCTTTCTCTTCTCCACTTCCTCCACCTTCCTTCTTCTTTATTATTTATTTATTTATTTATTTATTACTATTATTAATTTTCAGATAAGGTCTCACTACGTAGTCCTGGCTAGCCTGGAACTTACTGTGCAGACGAGAAAAGCCTCAAATTCGTAGAGTTCTACCTGTTTCTGCTTCCTAAGTGCTAGAATTAAAGCTGTGCACCAACATGTCTGACACTAATTTTTTTTAGATTTCTTTATTTTTATTTAATATGCATGAGTGTGTTGTTTGTACATATGTACACTACATCTGTGCACTGTCTACAAAAGCAAGAAAGGGCATTGGAACCTCTGGAACTGGAGTTATGTATGGTTGTGACCTGCTATGTAGAAATGGGGAACTGAAACCAAGTCCTCTACAACAGCTCATACCACCAAACAATCTCATCAGACTTAATATTCTTCTTATTATGGGAGACACATAACTGAGTACAACAAATCTGATGTTTATATTGAAAGCTGTGTGGCAGGGAAGGTTAGAACTCAGGGCCAGATTAATCTCAGCCCTGGCTTTAAAATCTTTCAACTGACTGAATCAGAGTCATGTGGATTGAAATCAAATGGTTATAGACTCTTCAAACAATGTTATGGCAATTCCTAACTTCATAGTGAATAGCTATGTATGTACGTAAAGTAACTGACACATCAAATGAGCATTTTTTAAATCTGTTCCTATTCTAATATGAACAAAATATATGACAGAACCCTTTTTTGTGTTAAAAATCATTAATATCTGTTAAAATCTATCCCCCCAAACTAGAGAAGTATATTACCATTTATTAAAAATAGAGTGAAAGTCATATTTGACTTACTTAGGGACATTTCTAAAAAGACAATGGAGTTAGGTGTGAAACTGAACCTCTCTGTTCTGGCACACTCTTGACAGCACACTTCTATCGGAATTGCTCCTCCATTTTCTCACCAGAGCCTCATGAAGAGATAATGTGAGCACTTCAACTTACAAGGTCATAAAGTTCTGTCTCAAACAAGTCTTGTGGCTTATTTTAAACTCCACATATTAAGCGGTTGGTTTATTGATTACCTCATTAATATTTGCTATGATGGAAGAACATAATTAAAATAAAGGGTAAACACATCTCTCTTAAATATGCTGTGTTTTAGAGCAGGAATGATGACTCAGCAGTTGAGAGCACTCACTGCTTTTTCAGGAGACCTGGGTTAGTTCAGTTTCCAGCATCCATGTGGTGTAAATATATTATACTTTGTTATCACTTTTAAAATTTTTTATTCCTAAGAACATTTCTATAGTAGAATTTGATATTTAAAAAAAACCTCTCTTATCCAGATAGAAGAAAAGTGTATTAGAGCCTCATACTTCCAAAGCTACTAGAGACCTTTACAGATTTCATTTTTCACATTCCTGTATGACATATGAAATATAGCTGATGAAGTCGATCAGACCTATAATTTAAAGATACACATACTTTTTCAGAATTTAAGCTATAATTTTTATTTTATATATATATATAATGAATAAATGACCTTATGACATGCCAGTGTGCCCTGTACATGTATGTGTTTAATTTTAAAATCAAAGACAGAAGTAACCATTATATAATAAATAGGAGAAAAATAAGAACTAGTGATTACTGAACATGTGGCCCACCTTCTTCAACTAGAAGACTTTATAGAAAATATAAAATATTTCTGGCAATTTTATGTAGAATTCACAATAGTGAAAGAGATTAACAGCACATGACTGCTAAGTGTCAGAGTCGCAATGTGAGCCAAGATCTGAATGCAGGCTCTTAGTTTTCAACCCCAACACAGAGCTACTGATCTCTCTGATTAATGCAGCCTTAAACATAGTTATTCCACTAAGTCTCAGACATTGAAGTGTTGTCTTGTTTGTTTTCTTTTGTTCAGTTTGTTCTATTGCTCCTTTCCTTTCTAACTGGGAGAAGCTCTTCAGATATCTTTAATGGTTTATACTGATTCCAGGCTTGGAGAAAAGCTAAAGGTTTGGATGAGGAACTTTTATATTATGTTTTCCAGGAGGTCTAGGTATCCCTTTTTGGGGGGAACTGATTGCTCCCAGTTCATGAGGACTAGGAGAGCAGAGATAGGGGACAAATTTTGAGTGGTCATGAGTGTGGAGTAAGAGGGATGAACAATCTGGGACCAGCTATAGTGAGGCAGCTCAACTTTACTCAGGGAGAACAGGTTTATATAGAACTTTGGTGAGTGGGAAGGGATTTCCAGGGATTTCCATTTTTGGTTGGGGCTTAAGGTTCTCAGATGCCTCTTTTGCATGCAGAGGCATTCCAGGAATCCCAGGGGCTTGGTGACTAGGTTCTTATACAAAAGGAAGCTTAGCCTGTACCTTCGTAAAGTATTACATGACATTACTCAGGAAGAGGTTGTAGAGATTCAGGTCTCTGGTTCAGGCAAGGAAAGCGAAGCATCAGTAAGAAAAGGGAGTAGGGGGTTAGATAATTTAGATTTAGAAAATATATAGGGGTTTCTGATACTGTCTCTTAATTCGGGGCATGAAGAGCATTATCAGCATGTGGACTAAAAACAGGAAACAAACAGGAGACTTAATAGACTGAAAAACAAGGATGAAGTCAGGAAAAACAGGAAATACTCAATAGACTGAAAAACAAGGTTGAAGTCAGGAAAACAGGAAAGACTTAATGGACTTGAAGAAACAAAGTATCTGGCCTGACATTGTTTTCAGCTGCTAAGTGGGCGGAGCTCAAATTAAGCTGAAACAGAGTTCCTCCTATTTAAGGACAGTGCATGGAGCCCAGAAGGAGAAGAGCCCCTGATGCTAGAGAGCTCCAAGAGTCCTGCTGAAAAAAGAGCTGGCCATCATTTGATGGCCAGATTTCCCTGAAGCAGAAAGAAGCTGGTGAGCAAAGAAAGCCTGAGCAAGACACCAAAAGGCCAAGGACTAAACCCTGTGGCTCAGCTTTTGCCTAGAGGGGTTTGATCTGTCAGAACAGTGACCTAAAGGAAACTGTACCTGGCTTTAAGGACTGAGGCAGAGCAGCTGAGTTCCTGATTCAAAAGAAGTAAGTTGGCCTGCAGACAGCTGGGGTCTCCCACAGAGAAGAAAGCATGAAGCCTTATTTAAGGTGAGACTGCAATAACCTACTTACCCTGATGAACCTGCATCTGAGAGATCCAGAAAAAGGACTGCTAAGTGCGTTAAAGAATCTACAACAAAGACTGTGTTCTGACGACTGAGGACCTGCCCCAGAGACTGTATCATTCTAAAAGGTTAGAAAAATAATTATCAATAGGTTTAGTGGATAGGTTAAAGGGGTTGTAGGAATTTATAGGATTAATAGTTAAGAAATTGTTGGTGTTTGTTATAAGAGAATTTAGTAATAAATAAATAAATAAATAAATAAGTGTTAAATAATAATTTAAAAGTTCAGTTACAAAAGGGAGTCCTTTTATAAGGCAATATACAGCAAACTAGTGGCCAACATCAAATTAAATGAAGAGAAACTTGAAGCATTTCCTCTAAAGTCAGGGACAAGACAAGGAAGCCCACTTTCACCATATCTCTTCAATATAGTACTAGACATTCTTGCTAGAGCAATAGGACAACTAAAAGAGATCAAGGGGATAAATATTGGAAAGGAAGGAGTCAAATTATTCCTATTTGCAGATAGTATACATAAGTGACCCCAAAAATTCCACCAGAGAACTCTTACAGCTGATAAACACCTTCAGCAAGGTGGCTGAATACAAAAATTATTTCAAAAAAATCAGAAGCCCTTCATTATGCAACAAACAAATGGGCTGAGAAAGAAATAAGGGAAACAACTCCCTTTACTATAGCCAAAAACAATATAAAATACCAGGGGTAACTCTAACCAAGCAAGTAAAGGGCCTATACAACAAGAACTTCAAACACTTGAAGAAAAATTGAAGAGGCCTTTAGAAGATGGAAAGATCTCCCATGCTCATGGATAGGTAGGATCATCATAATAAAAATTGCCATCCTACCAAAAGCAATATATAGATTCAATGCAATTCTTATCAAAACAAAAACACAATTATTTATAGACCTGGAAAGAGCTATTCTCAATTTCATATGGAACAACAAAAAACCTAGAATAGCTAAGTCAATCCTGTGCAATAAAAGAACATCTGGAGGTATCACCATTCCAGATTTCAAGCTGTACTACAGAGCAATAGTTGTAAAAACAGCCTGGTATTGGTATAGAAACAGACCAGTAAATCAATGGAATCGAATTGAAGATCCAGAAATAGACCCACACACTTATGGCCACCTAATTTTTGACAAAGAAGCCAAAACGGCACAATGGACGGACAGCATCTTCAACAAATGTTGCTGGTCCAACTGGATGTCCACTTGTAAAAGAATGAAATTAGACCCATACTTATCACCTTGTACAAAACTTAAGTCCAAGTGGATCAAAGACCTTAACATAAGGCTGGTCACACTAAATCTACTAGAAGAAAAAGTGAGAGAAACCCTCGAACTCATTGGAACAGGTGACAACTCCCTGAACAGAACACCAACAGCTCAGGACTTGAGATCAACAATCAATAAATGGGACCTCATGAAACTCAAAAGCTTCTGTAAGGCAAAAGACACTGTCATTCAAACAAAACGGCAGCCTACAGACTGGGAGAAAATCTTCACTAACCCCACATCTGACAGAGGGCTAATATCCAAAATCTACAAAGAACTCAAGAAATTAAATGCCAAGAAACAAAATAATCCAATCAAAAAATGGGGGACGGAGATAAATAGATAATTCCCTAATGGCTGAGAGACACATGAAGAAATGCTCAACATCCTTAATCATCAGAGAGATGCAACTCAAGACGACTCTGAGATTCCATCTCACACCTGTCAGAATGGCTAAGATCAAAAGCTCAAATGACAGCACATGCTGGCGAGGGTGTGGAGAAAGGGGAACCCTACTCCATTGCTGGTGGGAGTGCAGGCTTGTGCAACCCCTATGGAGGAGAGTATGGTGATATCTTAGAAAACTTGGAATAGCTTTGCCTCAGGACCCAGCCATACCACTTCTGGGTATATACCCAAATGCCTCCTCATGGAATCATAAGGAAGTTTCCTCATCTATGTTTATAGCAGCCTTATTTGTAATAGCTAGAAATTGGAAACAACCCAGATATCCCTCAACCGAAGAATGGGTTAAAAATTGTAGTACATCTACACAATGGAATATTATTCAGCTATCAGGAACAATGAAATTATGCAATTTGCAGCCAAATGGATGGAACTAGAAAAGCTCATCCTGAGTGAGCTAACCCAGACTCCAAAGGATGCATATGGCATGTATTCACTTATAGTAGAATTTTAGCTATATAGTAGAGGATATCGATACTACAACTAACACACCAAAGGGAACTTGGACATAGGCTTTTTATTTTATTTTTATTTATTTATTTATTTATTTATTTATTATATATTTTTTCTGTTTTTTAGTCTTTTTTATCTATTTGTCTGCTTATTTTTTGTTTGTTTTTTAGTTCTCTCTCCCATGCAATGAGACACTTTTCACTGGTGGTACTGCCTCGTAGACCCCCAATGAATGAGGAGGCTCTTGGCCCTCATACAACCCCTAAACTGAGATGAGGGACTATTTTATAAGGACACCCCACTCCAGAGAAATGGGATGGAAGGGTTAGGAGGTAAAGAAAAAAAATGAAATGTGATGTTTCAGCCTTTTACTACTGATTGTCATAAACTTTTTAGGATAATTAAGAAATGCAAACTAATAGTTATGAAAGCCGGTCATTTTGTTAGGTACTATGACAGCCTATTATAGTTATTTTCTAAGCTAATCAGAAATAAAGCTGCTAAGAGACAAGCAACATCTGCTTATCCTAATATAAGAGATAGATAGGACCTCTTCAAAAACCTCAAGAGATCTGCAGAATATGGCATTCATATTTTGCATATCAAGATGTTTTCGTAACTTTAGATTTTTTTATATCAAGACATATCAACTCCTGACAGCACCCCCTATTCTACTCCAAGTATAAGATGAGCATTGAAGAATCTCCAGTAGGAGGTGATTGAATTAGTCGCAAGCCTATCTCTTGGTAGGAAAAGCCCCTTGCTCCAACTGTAGACAGAATGCTGTCCAAAAAGGACAAAACCTGGAAGCAGGTAAGTCGACAGCCTAGCTCTGCCAAGACAGGGTAGGCAAGTCCTTCATAACCCATGCTCTACAATCAATGTCTGTCAGAGAAACGGGGCCAAAAGACTGAAGATTGATGCTGTAATGTATGGAGAGAAAATGGGAACTGTCCAGGCAGCCACTGGTATGTCATTTCTTAGTTTTGGAAGCTGCAGGCACTGTACTTCCTATAAAATCAGATATATTTATACCTCTCAGGTCTCTGAGGAGGTTGAAGAATAGATAGCTAGAGTCTCATAATTAAATTTTGAGTTGTTTAGGAGTCAAGAGAGTGTTATAGATCTAAGAAGATGCTTTTAAAATTGTGTTGCAAGTTAGTATGAATGTTGAGTTAGATATGGAACTTTAAACTCATGGAGATGTTTAGATAGTAGAATGTTAAAGTCAGGTACCAAATACATATGGACTGGTCATTGGGAATGTATGCTAAGCCATATAACCCTCATAACTGTGGCCTAATTACCTCTGTTGTTTTGTATTTTATCTATTATCATAAGAGAAAGAGCCATTTGTGGGATTGAAAGGGGAAACTCTAGGGGGAAATAAGATACATCTTAAACTTAAAAAAAAGGGGGAAGAGGATGGAGAGTTGAGGGTGGGAGGGTGGGACTGGAAGGGGGAATAGGGAGGGGACTGTGATTGAGATGTAACTTGAAGAAATAAAAAAAAAAAGAAAAGAAAGAAAAGGACACTCTCCAACCTGTAGAGTTGCTACAAGCTGTGCAGTGTGCTCCAGCTTTCCAGCTTGTGTGAAATGTCACCCAAAATATGGGTGGGCTTTGGTGAGCTGTCTTTGAGCCATTTCTGCTCTGGCAACCCTTTACCTACATTCCTATAAGTAATCCCAATAAAACTACTAGTTTCATCAATATTAAAAAACAAAAAGAAAAGGGAGTCCTTCATTTAATGCCAAGCTCAGAAAAGCTGTCTGTACACTATAGACTACAACCTTAATCGTGAGTTTCAACAGGAAGTATAAAATAGAATAGATTGTTCAATAGACAGTGAGATATCTTATTCAGTACCTACCATACTCACTCATTTCAGATGGATAGTGAGGAGATAAACATTAAAAAAATGCCTTTCAAAACACTTGGTGTCTATTGAAAATACAAAGCTCAAACAATTGTGTGAACAATAAGGCAAATATAATAATAAAAGATACATGTACTATTTTAAATCAAGGCTCAGTATTAGATAAGGAAGAAAGGAATGCCTTCATGACACATTACTAGAATACCTTCAAGAGGGTATCAAGATGAAGATTGAAACAGGAATGTTTGCAGAACATTGATATTTTACTGTACATGTATGAAAAAATTAAGTAAAAAGGTTGTATACTTGAAATGTTAGAGATTGAGTAAGAAGTTCACTTTGTTATGGCCAAATTAATTATGTGACATTCTCTGCAGTCAAAATGACCTAATTAAACAGAGTTTTAGCTAAAAGATACAATGCTGATCTCATAAAAATACTGATTACATTTTAAGAAACATTACCACCAATGAAACAGATAAGCCCCTAATGGCTGCCATCTTAGAAAAATAATGAACTATCAATGTGAAGTTCTCACATTCATGGAGACCACCACAGCTCCTGGGAGGATATTCCATGTAATTCTGATAGTGTGCTCCCCCAAACTCTATTCCAATTATTAACTTGTAGGTGGCAATGAAATTAGCCTGTGTGCTGCTGTCACAAAGAATTGCGATGTTAATATATCAAGTGCATGTGATAGATTTACCAGATATGGGATGGTCATGGGACTGAATGACATGAATGTTAAAAATTTTAGGCAAATCCTCTTCAAAATAATTATAATTCATTTGATTATCACATACTTTGTGATTACATTTGACAATACCAACATTAATCTTGAAAAAAATAATAATTCAAATGAAAAGATTATTCTTATACTAAAGCAGCCCATAGCTACGAAGTCAACATGGAATTTAACCATGGCTTCTTTGCCATAACCTCTGGATTAAGTGTGAAAGATACAGTGCTATCTTCATGTATTTAAAAAAGGGGGGCATGGGATCCGTTTGGAAATGTTCTCAAGAATGTTAATGTTCACATTCTTTCCCTCCTTGCTTCAGTGGACAGTCTGTCCCAGGGTATTTCCTCCTGACACCATCCAAAAGCAGTGGTGCTTCAGTGAGAAGATTCTTTATTACAAAGGAAGCACATATTATTTCAGATCCTTAGCTTACCCATTGCATTGTGCTACAGGTGGTGTCTCTCTGCTGAGTGTTTCCAGATTCTTTGTTCCTTGTTTAAAGGTCTGGAAATGATGCACATGAGAAGCAATGTAGCACAAAGTTTTATTAAGAGCAAAACGTATGTACAAGTTATATATACAGTGTAAGAAGAGGCAGCTGGTCATTCGACTGAGAGAATAATCAGAGGCTCCAGTTATTGTTTGGGAGCTCAGGAGAAGGAGCTGGTGACTTTGATCATAGTTTGGTTCTACACCTGTTTGAATGACAGATGAGTCTTATAAGCTTTTCTCAGCTATATATGTCCCCTTTCTATGATTTATTTGATTTTTATCTATATAAATGCCCAATCATGTATAGGCATAGAAGGTACATAGCTGATTCTCTGTAATAGTTCATTAAGAAGACTCAGTTTATCTTACTGCTAGTGCATTCCCAATCCAGGGAATGGGCCTGATGGGCCCTTTGTTTCAAAATCCCAGATACATCTCTAAAAGTGCCGAATAGAAATGGTATATTATTAAGCAAGGAATTTTCTAAGGGAATAAAATACTTTTGTTGTTTAAAGCCAAGAAGTATATAGGCAGTTTTATGCAGGTGGTGGTGCTGGGGGCTTGGTTCACAACAGGTTACTAAGTGTGTTGTTAAGAAAGGTTTAGTACCCAACACAGACAGACTCTTTAGTTGCTAAGTTATTCCCTATGCTTGCATGCCTTAGTATTGGAATCTCAACTCAGTAATCCTGATGAGCCTTCTCCACTTAGGATATACCAACACCAGTGGCTCTTTGAACTGTGCAAGAAGGTGGCTTCCACAATGCATACAATGAGGATAATTAACTCTTTGGGGGGGAAATTTACTTAGATTTCTATTTTGATTAGCGTGGACTTTGATTAGAGTGTTCCATCACCATGAAAGTTCTCACTAAAAGAAAGAAAGAAAAAAAAAAAAAAGGTGGACAAGCATATGCTTGTGAGGAAATCTTTGTCGGGATGACATTTTCAATTCTGTCACCATGCTTGTTTCCATGTCTCTCCATTCTAAGATATTTAAACAACAACACAGAACTTTCTGATATATGTAACCGTTGTTTTAAATATTCAATCTCTTCATTTCCAGATCCTTCTACTTTGCTGTCTTCAGAAACAACAACAACAAACAACAAAGGACGCAGAATAAAACTCTTGCCAATTTTTGTTAGAAAACCTTAAAACAGTTGCAAGCAGTAATAGGGAATAGCAAGAAAATTGCCCTAGGAAGGTTAATAATGGCATTCTCACTTTTCCAGTCCATGGGGAATGTTAGATGTTTCCTCTATGTGTATTTAGGAAACTGCAATAAAGGTTATTACTTTTTCACATTGCCCTAGGTCAAGGACTCAATGCTGAAAATCAAAAGCAAGTAAGGAAGATGATGCCCCACTCGCCAATTTGGCACACTGGAAAGGAAATGGTCTCTCAAGCTTAATTTGAACACCCTTTTGAAATACCATGTGAAATATTTCAGATGCCAAATAAATTCACTATTTGAATACCAATATTTAGATGACAGAAATATCTCACTTCAAAATGAAATGATGTGGCATGAGGTATACAAATGACAAATTAGTAAATTCTTTATGACTTCTCATGTTAGAGCAGAACAAGTCGCACATATCGAGTTTCCCTTCCTCTTGACTTGATCTGTTCTTCCTGTTCACAATCTCTCTGAGAATGCTCACCCCACCATTCTCCTCTGAATCTCCCTTTATCTCATTCGCTCAGTCTCCATTACGGGTTCCTTTTATTTCACATCTTAAATGTTGAAATGTCAACCTTGCTCTGTAGGCTTTTCATTTCTCTTTGATTTTTCTTAGACAACTTTATTTTTGATTAAAACTTTAGTGAGTCACCAACAGTTTCAAATTGTTTGTTTTTTTCAAGCTACGATTCTACACCCAAAATGACACTTTCACTTGTACTGCATGGACTCAACCCAGAGCTCACAGCTATCTTCTAATTAACATGGACTTACTGTCATCTCTCAGTCCTGCCCACAACCATACCGCATAAAGCTCTTAATACATTAACAATCCTCTGTGCACTCAAGCAAAAACACTTTCCTGATCTGACATTAAATCTCTCAAGTTGACCTCTGGAATCACTTTTAGATCCACTCATTTTTCCTTCTTACAAGGATAATTAGACTATTTATATGCAAGTCTCAGCCCTCAGAATGAATCTAAGGTTTCTTAACGGATCTTCCTGGTTTCCTTCCTTCTTTCCTTCAGCTCACCCTCTGGACTTGTGCTAGTATCACCTATGGGACACACCTATCTCCTAGTTCTGATGAACCACACTTACAAAAAAAAAATCCTAACTTTGTACTCAAAATATTCATAGATCTTGATCTACCACATTTTTAAATACAGAAGGATGCCTAAACATAGTGGACACGCAATACACATCTGCTAAATTAATATGTGAATGGTTGGTTTTTAGTATGTCTTAGCATGTCTAATTTCTTTCTTTTTTCTCAATAAAATAAATGGAAATAATCTCGTACATTTATTCTGAAATTAAACAGAATTCATGTTGTCTTCTAAAACCTGTCAATGAGAGAAATGATAAGTACATATCCTACGAGCCATGGATTTTCACTGCCACAATTACAAATGATCTTCTCATTGTTTTCATCACCTGTTTTGTGAAAATGTAATAAAACTGTGAATCTTCAATCTGGTTTATGATGAAGATATGAGAAATAAGGAAAAAGGCAGAACTAATAGGTAGGATGCAACCCTGTTCTAGACACTATGTGACAGAAGACCCAATTTTAGAACAGGCTGGACAATACTTCTCTCTGTTTCCTCAAGTAGTGTATATATCTAGTTAGGTTTATAGAAATAATCAGTATGCAATGGGGAATTTTAATTATAGAGGTATGACCAAGAGTTTTTATTTCTGTACTAGATGGATATCTGAAAAAGGCTGAAGGCCTTTCAGTGAAAGCTGCACCTGAAAGATGTCTTAAAGCATTAATAAGAGCACTAGACAAGAAATGATAGGCAGAGCGTGAAGTGTCCTCTGTATTCAAATGTTCCAAAGTTTTCAACCAACAGATTTGGAAATGATTGAATCAGTATTGAACAGTATAACTGTGCCTGTCACTACTCCCTAAAGAGTTCAATGTAGCATCTACTTATACATCACTAATGTTATATTAAGTATTAAATGCTTAGAAATTTGAAGATATCATAGACTCCATTTGAATAAAATAGGGCTCATTCCAATAGGAAATCCTGTAAGCTTAAGCAGAGTACATAAGGTGATTGCCCATTCTGAGAAAATATCAAACTGGAGAATATATGTCAAAAACTTCCTAGCAGATTATGCCTCCTTCAATTTGTCATTGCAGTGCTGGTAGTAATACAAAAAACCGCAACCAAACACCAATATGTTTATGACCTTGATATCTTTGATCACAGTTTTCTTCACTGGCTATGTTTACCAATAAACTTTGTTCTTTTACTCTTTCCAGGATCTGCTTCAATAATCTCTGCATCTTTAATTCGCTTACTTAAAGGAGTGAAATATGTGTGTATCTTTTTCAACAGTTCAAGATGTTTTCAATCTTCAAAAACATTTCAAGAAATATGCATGCATGAAATGGTTCTAGGCCCCCTATACATAAGAAACCAATGGGTAGCTTGGTGTTCATGTGGAGCAGGGGCTATCTCTGACATGGATGCTGATGTTTGCTTTTCAATCATTTCCTCCTAGTGAGGCTGCCTTGCCTGGCCTCAGTGAAAGAGGATGTGCTAAGTCCTGTGCTGGGTTGGATGGTAGGTGGTATGGGGGGGGTCCCTTTTCTGAGGAGAAGGAGAGGGTAGATAGGCAGATGAAGGTGGGAGGGTGGGACACAGAGGAGAGAAGGGACAGGGCTACAATTGGGATGTAAATTGAATAACAAATAAACTTACATAGTAACAATAAAAAAGTTTTCCTCCTAGACCTAATTTTTTTCTATTAATTTCTTTGTTCATTCTATATCACAATCACACCCTCACTGCTTTCCCTCCTCCCAGTCCCATACTCACACCCACTTCTCCTATTACCCCTCCCCTTCTTTTGCCATGATAACTTGTCACATAGGCTTTTCTGCTTTCTCTCAGAGGTTACAGCATATGACTAATTTTGAGCTGTTTTTAAAATTTTGTTTTTCTCTCTAAAGAAAAATTTTGTTTTAAGTCTCCTAAGCATTTTCAGTATCAGATAGACTGATCACAAACCTTGGTTTTTTTCTCTTTTCCCTTATTATATGCACAGCAATAAAACACAGGGCATTTCTTTTAACCATATCTATAAATTCCCATATTTTGCTGAGTCTGTGAGATGATACTGCTAGGTACTGTTAGCACTATTTTTGGGGCAAAAGGTATGCCTCTATTGGGGCCTTTAAACATGCACACATTTCAGGTTTTATATAAATATAAATACACACACACACACACACACACTTTTTTATGTCTTTTTTTTCCTTTTTGTTTTTTTAAATATTTATTTATTACTTCAGGTTACATCTCCATCACAGTGTCCTCTTTACACTCCTACCAGTCCCTACCACCCTCTACCCCCTATCCCTTTCATCCCATTCCTCTGGAGTGGAGTGTCCCTACATAACAGTCCCCTCCCCAGTTCAGCAGTCATATTAGGGCCAAGAGCCTCCTCATACGCTGGGGGCCTTCAAGGCAGCACCACTAGGGCAAAGTGTCTCATTGACAGGAAAAATAGTCTATGTTTATGTTCCCTTAGGTGTATTGGTTGTAGTAGTTATCCTGTACTATATGGTTAGAATCCGACTATAAGTGAACAGATACCATGTGCATCCTTCTGAGTCTGGATTACCTTACTCAGGATGAGCTTCTCTAGTTCCATCCATTTTGTTGCAAGTTGCATGATTTCATTTCTGATAGCTGAGTAATATTCCATTGTGTAGATGTGCCACAGTTTTTTAATCCATTCTTCGGTAGCAGAACATCTGAGTTGTTACCAGTTTCTAGCTATTACAAATAAGGCTGCTATGAACATAGATGAGGAAACTTCCTTGTGATTTGGTGAGGAATCATTTAGATGTATACCCAGAAGTGGTATGGCTGGGTCCCAAAGCAGAGCTATTCCAAGTTTTCTAAGATATCACCAGACTGACCTCCATAGTGGTTGCACAAGCCTGCACTCCCACCAGCAATAGAGGAGAGTTCCCCTTTCTCCACAACCTCACCAGCATGTGCTGTCATTTGAGCTTTTGATTTTAGACATTCTGATAGGTATGAGAAGGAATCTCAAAGTCATCTTGAGTTGCATTTCTCTGATGATTAAGGATGCTGAGCATTTCTTCAAGTGTCTCTCAGCCATTAGGGATTCCTCCTTTTTGAATTCTCTGTTTAGCTCTTTTCCCTATTTTTTGATTGGATTATTTGGTTTCTTAGCATTTAATTTCTTGAGTTTTTTGTAAATTTTGGATATTAGCCCTCTGTCAGATGTGGGGTTGGTAAAGATTTTTCCCAATCTGTAGGCAGCCGTTTTGTTTGAATGACAGTGTCTTTTGCCTTACAGAAGCTTTTCAGTTTCATGAGGTCCCATTTCTTGATTGTTGTTGGTCTTAGATCCTGAGCTGTTGGTGTTCTTTTCAGGAAGTTGTCACCTGTGCCAATGAGTTCGAGGGTTTTTCCCACTTTCTCTTCTAGTAGATTTAGTGTGTGAGGCCTTATGTTAAGGTCTTTGATCCAGTTGGACTTAAATTTGTGCAAGGTTAAAAAATATGGGTCTAATTTCATTCTTTACATGTCAACATCAAGTTGGACCAGCACCATTTGTTGAAGATGCTGTCTTTTTTCCATTGTATGGTTTTGGCTTCTTTCTCAAAAATTACGTGACCATAGGTGTGTTGGTTCATTTCCTGGTCTTCAATTTTATTCCATTGATCCACTGGTCTGTTTGTATACCAGTACTATGCTGTTTTTATTAGTACTTCTATGTAGTACAGCTCGAAATCTGGAAAGGTGATGCTGCCAGATGTTTTTTTATTGTACAGGATTGATTTAGCTATTCTGGGTGTTTTTTTTATTCCATATGAAGTGGAGAATTGCTTTTTCCAGGTCAATAAAGAATTGTGGTGATATTTTGATATGAATTTCACTGCTGTATATTGCTTTTGGTAGGATGGCCATTTTTATTATGTTGATCCTACCTATCCATGAGCATGGGAGATCTTTCCATCTTCTGATGGCCTCTTCAATTTCTTTCTTCACACGACTGAAGTTCTTTTTGTACAGGTCCTTTACTTGCTTGGTTAGAGTTACCCCGAGGTATTTTATATTGTTTGTGGCTATGGTAAAGGGTGTTGTTACCCTCATTTCTTGTGCAGCCCATTTATTTGTTGTATAAAGAAGGGCTTCTGATTTTTTTGAATTAATTTGTATCCAGCCACTTTGCTGAAGGTGTTTATCAGCTGTAAGAGTTCTTTGGTGGAATTTTTGGGGTCGCTTATATATACTATCATATCATCTGCAAATAGGGATAATTTGACTTCTTCGTTTCCAATATGCATCCCCTTGATCTCCTTTAGTTGTCTTATTGCTCTAGCAAGAACTTCAAGTACTATTTTGAAGAGACATGGCGAAAGTGGACATCCTTGTCTTGTTCCTGAGTTTAGAGGAAATGCTTCAAGTTTCTCTCCTTTTAATTTGATGGTGGCTACTGGCTTGCTGTATACCGCCTTTATTATTTCTAGGTATGGTCCTTGTATGTCCGTTCTCTCCAGGACTTTAGCATGAAGGGGTGTTGGATTATATCAAATGCTTTTTCAGTATCTAGCAAGATGATCATGTGTTTTTTTTTTTTCCTTCAGCTTGTTTATATGGTGAGTTACATTGATGGATTTTCCTGTGTTGATCCATCTCTGCATTCATGGTATGAAGCCTACATTGTGTATGATACTTTTGATGTGTTCTTGGATACGGTTTGCCAGTATTTTATTAGGTAATTTTGCATCTATGTTTATGAGGGAGATTTGTCTGACGTTCACTTTTTTTTGTTGGGTCTTGTGTGATTTAGGAATCAGAGTGAATATGGCCTCATAGAATGAGTTTGACAGTGTTCTTTATGATTCTATTTTATGGAAGAGTTTGAAGAGTATTGGTATTAGGTCTTCTTTGAATGTCTGGTAGAATTCTTTGCTGAAACCATCTGGCCCTGAGCTTTTTTTGGTTGGGAGATTTTTAATGACTGTTTCTATTTCCTAGGGGTTATAGGGCTGTTTAATCTGTTAACCTGATCTTGATTTAACTTTGGTAGGTGGAATCTATCAAGAAAACTGTCCATTTCACTTAGGTTTTCAAATTTGTTGGAATATAGATTTTTAAATTAGGACCTAAAGATTGTCTAGATTTCCTCATTTTCTGTTTTTATTTCTCCATTTTCATTTCTGATTTTTTGATTTGGGTTTTTTCCTCTGCCTTTTAGTTAATTTGGCTAAGGTTTTGTCTATTTTGTTGATTTTCTCAAAGAACCAACTCTTGGTTTCATTGATTCTTTGCACCATTCTTTTTGTTTCTAATTTGATTTCAGCCCTAAGTTTGATGATTTCCTGCCTTCTCCTCTTGGGAGTGTTTGCTTCTTTTTTCCAATTCTTCCAGTTCAGCTGTTAATTCACTAATATGAGCTGTCACAATTTTCTTTTTGAAGGCACTTAGTGCTATGAACTTTCCTCCTAGCACAGCTTTCATTGTGTCTCATAGGTTTGGGTATGTTGTGTCTTCATTTTCGTTGGATTTTAAGAAGTCTTTGAATTCCTTCTTTATTTCTTCCCTGACCCAGTAGTCATCTAGTAAATAGTTGTTCAGTTTCCATGAGTGTGTAGGCTTTGTATTATTTCTGTTGTTGTTTGAGTCCAGCTTTTTTCCATGATGGTCTGATAAGATGCAAGGGGTTATTTCAATTTTCTTGTATCTGTTGAGGCTTGTTTTGTGTCCAACTCTATGGTCAATTTTGGAGAAGGCTCCGTGCAGTGCTGAGAAGGTGTATTCTTTTGTGTTTGGTGAAACATTCTGTAGATGTCTGCTAGGTCCATTTGGTTTATTACCTCTGTTAAACTCATTATTTCTCTTTTTGGTTTCTGTCTTGATGCCTTGTCCATTGTTGTGAGTGGGGTGTTGAAGTCTCCTACTACTAATGTGTGGGGAATCTATGTGTTATTTAAGCTTTAGAAGATTTTCTTTTACAAATGCTGGTCCCCTTGTATTTGGGGCATAGATGTTCAATATTGAGATGTCCTCTTTATGACTATTTCCTTTAACGAGTATGTAATGCCCTTCTCTATCTTTTTTTGATTAACTTCAATTGAAAGTCTATTTTATTTGATATTAAGATGGCTAATCCAGCTTGCTTCCTGGGTCCATTTGTTTGGAAAACCTTTTCCCAGTCCTTTACTCTAAGGTAGCCTCTACCTTTGTTAGTGAGATGCATTTCTTGTATGCAGCAAAATGATGGGTCTTGTTTACGGATCCATTCTGTAAGCCTGTGTCTTTTTATTGGGATGTTGATCCACTGATATTGATGGATATTAATGACCAAAGGTTGTTATTTCCTATTATTTTGGTGTAGGTGGTAGTTGTGTGTTTCTTTTGGTTTAGCTTCAGTGTAGCTTTTTGCTTCCTCTGTTTGTTGGGTGTAGTTATCTTCTACGGATTGGAATTTTCTTTCTAAAATCTTCTGTAGGGTTGGATTTGTGGGCAGATACATTTTAAAATTGATTTTGTCATGGAACATCTGGTTTTCTCCATCTATGTTGACAGAGAATTATGTTGGGTATGGTAATCTGGCTGGGCACCTAGGTTCTCTCAGGGCTTGTAGGACATTTGCCCAAGCCCTTCTGGCTTTTAAAGTTTCTGAAGAGAATTCAGGTGTAATTCTGATGGCTCTGCCATTAGATGTTACTTGACCTTTTACTTGACAGTTTTTTAAATATTCTTTCTTTGTTCTGTACATTTGGAGTTTCAATTATTATGTTGGGAGAGGAGTTTCTTTTCTGATCTAATCTGTTTGGTGTTCTCTATGCCTCTGGAAATTTTATTGGCATCTCTCTCTTTAGGTTTTGGAAGTTTTCTTCTATGATTTTGTTGAAGATGTTTCCTGGACCTTGGAGTTAGGAGTCTTCTCTTTTCTCTATGCCTATAACTTTTAGGTTGTGTATTTTCATTGTGTCCTTTATTTCTTGAATGTTAAGGATGAGAACGTTTTTAGATTTTATCATTTTCTTTGGTTGTTGTACAACTGACTTCTTCCATCGAATCTTCTATGCCTGAGATCCTGTCTCCTATCTCTTGAATCCTATTTTTGATATTCATGTCTGTAGTTCCTGTTCTCTTTCGTCGATTCTCTACTTTCACTCTTATCTCTGTTTGTGTTTTCTTTATTGCTTCTACTTCCAACTTCAAGTCTTGAAACATTTTATTTGTTTTATATGTTTCCTGTCCCAATTTTCTTGTTGCCTTGTCTCTTTCCAGTTCAAGTTGACCACTTTGGCCTGGAGATCTCTAATGGTATTCTCCATTGCTTTCGCTTGTAAAATTATGGAATCTTTGGTTTCCTTCAGAGATTTAATTTCGTCTTGAAAGGACTCTATCACTTTGCAGAATATAGATCTGTCATCCTTTTCATGTGTTTCAGCTGTGGTGGAGTGGTCAGAGCTTGTTGTACTATCATAGTTGCATTTCGTTAGAGTCATATTTCCCTGACTTTTGTTTGATCTGTTCTTTCACTGACCTTTGGCCATCTGGTTGTTCTTAGCTGTCTGTTACTGGTGCCTTCTGGGCTTGGTGTCAAGAAGGGCACTGTGGTGTAGAAGTCGCATAGCTTGGTGATCTGTAGCTCTCCACAGGCTGTATGGGGCCTTTTGTGGAGGTTTGTTCTCAGTGTGTCTCCCAGAGCTCACCCCTTCCTGTTGTGTCCCAATTGGAGACTCAGGTCAGGGATTGTGGTGGGATGTGTTCCTCTAGGTTCTTGAGATCCAACTGGTCTTTGTATCAATGAAGGTGCAGGTTGGCTGGCTACAGACTGTTGGCTGGGCTGTAGCTTCCCTGTAGCTTATTTGTTGGACTGTGTTCTTGGTCCTCCCAAGCTGCTGTCAGGTGATTCTCAGGGTCAATGTGGGTTTAATAGCCAGAAGCACCATAATCTGGTACAGCCCACGTCTCCCAGGCAATGAGCAATGGCCTGGGATTATTTCACTGCTCCCGAGTCAGCATTCTCTCTGTTGTAGCCTGAGTATTCACAGTGTAGCAGCTCTGCTGGTATGCTCCTGAGTGTCCAAGCACAGATGCTGTGGACTCTGGAGGTCCAAAGTTTGGGGGTTGAGTCTGCCAGCTGGAGACCTGAAAGGATCTGACTGGGAGTGAGTACAGTTTCCTGGTGGGAGGAGCTCAGTGTTCATGTCTGGTGAGTTTGATCCTTTAGTGTCTATATTTCCAGTACCAAGTTCTTTGTTGTCCCTGCTGGGCAGGCCCAGATAGGCTTGCGCCTCACTCACTGCCTTTAATTATGCGTATATCTCTGCTCTTGTCCAATCTGTCTAGATAGTCCTCAGGGCACCTCTGTGTCTCTTGGCCCTAAATGCTAAGCCCTTGTAGTCTGAGTCACTCAGGCAGTGAACACAGGCCAAGAACTCGCTGCTCCAGGGGTGGAACTGTAGATACTGAAGATCTGGTTTCCCACCAGAGCAGCCAGCACTAGCAAAGGGGTCCATATTAACTCCACAACCCGTCCAGGGCTTGGATGGAGATCCAAGCAGTCTTCCAACTTGGCCACCGGCCTTTCAGCCCGCTCTGATCTCACTGCTGCTCCTACCTGTGTGCTGGATGCAATTTGGGTGCTGGAGCTGTCCTGGAAATTGGGGCTGCTGTCCTCCAAGTCCCGGGACACTGCACTGGTGCCAGCAGCATAGCCCACTGCCAGAAGTATATCCTGCTGCTCTGTCTAGCTGCAGTGTTCTTCCCAGTGACCGCAAATCCAATAGAGGGTCCTGTATGTCCATGACCCTTCTGGGGAAGCCCAAATATGCTTTTGTTTCCCAGACTCTGCTCCGTTGTGATCCCACTGCTGTCCTACAGCACAGAATGTTCTGTGGCCCAGGGATACAATGGTTCCGCTGAGAATATATTTGTTCCCACAGCTCCGCAGATATTTCCCTTGGTGTTGGAATGCCTGCATGGAATCTGGCAGCCCAGGAGGCTGGTGAGTAACCCTGTCTGGGGTTTGGAGATGCTTACTGGGTACTTGAATGGCTTGTACCCCAGTCCCTCTCCTGGTGACAATTCTCCTGCTTCCCAGACTCGGCAGCTTCTGCGGTTTCTGCTGGTCTGTTTTTCTGAGTATCAGTATTAGTCCCTGTGTTGCTGGGTGAAACCCAGCAGGTTTGTGCCATTCAGATTATTGCTCAGCGTCTTATAACTCTGGTGTTATAGCTCTTTTCCCCATGTTCAAGATGCTTCTGTGTGGACTGCTGCCATCTTGGATGTCTCATATACACTTTTTTTAAAGTAGTGAAATATGTGGTTATCTTTTCCAACATTTCAAGATGTTTTCAATCTTCAAAAACATCTGAGATTAAAAACTGGGGTACATCTACCTGATGGAATACTACTCAGCTATCAGAAACAAGGAAGTCATGCAATTTGCAGCCAAATGGATGGAACTAGTGAAGCTCATCTAGAGTGAGCTAACCCAGACTCAGAAGGATGCACATGCATCTACTCACTTATAGTCAGATTTTAGCCATATAGTACAGGATAACTATACTACAACCAATGCACCAAAGGGAACATGAACATAAACTTTGTTACCTGTCAATGAGACACTTTGCCCTAGTGATGCTGCCTTGTAGGTCCCCAGTGTATGAGGAGGCTCTTGGCCCTCATATGCCTGCTGAACTGGGGTGGGGGACTGATATGTAGGGACACTCCACTCCAGAGGAGTATGATGGAAGGGATAGGGGATAGAGAGTGGGAGGGCAGGACAAGGAGGGGTGGAAAGAGGACACTGTGATGGAGATGTAACCTGAAGTAATAAATAAATATTTTAAAAAATATTTAAATAAAAAACATTTGAGAAATGTTTTTTCACCTAGCACAAATTTCTTATTCTGATTTTACCATGATAGTTGTCACACAGGATACAAGTATATAATATATAGAATATGTATCTTATTTTGATCTTGCAATGATAGCCTGCCACATAGTTTTATATATATGTATACGTATATATATACATATTATATACAAACACACACATATATTACATATATATTTGATTGTTTTCTAGGTTCAGGGTAGCGTCTGATCCTCAGCTGTGGTCCTAGAATGTCTTCTCTTTTTTTCAGCCCTGGCCTGTGTCCACATGCACAATTGCCTTGCTGATTTAATTTCAGTGGGAGTCACAATTGCTTCTATTTCTGCCTAGCTTCTGTTTGTTTTCCATTTTCTTCCTCTGTTTTCCATTTTCTCCCTCTATATTACCTTTTAGGTTCTGGAATACATGATTCCCTGATGCTTTCTACAAATAATAAAGAAAGCACTCTCATCTAGAAATACTATCTGTCAATAAAGGAGGCATAATACAAGCCAGTATAAAGGAGAGAGCTATAAAGGACAGATCCGTAAGAACCTATCTTGTGAAAGAATGGATTCTTGGGCTTTGTAGGCAAAAGTGAGAAGCAGCAGCCTTTGAGAATCCTGAATCAAGGAATGAGCAGTCTCTGCTGTCCTGGTCCCAGAAGATGAGTCCACAGCTGTATATTCATCCCATTCACCAGGTTACCATTTCCTGCACTCTGTGGAAAAGGCATGTTCTTGTCTTTAAGAAAAGATTCCATAATATAGAGGTTTGTACGTATGTCAGTCTAAGAGTATCTTCAACCTTACTACAGTCATGGCAAGGATCCAGCACCCTCATCTGATCAGCTCCGTGACCTGTCCCTTTCATGTCTGATACTCTAACATTCTCCACACCTGCTTTGTCTGCTTCTCACTGCAGGTACATTTCCTGAATTGATATTTCCCTCTGCCCTGGAGACGTGTAAGTTTGTCTCCTGTGCTCCTATACCTTTCTTGTTTTTCCCCATCAAAGCTACATCTACATTTGTAGTCAAACATCATCTCTTTCCATCTGAGTCAGAGCATTTTCCCTTGGCACTCATTTCCCCGTCTTAGTGTAGCAATCCACTTTAAAATCCCTGTAACCCTTTTATCCTACTGAAGAAAAGCAACACATTATTTCTGAAACAAAAGGCAGGGACAAAGAGATAGAAAATTATAATAAATCCCCTGTAGTGGTTGTGAATGGGAAGTGCATATGATAGAAACAGACACTTGTGAGTGCATAGCACGTGTATGCTAGTAACATTCCTGAACAGCAAACAACACATGCTTGTGAATATTGCTTCTATGACAATTGTTTTAAAAATATGCAGACTACTTTTCTAAATTCTATTTGCACATGAAGAATAATTTATTATCCTGCCACTTCCTAAGGTGTTTTCAAATATCTATATCCTGTTGACGTTGACAATGTTCTCTCAAAAAAAAAAAAAACTGTCCTGGTTACAAAGCTTAAACCTTTTTACTTGATGATGGAACAGAGCAACAGAATACTCCAAATTGTTCCTTGCGTGCACACACTAGCCTGAAATTCCTTGCTGTAAAATATAATGATGAGAATAGTTGTCATGAGGGAGGCGTAGGGGTGAACATGATCAAACTATACTTTATAAATTATCAAAGAAGTAATCAAATATTAGAGTATTAAAACACAAATAGCATATGTGCAAGTCTCCAAATAATTTGCAAATATTTTCACTTTGGTCTCATTACCACCTCAGGGAGAAGGTTCTTTCCAAGCACACTGACCTCCCTAAATTGCAACAATTTTCCTGAGTTCACAGGAACAGAGAGCCAATTTGCTTCACATGTTGGTGTGCTTTCCTTACTTGTTACTCTCTATGTTGTTCTAGTAATTAGATAAAATAGGCTATGCATTTAAAGGAGAGTGGGAAGGATATATAGGGGGATTTAGAGGGAGGAAAGGGGAGGTGGAAATATTGTAAATGAATACGATCACAAAATTAACCAAGAAGTGCATGTGCATTCTTTAGCAAGGATTTACCATCTTGAATCCACCTATGTCCATGAAGGACTCTTACAATGCAAGAGGGAGTCCATTGTAAGCATGGGCTCCTTTAGTTGACAGAAACCCAAATACAGTACTCCCAAATAAGGAGATCATAGTATTCTTCCAAGACCTAATAAAAAGATGAAGTGATACAGGTTGGGTGAAAGGTCCCCGGGATTACTGAGGTAGTTGTCAAATGTTAGTGCTCCTTCAATGACTTATAAGAGCTAGTTAGACATTTGCCTATTAAAGTGCCAAGTGGTCAGCAGCTTTTCTCTTTTCTACTCAGTGTAGGACCCAGGCCACAGTTAAGAGGGCCTTCCCACCTCAGTAACTTGATCTATAAAATCATTTGAAAGCATTTGAGATGCTAAGCTAGCGTAGATAATCCCCCACAATTGTACCTGGAACTTTTGTCTCTTAGGTGATTTTTAGATCACTCAGTTAAATGAGTTAAGAGTGGATTTTAAGAAACTGAAATTAATAAATAAAAATGACCAATTTGTACATGCTTCTTTAAGGATAATGAAATATTCTAAAGGAAGGCAATGGTAAGGACTCAAAACTCCATAAATATTTCTAAACAGCAGTGACTTGCTTGTACCTTTAAATGGATAAAATACATGGTGTCTTAGGGTTTTATTGCTGTGAAGAGACACCATGACGAAGACAACTTTATAAAATAAAATGTTTAATTGGGGCTGACTTACAGTTTCAAAGGTTCAGTCTATTATCATCATAGTGGGATGCATGGCAATATGTAGACAGACATGTTGCTGGAGGAGCTGAGAGTTCTACATCTTGATCCACAGTCAGCAGAAGGAGACTGTGTGTCACACTTGATAGCAGCTTAAGCATAGACTTCAAAGCCTGACCACACAGTGACACATTTCCTCCAACAAAGCCACACTTATGCCAACAAGGCCACACCTCCTAATATTGCCACTCTGTATGGCCAAGCATTCAAACACCTGAGTCTATGGGAGCCATATCTATTCAAACCACCACACATGGCATATAAACTGTGCTTCTGAGGAAGTGTTAATGAAAACTACAATCACAATGAACATGAAGAGTCTACGCAAGCACTGCTGCAGACTCTTGGAGGTTAGGGGCAAACAGGCAGGACCGCCTCTGTAACCTGCAACTACTCTCTCTCCCGCTCATTTCTAAAGGAACGTAGTTTATAATAATGCATTCTCCTGACATACGCATTTTGTAGCAGTTACTGTTAATATTCTACTTCACAGAATCTAGAACCACTTAGGAGATAAGGCTCCAAACAGAACAATTATCTACATTATGTAAGAAGAAAAGTCTTGTGGGTGGATCCATAATATGGGTTGGGATTCTGGACTGAATAAAATATTCCATCTAAGCAGTACATCTACTGTTTTCTTCTTCTCATTAGAACACAATATGATCAGCTGTTTCCAGTCCCTCATCACCACCCAATGAAGAAGTACACACTTGGACTGTGTGTGAAAATAAACCAGTTCTCCCTTTAGTTGTTTTTGTCCATTTTGCTTTCATTCACAGAATCAGGAAAAGTAATTAAGACACACCGTCTATCTTTTTTTTGGTCCCCTCTGTTCTTTGTTCCTTTGCTCCTTCATTTCTTACACTGTATCTTTATCTCAGGCTTATGAAATTATGTTCTAGCATGAAACTACTACCTTTATGGCTATGACTCATTATTTCATTGCTGTAGGATTTCAATAGATTTTCTTAATCTGCTGTGCTCTCTCTTGAGTTAATATTATGTGTTTTCATACATACTATGCTATATTTCTTAAATAATGTTCTTCTCTCCATTGTTTCAATGATGCCATATTATTTCCCTTTAGGTAGTGGATATTTTTCTTTTTCTGGCTACCAGTTCTTGAGATCTTTCCTTCCAGTGCCTCTCTCAGCCTCCACTGTCTTGTTGAAAGCTGCCAGGAGAAAGAATTAAGAACAAAAGACAACAGGGCTTCCTTCTGACACACCTAAGCTCAGTCTCAGGAATGGGTCTCCTATCAGCTTATCCTTCTTGATTTAGTACTTTATAACCATCAATATCTTTAGGGAGGGTTTATGTTTTTATGTTTGTAGATCTGTCTGGTGGTGTCATAGTTTTAACAGAGTAATGAAGACCCCTCTGCTCTCTTCCCTTCTGGGAAAAATCCTTGAAGATTTTACTCGTTTACAATGAGAAATAGAGCAGCACAAGTCAGATGTTAGGTACAAGTAAATGATGAGGGCAGTAGTCTCAAGAAAGAAGTAGAGGTGCCAGATAAAACATGTCACCCACTAAGTCTGTATTTTCAATTCATAAGAAGCAGTATGAATGTTGAGTCACATATAGACCTTTAAACTCATGGAGTTGGTTAGATAGTAGAATGTTAAAGTCAGGGGCCAAATATGTATAAACTGGACATTGGGAAGGTATACTGGGCCATTTAACTCTCATAAATGTGGCATATTTATATCTACTGTTTTGTATAATACTTACTGTTATAAGAGAAGGAACCATCTGTTGGACTGAAAGGGGAAACTTCTGGGGGGAAGAGGGTGGAAGGGCGGGATAGGAAGGGGGAATAGGGAGGGGTTTGTGACTGAGATGTAACTTGAAGAAGAAAAAATAAAATTATTTAAAAAAAATAAAAATAAAAAAGGTGCCTCTAAGCTATTACATGATGTGATGGCTTCTGCTATCCTAATAAATACATGAGATAAACCAACTGATAAAGAAAAAATTATCTAGATATTCCTTGGTAATTTGGAGCTAGTTAGAATGAAGCATATTATGGTAAAGAATGTACAATGGAGCAAAAATCCATTCACCCCCATGCTATCCAGGAAACAAGAGAGGAAAACAAGAAAGACTAGACTCACAATCCTCCTTAAACATATGCCCTTAATGACCTACAGACTTCTAAGAAGGTCCACATCTTAAGGGTTTCAACACCTCCCAAGAGTACCGCAAAGTACATCTAAGCCTGTAACCTTTGGGTACCCTAGAGCATGCAGAATATACTTGAAATAAAACAGCTTATTTATTTGAAATATGAATATAGCTGGGCATCTTGAATTTTTAATTGATAAACTTGTGCCTAATAGGAACAGACTAATAATAGGTTGTGGGGATCGCTCAAGAGGAATGCCAAGATTGAGTTCCTCCATAAGGAGGGATCAAAGGGAACATGGACATAGACTTTTTATTTTTTATTTTTTAATTTTTATTTTTTCTATTTTTTATTCTTTTTTATCTAATTGTCTGCTTATTTGTTTGTTTGTTTTTTAGTTCTCTCTCCCAGGCAATGAGACACTTTTCACTGGTGGTACTGCCTTGTAGACCCCCAATGAATGAGGAGGCTCTTGGCCATCATACAACCTCTAAACTGAGATGAGGGACTATTATATAGGGACACACCACCCCAGAGAAATGGGATGGAAGGGTTAGTGTGTAAAGAAAAAAAAATGAAATGTGAAGCTTCGGCCTTTTGCTACTAATTGTCATAAACTGTTTAGGATAATTAAGAAATGCAAACTTCTTAATTATCCGGCCATTGTGTTAGGTACTAGGACAGTCTATTATAGTTATTTTCTAAGCTAATCAGAAATAAAGCTGCTAAGAGACAAGCAACATTTGCTTATCCTAATATAAGAGATAGATAGGGCCTCTTCAAAAACCTCAAGAGATCTGCAGAATATGGCATTCAAAGATGTTTTCTTAACTTCAGATTTTTTTTATATCGAGACATATCAACTCCTGACAGCACCCCCTATTTTACTCCAAATAGAAGATGAGCATCGAAGAATCTCCAGTGGGAGATGATTGAATTAGTCGCAAGCCTATCTCTTGGTAGGAAAAGCCCCTTGCTCCAACTGTAGACAGAATGCTGTCCAAAAAGGACAAAACCTGGAAGCAGGTAAGTCGACAGCCTAGCTCTGCCAAGACAGAGTAGGCAAGTCCTTCATAACCCCTGCTCTACACTCAATGTCTGTCAGAGAAACGGGGCCAAATGACTGAAGATCGATGCTGTAATGTATGGAGAGAAAATGGGAACTGTCCAGGCAGCCACTGGTATGTCATTTCTTAGTTTTGGAAGCTGCAGTCCCTTTACTTCCTATAAACTCAGATATATTTATCCCTCTCAGGTCTCTGAGGTGGTTGAAGAACAGATAGCTAGAGTCTCATAATTAAATTTTGAGGTGTTTAGGAGTCGGGAGAGTGTTATAGGTCTGGGGATGATGCTTTTAAAATTGTGTTGCAAGTTAGTATGAATGTTGAGTTAGATATAGAACTTTAAACTCATGGAGATGGTTAGATAGTAGAATGTTAAAGTCAAGTACCAAATACATATGGACTGGACATTGGGAATGTATGCTAAGCCATATAACCCTCATAACTGTGGCCTAATTACCTCTGTTGTTTTGTATTGTATCTATTATTATAAGAGAAAGAACCATTTGTTGGACTGAAAAGGGGAACTGTTGGGGGAAATAAGATATACCTTAAACTTAAAAAAAAGGGAAGAGAATGGGGGTTGAAGGTGGGAGGGTGGGACTGGAGGGGGGAGTAGGGAGGGGAATGCGATTGAGATGTAACTTGAAGAAATAAAAGATAAATTATTTAAAAAAAGGAGGGATCAGGATCTTCAGAGATTACCAGTAATGTTATGTGCAGGTAATGGTCAGAGAGGTGTGAAAGCAAAACCTCTGAGGATTCTGAGTTGCAGTGTCAGAAAAACCATCTTTGTTTTGTTGGTGAAGACAGATAGGAAACAGTCTCTCCAAGTCTCTCATTTTGACCCCTTTAAAGGTAATGTAGCAGTAAGAATCAATTTTATGGCTTAGGTCTTCCACAGAAAAGCTCTTTTCAGATTTTATAGGGCTTTTTTGCTTCAAAAAGATCCATTTTCCTTTTTATGTTTTTCCCCCCCTTTGGGCTTTTACAGTCTTCCTTTCTTTGGGAAAAAAGTGATGATAGCTCTAACTTAAGAATGTGGAACAAATAAGACTTTCTATTACTGACAGATAAATGAAAACCTAGATGGTGTAGAAACTGACAAAGGCCAACAATAGACTTAGCCATGTTGTTCTGAAGCAACTTGCTGCACTTCAGTGCAAATTGCAAGCCATCCTCCCAAGCCCTTCTGTATCTGAGGCCTGCCAAGTGCTAGTTAACAGCTCTAACAGCGGGAGGATGAGCAACAGAAGGCTTGGTTTTTGAATGAGTATGAGGCATTTAATTTGAATGGATGGAAAATCAGAAAGCAGCAGTGAGCAGGAGCAGCAGCCTTCCAGGGAATGCCTTTGTGAATGCTTATTTGGTGACCCTCTGCTTCAAGGACATTCTGATATAAATGTTCCAAAGTACATGGCTGCTTTCTGGAGCAAGGAGCAGAAGCAGCAAGCTATTACCGTTTTGTTGGCACTGCTTACCCTGCACTCCCTGCACTTTGATTTTTTTTTAATTTCTTGTTTCCCTTTATTTTTTATTTCTTCAAGTTACATCTCAATCGCAGTCCCCTCCCTATTCCCCCCTCCAGTGCCACCCTCCCACCCTCAACCCTCCATCCTCTTCCCTTTTTTTTTTAAGTTTAAGGTATATCTTATTTCCCCCTACAGTTTCCCCTTTCAGTCCAACAAATGGCTCTTTCTCTTATAATAACAAATACAATACAGTACAACAGAGGTAATTAGGCCACAGTTATGAGGGTTATATGGCTTAGCGTACATTCCCAATGTCCAGTCCATGTGTATTTGGTACCTGACTTTAACATTCTACTATCTAACCATCTCCATGAGTTTAAAGTTCTATATCTAACTCAACATTCATACTAACTTGCAACACAATTTTAAAAGCATCTTCTTAGATCTATAACACTCTCTTGACTCCTAAACAACTCAAAATTTAATTATGAGACTCTAGCTATCTGTTCTTCAACCACCTCAGAGACCTGAGAGGGATAAATACATCTGATTTTATAGGAAGTAAAGGGCCTGCAGCTTCCAAAACTAAGAAATGACATACCAGTGGCTGCCTGGACAGTTCCCATTTTCTCTCCATACATTACAGCATCCATCTTCAGTCGTATGGCCCTTTTTCTCTGACAGACATTGATTGTAGAGCAGGGATTATGAAGGACTTGCCTACCCTGTCTTGGCAGAGCTAAGCTGTCGACTTACCTGCTCCTTAGGTGTCTTTCTTTCTTTGTGACCAATGTCCAGGGAACGGAGAGTGGGGTGCTTGGTGCTCACTGCTAAGAAGGATTCAATTCCAGGCTAACAAACTTCCATTGATATGCCAAAGAAGACTGAGTGCCTTGTCCATGACTCCCACTCAGGTATGCTGATTCCTGTATTAATTCTCCAGTCTCAGAGAACCTCATTTCCTTCTTGACTTGCCTCTTCAGCTCTGTGTAGTGTATCCCTACTTCCATTCTGATTTGATATAAATTTTTAAAGCTCTTTACTTTAGTTCTTACCCACGGCTTGATTCCTTTGTTCATCTGAGTTCAAAACACCACAGTGTCCAAGCTGGGTTGCCCTGTCCTAGTTCATAGGGATCACCTATCTGAACACTCTGAACCACTGACCTCAGTACTGCTTAATGGAGAATTGATTTTCTTGTTTTCCTAGTGGACTTTCTAATGCATACGAAACTTCTTCTATAAGAGAAATGTAAATACGTGCATAGAAGTTATCTTATGGACACCTCTTATATTTTTATAGCACATACACATTTTTTCCTTTTAAAACAGTACCAAATAACTACAAATAGAGCTTATGAAACATTTAGATGTAACTTGACATAACAGGATAATGAAAATCAGTGTAATTGTCACCAAGGTAGAACAGACATTAATATATTGCTATTTGGTACAGACCATTTGTTAGAAGAAATAAAATCTTATATATGTTGGTATGTTACACTCCTATCTCTTACCCAGTCCTCTCTCACCATCCACTTGGCTCTAGGTGGTTTGAACTATTTCTGTGCATGTTCTGGAGCATCTACAGAATTAACATGTTCAACCACGAGCAACAATTTCCAGCTTTAAAGCGTAATACAACTGGAATCCTATAACACACCTTTTTATAACATGATCTTCTCCTAATTTTATGGATGCCTTTGTGGGAGAAAGACAAGCACTGGATAGAGGTATGAGGGTTCACTGAGTAGCTGAGCTTTCTGGTAAACACAGGCAATGAAAACAACCCAATTGTGGCATGTTCATACCATGTGATTTATTCATTTAATACAATCCTATCAATACTAATCTAGCAGTTAAAATAAATCAACAAGAGCCGCATATAGCTATGGAATTTAAATCAGTTTTAAAACACATAGGCCAAAGAAAGCAATGAATATAAAGTGGATTTTTTTTGTGACAGTAGCTTTTCTGTTTGATTTTTTTAAAAAAAGATTAATCAAAATATTGAATGATTCAGTCCATAAATTTCTTAGTGTTACCATTATGGGGAGTAAAGCAATATTCAGTGCTCTTTTCACTCTGTTTTGTTTTTTAAATTACCTCTTCTCTATCTTCAATTTATATGTTGAATTCCCTGATGTTTTAGTGAAAAGATACAGAGTTTAATTAGACAATAAATTACATCAACTCATTAGGAAAATTTCATCCAATCCCTGTCAGTGACTTTGCTAAAAGCTCAGAAAAAAGGATGGTATATCCATCCCCAATTCCTATAAAATGGTTCTGACCTTCCAAACTGGAGTATAGTATCAGATCTGGAGTGCTTCTCTGAATCTTGGTCTTTCTTTCTTTTTGTTTGTTTCATCAAGTTAATTCTTAAAAAAAAAAAAAAAAAAAAAAAACTGACTAGCTAATCTGTATGCAAAGCTGAATTTTCAAATTGGTGGCTCTAACTACTACAGTGTTTGAGTTACCATCTATAGATGGCAGTAAATTACTTTCAATATTACCTTCAAACTATTAAAGCTGCTGCACACTGGACTAATGCATGAACCCATATTGCTACTGTCAGTAGGTACTCAATCAATAAAACAAGATGGCACAGAGTATTTCAGCCTAGCACAAGTCTAACATGAAATATGTTAATAAATATACTCCTTAAAGCCTTTAGTAGTGAGGAAGGAATTGCTGAGAATTTGAACTGTAAAGTATTACAGGATCTGAAAGAAATGGCTATCATTAAACCTAGAAGGAAGTGTTATACATGTCAGATAAAACACACTCAGCTACGCAATTGGGCTGATGAACAAAGCAATTTTTTTTCTGATCCCCCAGAACAGGTAGGAATAGCCTTCCATTTAGTTTTATGGAATATTGCAGACTTCTTTGGTGGAGCGTATCACAACTCTAAGTATGTAATTTTGTAAATATTCAATCAAAGTTACTTTGATCTGCTAGCCCCTAATACTATGGGCAGACTATCTCTCTCTTGTTATATGTTTGAAGGACAAAAAAAATCCTTATAGACATTTTAAAATTATGTGACTTTTTGAATACTGTGATGGAATTTTATAATAACCTCCACTCTTTTCCAATTAGAACACAATTAACCTTTGTCTTATACATTCATGTGCTTCTTCACCCATTGTTCACTGGGTAACCATCCTAGTTAACAGATCCACTGTATGATAGCACAGTGTTTGGTTTAAGTAACCCTTTTTTACTTAGTAATGATCATAAAGTACAAAAATATTAGTAATGGTACTTTGGATATGAAAATGAGAAGCCAAGAAGTGCTTTATTGGGTTCTAAACTGAAGGACTGATTAGTATCATATGCTGAGTTTGTAGTATCTACCGTTACAAAAACTGAATTGTGTGCTTTCTGTAGTTTTAGCCATATACTTTAGGTTCATCTCCATGAATAAAAGAAAGGCTACTGTAGCAGAGAAATTTGAAGGTAGAAGCAATTTTTTTTTCTTTTTTTGCCTCTGTCCCACCTATTGCCAGTCAGACAGAACAGCAAGCTAGTGGGTTGAGTGCAAAGTGGAGAACACATGTTCAAGTTGAGACCCCTATGTTCATATTTGAGTGCATTGCTTACCTGCATGGAGACTGGGTAACTTATTTAACTTTCCTAAGCTTTTGTTTTTCCAAAGGCACAGTGAAAATGGTTAGTGAACTATTTTAAAGGATGAGAAAACTCCAGGTATACTATAAAATATTTGTTTAATACATGTTTTCTAATATTATCATTATTATTCACAATTAGACTGGCTTCCAAAGGAATCTGCTGTGTCAACAAAAATCAGAGGCACAACATTAAGTTCTTGCTAGTAGCATGGGTTAGGAAGGATTCTCTTTCCAGGATGGGAAGTCTCAGAAGAGATCATTAGCATAACCTAGAAAATAACCTGGCTCATGATCCATTCTCGCAACAAGGTGAAGTGTGTAGGAAGCAGGGTGAAATTTGAAGTATTCAGGACTTGGGCAAAAGAGAACATTGTGCTTGGTGAGAATAAATTTCATTATTAGGAGTAGTGCAGAAATCCAATGATCTTTACTAGGTGCTAGAATAAGAGCCATGTTACTTATAATGAGTGGATGTAATTTTAAGAAGCTGGCAAGGAGGGAAGGAATAAGCTGTAGGCTGACAAATCCATTCTGGTGATGCCTATTACTGTCAGAGAGCTTATCCAGGAACAGAAGATTGACAATCAGAATGAAACTCCTAAAGACAATGAAAAGGTGGTGTGGCAATGATGCATGTATGAAATATCTATTGAAATTAAATAACTTCCAAACAGAAACTCCATATATTACAGATTTTGTGGTGGGGAAGTGTGTAAAATCAGTAAAGAAACTGAGTAGCTGTTGTCTGGTCCAAGAAATGCTACAGTGCATCTGTTGCCATTGTTGTATCATTTCCTTAGCACACCTCAGGGAACAACCTTTCTTTTCCAACGAGAAACCCATTTCTACCTTCAAGAAAGTTCTCAATATAGTACATATCCTTCTTCTACAAACCAGTGGTCTCCAAATACACGTTCTTCATGCCTGACTTGGATTAAATCTACTCTGATACTTAAGTTAAAGAAAAAAGTCTTACTGAGTCCAATCCACTTTCATCTTTAAAACTCAGAGTCAGTGGTTATATAGTCCTCTATTAACCACACTTAGGCAAAGTATCATATTGTAAATAAATATAGAAGTGAAGGAAATTATTGATCTTAAAGTCACATAGACACCTTTTCAATGGAGGAGACATTTGTTGAATGCCAAAATGATTTTTCTTAATATAAATAATGTTGCCTGTAGAAAAGAACATATCAATGGATAAAAAAACTGTGGTACATCTACACAATGTAATACTACTCTGCCATCAGAAGCAATAAAAACATGCAATTTGCAGTCAAATGGATGGAACTAGAGAAGCTCATCCAGAGTGGGTTAACCCAGACTCAGAAGGATGTACATGGCATTTATTCACTTATAATCCAATTAGCCATATAGTACAGGATACCTATACTATAGCCAATGTGCCAAAGGAAACAGGAGCATAGACTTTGTAACCTGTCAATGAGACACTTTGCCCTAGTGGTGCTGCCTTGTAGGCCCCCAGTGTATGAGGAGGCTCTTGGCCCTCATATGACTGCTGAACTGGGGTGGGAGACTGATATGTAGGGACACTCCACTCTGGAGGAATGGGATCGAAGGGATAGGAAGTAGAAAGAGGACACTGTGATGGAGATGTAACCTGAAGTAATAAATAAACATAAAAAAAGAAAAGAACATATCAGAAGATTTTCGAGTGAGACCTACACTTTCTAAATTATCTTAGTCCAAAGTTTTGTAAGTTCAAAACCATAAAAATCAGTTCAATGTTTTTATTACTTGTATATAGACTACAAATAAATTTGTAACCAAGACAATTACATTCATTTCACAATGATCTAAACTGGTTGTACAAGATAATGCTGTCTTTAGGTACTTTTCATAAGATTGCTGATCATAGCCATGCTTTCATTGATTAAAAAATATTTAGTGAAAATTTCTTCAACTTCTAGGCTCTAAGTCCAACAATCAATAAATGGAACCTTATGAAACTAAAAAGCTGATGTAAGATAAGGGACACTGTCATTAGAACAAATTGGAAGCCTAAATATTGGGAAAAGATCTTCATTAACCCTACATCCTACAGAGGGCTAACATCCAAAATTTACAAAGAACTCAAGAAAATAAACACCAAGAAACCAAATAATCCAACCAAAATAATGGAGTACAGAGCTAAACTGAGAATTCACAGAAGAGGAACCTCTAATGGCAGAGAAACACTTGAAGAAATGCTCAACATCCTTAATCATCAGAGAAATGCAACTCAAGATGACTCTGAGATTCCATCTCACACCTGTCAGAATGGCTAAAATCAACAATTCAAAGGACACCACATGTTGGCAAGGTTGTGGAGAAAGGGGAACACTCCTCCATTGCTGGTGGGAGTGCAAGCTTTTATACCCACTATGGAAATAAATCTGGCAATATCTCAGAAATCTTGGAACAGCTCTACCTCAAGACCCAGTCATACCATTCCTGGGCATATATCCAAAAGATTCTTCCCCAAACTGTAGAAGTAATGTATTTACATTATTGATAAGTATTATATTTAATTGGTCAGGGGTGTTAATCCTTAACCCACTATTATAAATAATCACACAGACACCTGATGGATTTTAACAAACCTTAGTCTGGATTGAGCAATGTTGGCCCATCTAAACAATCCATTAATTCTAGTCCTCAAATAAGACCCTATATATACATGTATCCCCTGGGTTGTTTATCTCCATGCTATACCGATGTTCCAGGCCACATAGAATGAGGTTCTTTTCTCTAATTCATGGCATGTGTCCTCCTCCCTGCTCTTGGCTCCCTGTCTTCTTTACCTGGAGGCTTCTCTACTGAAGATTCTCTCTGATTCAAAGGCTCTGCACCTTAGTCCCACCTACTTCTGTCTTTGCCCAATCTCAGCCCTTAGCATTTATTAAACCAATCAGAGACAATGTTTAACAAGAAAGGTGGTATAGCTTCACTTAGTGTACAGCAAACAGGCTATTGGAAGCAAGTTAATTAATATTTAGAATGCATAACATCAATCCATCACCAAACCACAAGGACAGTGGCTCGCCTATGTTCATAGCAGCTTTATTTATAATAGCTAGAAACTGGAAACAGCCTAGATGCCCTTTAATTGAAGAGTGGATTTAAAAAACTGTGGTGCATTTACACAATGGAATACTACTCCACTATCAGAAACAAGGAAATCATGCAATTTGCAACCAAATGGGTGGAAGTAGAAAGCTCATACTGAGTGAGCTAACATAGACCCAGAAAGAAACACATGGCATGCATTTGCTTATAACTGGATGTTAGCCATATAGTACAGGATATCATACAACCCACAGACCCAAAGGAACAGGAACCTAGCACAGCTATCCTATGAGAAATCCTACTCAGCAGCAGATCAAAACAGATGCTGAGATACACAGTAAAACATTAGGTGAGTCTGGGAGCCCTATATAAGAGAGGGAAGAGGAATAGAGAGACCCAGATGGGTCAAGATCAACATATGAAGATCAATAGAACCAACTCACCTAGGACCCTAGAGGCTTACAGAGACTGAAACACTAACAAAAAAAGAAAAAAAGAAAGAAAGAATGAAAAGAAAAGAAAAGAAAGAAAGAAAATAAAAGAAACAGAAAAAGCCTAGACTTGCCCTAAACAAGATCCCCCTACACAAACATAGAGGATAGGTAACTTGGGTCCTTATACACATCCCTTAGCAAGTAGAGATGAGGCAGTCTTAGTCATGGACTTTGTTACCTGTTAGTGGGACACTTTACCCTAGTGCAGCTGCCATGTCGGGTCCCAGAGAAAGAGGAAGCTCTTAACCCTCATGTGACTGATGATCTGATGGGGGCTGATATTTGTGGGCACCCCACACAAGAGGAGTAGGATATGTAGAAGAAGGGGGTAGAGTCTGTGATTAAGATGTAACTTGAATTAATAAATAAATGTACAAAATGATTAAAATAAAAACAAAATGTGTGTGTGTTATCGAGTTTAAATAAAGAGTATATTATCTATTTATTATGACCAAGTTGTCCAGAAATACATAGAAATAATGGAAAGGCAATACTGTCTGAAAATTAATCTGTGTGGGGTGTGGGATGAGAGCATGGGCAGCTTTCCAGATGTAAGATAGTAAGAACAGATGTGCAAGCCCTGGATCAGAATGCTAGGTGGAGTTTAAGAGGAGATACAGCATTTCTCTTGATCTTCAGAGTGATGTAAGAGAAGGAACCAAGTCATGTAAAGTCTCAAAGTCCATGTTAGGAGTTGCTTTTACATTAAAGCCCAAGGAGGAATTTAAACAGATAAATGAATGACCTATTTATTTAACTTTTTAAAATGAGCAAGTATGCTATTTTGGAATTAGTCAAATCAATGGCCAGCCTCAGGACTTAGATTGATTACTTCATTGCTGATTCTCTGGCATTTTTCACTTCTTAGCACAAACTAAATGTTACTGAGAAACTGAAATAATGCTGTGTTTCTGAGTGAAGTAATGGTGTCAGAGGAAAGAATTTCCTTATATGTGGAAATCAAGAGAAATACTGAAACCTTTCTGATATATCAAAAGTCTGAGTAGACAAGAAGTCTTTATAATTGTTATTTATAGTGAGGAATGTAATTAAGTCCCGAATGTGTTCTCCTTTCAAAAATTTTATGAAGATTTATTTTAAGTGTTTTTCTTCTGACTATTATATGCAGTCAGAGTAATTAAGTCAAATTACTTCAATTTGAAGAGGTCAATTGCAGTAATTACATGTTTCCAACTTATAAGTATGTATAAATTTGATGATATATTATTTACAATGTATATAACAACATCACTATAAAAGTTGTCATGGATTTATGATACTTGATGCTATTAATTTGAACAATCCTTTCAACCCATTAAAATGTTTAAAATTACATTCTCTCCGAAAAGGAAGCTAAAAAAATACAAATTTTCATTTTGTGGTTTAAAATGTCATGCTGTATAAATCTTTGAAAAACTATCCACACAGATTGTCATGTGAACAACACTATAAGAAACAAAGACTTCAGGTACTATAGTATGTTGAAATAGCTATTTTTACCACCAGCTAGAGATGACAATTTCAGAAAATTTTTCAAATTTTATTTTTTCTGTTATTTCCCAAGATATTGGTCATTATCTTAAATAACCCAGATAAATCAATTCATAAAGGGAAAAAGGTGTCATTTGCTTTACCGTTCTGTGGGATTTGGTCCTTGACCAGTTCCTCCCTGCAAACCAAGTCTTTAACACACATGCCTTAAGATGATATTTTCAATACAAATTGTGGGAGACAGACAATTTGTAGCTTATATCCATTTCAAGGTGCAATATTTAAATAATTTATTTATGTATATGAAATGTCACTGTTATTAAAAACACTTTTCAGACTCACTAGAAGGATTCAGTAGGCAACGAACAGCAATTTTGTTTTCCAAAAGTATTTATGTATAGGAAACTTCCTGATCCTTTATAGTGCAAAATTTTTCATTGCAAAGGATCAAGACTTGTGATCCTCATATGCTAGCTCTAGCCATATCTCATATTTATTGTTTTTTTCAATATTGGCACAATATTAAAGTTATAGATATGTTTGCCTATAGTGGATCTACTGTGTATGACATAGGTTAGCATTATAGTTTTAAGTCATTAAGATATTTCTCAACAGAAATACAAGTATTACATTTATTGATTTTAAAAAAATCTAAGTTGTTATATGTAATATAATTAATCTTTTCACTTTGGTTCTTTTTTTTTATTCAAGGAGAGGTTCACCTAGATTTGTGATTGAAAATGCTCCTATGAAAAGTAATTACAGGGCAGCTGATATTCCTCAGGGGGAATAGAGAGTTGCCACACAAGCTTGGAAAACTAAGTTCAATCTCAAAACCTGCAGAAAGGTGAGAAGAAAGAAATAACTCCACAAAGTTTTACTCTGATCAGACCATATGTGTACTATGACATGTGTGCTCACTCTTACATCATGTATACACATACACATGCAAAAATGTTATTATTAATATTAGTAATAATTATTGTTATCATCATTATTAATAAAATTCTTTAAAGAGGGCAGTTCCCTTACACAATGATCTTTGAAGACTTCTGCATGCATTAACTTAAAAGTATTTACTTGATAATATTTTCTAAGCATTGCACAGACTTATATTTACTTTCTAATAAACTTAATTTGGTGATATAAAAAGATAGAACAAAGAGTACTCACATATTGTAATCTAAATTGCCCTTATTTGTAACATTTTATATTATCATGGTATAGTATTCAACATAATAAACCAACAATTTGGGAGATCCAAGATGGCGTCAGGCAGCAAGGACACAATTTGAGCACAGGGAAAATAACTATAACATCGCAGAAATATAAACAAGCTGAGCAACAACCAGAGAAGCGTGAACCTGAGGGGTTTTACCCAGCAATCCCAGGGACTAGTGGGGGTCTAACGGTGGGACCCCTGGGACACAGGCTCTGGGTGCAAAGCAGAGGACAGTCTTGGGGCCCAAAGTGGAGGTCAGTGACACAGGATACAGTCTTGGGGCCCAAAGCAGAGGTCATTGGCAGAGGACATAGTCTCGGGCCCAAAGCAGAAATCAGTGGTCTGGGACACAGATGCGGGGCCCAAAGCAGAGGCCAGTGGTGAGGGGCATAGTCCAAGGTCCAGGAAACATCTTCAACAAAATCATAGAAGAAAACTTCCCAAATCTAAAGAAAGAGATGCCAGTAAAATTCCAAGAGGCATACAGAACACCAAACAGATTAGATCAGAAAAGAAATTCCTCTTGCCACATAATAATTGAAACTCCAAATGTACAAAACAAAGGAAGAATATTAAAAGCTTTAAGAGAGAAAGGCCAAGTAACATATAATGGCAGATCCATCAGAATCACACCTGACTTCTCCTCAGAAACTTTAAAAGCCAGAAGGGCTGGGCAGATATCCTACAAGCCCTGAGAGAACATAGGTGCCCGGCCAGACTACTATACCCAGCAAAACTCTCTGTCACCTATAGAGAAAACAAGATATTCCATGACAAAGCCAAATTTAAACAGTATCTACCCACAAATCCAGCACAACAGAAGATTCTAGAGGGAAAATTCCAACTACGCCCAAGAATACTGAGGAAACAAAAATCTCCACTGCAGATAAACCAAAAGAAACACACAACCACCACCTACACCAAAATAACAAGAAATAACAACCTTGACCATGATGTTCCTTCACAGCAATATAAACCCTAACTAAGATATTGCTCTATCATAATTGACTGAGAAAGACAACATTTCATGATAAAAATGAATTTAAACAATGTCTGTCCATTAGTTGAGCTCTACATAAGGCAATAGAATGAAAACTTCAGTCTGTAGAGAAATTCACACCTAATAGGACACAAGGAATTAATAATCCTGGAACAGTAAATCTAATATTAGAGAAAAACTCATACAACCACAATAGAATAATAGGAATCAATAAATGCTCCTTATTCTAACTAATAACTTTCAGTATTAAAAGACTCAAATGCTCTAATGAAAAATAGATTTACAAATTTGATTAGAGCAGCAGGATCTGTCTTTTTGTGGGATTAAAGAAAACACCTCACTATCAAAGACAGACATCAATTCAGTGTAAAAAAGATAGAAAAAGGTGTTGCAAGCAAATGGATCCAAGGAACAAGGAAAGATAGTTATTTGACTGTATGATAAAATAGACTTCAAGCTCAAACTAATCGGAAGAGATAGGGAAGGGCACTTCATACTCATAGAAAGAAAAGTCTACCAAGAGGATTTTATAATTTTAAATGTTTATGCAATAAACACAAGGGTATTCATTTCATAAATAATCACTGCTACAACTAAAATCACACATTGACCTTAATCAGCAGTCGTGGATGACTTCAGTAGTTCACACTCACAAACTGATAGATTATAAAGATAAAAACAGAACACAGAAACTCTGAAGTTAAATAATATCATAAGTTAATGAACCTCACAGATGTGTACAGAACATTCCACCCCAACACTTAAGTCTACCTCCTTCTCAGCAGCTGATATGAATTCTTCCAAAATGACTACATATTGGGAGACAAAGAAAGTTAAGAGACACAAAAATTAAAATCATACTGAGTCCTATCTGAGCACAGTGCATTGAGGCTGGGTGTTAATAACAATAGAAACATTAGAAAGTATACAAACTCATGGAAGATAAACAACTCACTATTTAATGAAGTTTGATTCAAGACAGAAATAAAAAGAACATTTAAATTTTTTTCCATTTATAAATTATATAAATTTATTTCACACCATTTAGTGGACTGGGAAATCCAAGTTCAAGATCTGTTGACTACTTCCAACATGATGCCTTATGCTGCATCCTCTGGAGCAGACAGACACCTAATCACGTGATTGTCGCTCTGAAGTAGAGCACTTGCTTCACATTCAGAAAACTTTTAAGAACTAAATAAAAATGAAATACTATATATCCGAACCTATGGGACACAATGAATGCAGTTCTAAGAGGCAATTTATAGCATTAAACAAACAACTGCCCCTCCTGCAAACAAACCAATACAAAGAATCAATAAAATGAAGAGGTGGCTCTTGGAGGATATCAACAAGATTGAAAAGCCCTTATCCAAATTAACTAAAATTCAGAGAAAGAAGATAAAAATTAATAAAATTAGAGATGGAATGAGAAATATTAAAACAGTCATCAATGAAATTCAGAGACAATAGTGAAATAATTTAAAATTTGCTTTCCACCAAATTGGAAAACCTAAAAGAAATGGATGGATTTCTTAATATATAAGACCTACCAAAGTTAAATCAAGATGAAATAAAAAAACCAAACAGACCTATTACCCCCGGTGAAACAGAAGGAACAATAAACATTTTCCCAACCAAAAAAGTCCTTGGACCAGATGGATTTCCAAAGAGAATTCTGTTGGACTTTCAAAAAGCTAACTTCAATATCTAAAACAGTATTCCTGACACTATTACTAACTCACCTTTGTGCTTCTTAAAACCTTTAATTGTACTTATTATTAACTGACATTTTGTATTTTTCCTTGGTTTCTTTCACCAAAATGTTAACTATAAAAGAATAATGACTGTATACACCATTTCATCCATAGAATTTAGAACAGTGCTTAAACAGCAGTAGATACATAGTAGCTATTTACTGGATAAATAATTCTTGTCTTGGGAAGAGTAATGGTCCTCGTCAGACTAACATGACTTGCCTTAGAATTATTCTTATTTGAAAAAACTTCAGAACTTTTAGCAGCACTTGGGTGACCCAGACTTTAAGTACAATAAACAGTCATTAACTGATGTGTCTGAGCGATCACAGCAGCTGGAAATGCCCCAAAACTTTGAGAGCACAGTCCACCACAGATGTCGAGGCCGATTGGAATTTATACTTCAAATGGCAAGTAAATCAATCTGAATTTGAAATTTTCAAGGTCGATCAAGTTGCTTCATGAGCAAGCACTGAGGAAGATGAGTCCTACCTTGGAATCCAGAAGCACAAATGTACTAGGTTTTCTTTATTTGATTAACTATTTTTTCTCATATCACTGCATCTGAAAACTGACCTTTCACCTCAACAGCTATAGCCTTTGAATGTTTGCTGCTAAAGGGTCCAAAAACTCCATGGGAAAGACAAGTAATCTAAAGCATTATGATTCCATCTGTGATGATTTATTCCTGTCATGGCCTTCCACCCAGGAGGGGCTCTTTCAACAAAGAACTGGGTGTGCTTCACTTGAATTTGGTTCAGATTTTCCAGCCTTAGTTTGTCAAATATATAGAAACATGACTTAAACTTCTGGGGGGAAGAGGGTGGAAGGGCGGGATAGGAAGGGGGAATAGGGAGGGGTTTGTGACTGAGATGTAACTTGAAGAAAAAAAATAAAGTATTTTAAAAAAAAAAAGAACATCTCAAAGACTTTCCACCTAACAAATTTGGTTCCATTAAGGTAAAGTCTTGGAAAACTGTCTGCCTCAGCTGCTTTCTATCCAAATGGTTCTTCACAGTGACAGTTAATTCACTATTTTACCATAGGCCACTATTTGTTCACACTGTTGTACTTTTGGGTGATTTGCCTCTGAACCTACACATCACTCTGCAGTTTTGTTTGTGGGGCAGATATGTTTATAATCTTAGAATGGCTTACTCATTTTATGTAAATATTAGTTACTTAACATAATGGTTCCATATGATCTCTGGGACATTTTTCACTCCATAGGTTTGGTAAATAGGTTCTTGTACAGATAGCACTAGAAGGAAGGAATATGGTATGTAGGCTGAGATATGGCATTAGCTCTTTCTGAAGCAGCAGCAGCAGACACTAAGGAAGAGAAAGAATTAAATCCAGTGGAGTTGCTGATGCTTAGACAGCAAGCCAGTGATACACTTGATGTTGTCTATAACAATGCTTATATTTTTGTTTCACTTAGAACTAACATAAAGCACTGAGGGACCAGATAAAGCCGAATGATATACTACTTATTCCCCTCGAGGACCAGCGATAGACATAACACAAACAAAAGGACATAAAATCTACAGGTAATCAATAGTGGGACAGTTAGTTCAGTGGCTGAGATGGCAGTAGCCACAAGACTATTTGAGCAATGTGACAAAGGATCTTCCCTGATTGAAAATTAATTGAGTAAAAGCAAATTCTAGTGACAGTGAAGTGATTTACAATACATGGCAGATACAAATATTTGCTGATTATTTTCACATATGCCTAATTTAGCATATAAGAACACTGTGCATATTTGAATCTCTGGTAAGCTGGGCATGTCATGATTTATTCAAAGCTTTTTGATAGTAATTATCATCCTGAGAAAATGAACTGAAGATTAAAATAATCAGAAAATTGACTTTGAAATGATGCTACACCGTATGCTTTAAAGGGAGGAAATAAGGGCTATTGATTGGAAATGGAAGTCATCAGGGCTCAATAACTGAAAACCAGTCATTATTTTCCTACTTGGTGAGGACTTCATGTTCAAATGCCTTTCCTCCTACAGATCCAGGGAATCTCTTCTGGAACCCATCACTGTCAGAGGATTCTCTCATATCTATTTGACACTCTTGGTATCAGGACCATGAACTTGACAACAGAGCTCTCTTTGCTCACGTGTGAACAAAATACTTTATTCTTAAGTCTTTCTGAACCAAAGCATTTTCAGAAGTTGTAACTCTGTAACCAGTTGTGTACTTCCCTACCCATAGTCAAATAGCCTAATTAAAGAAGAGTCCCTTTTGTGTTATTCTATTAATTTTCTTCCAAATATTTGGAGATGAGTCTCATATTCATTTCTCCCATGGTGTTTCCTTTTTATAGTCCCCAACTAGTCATATTCATTTCCTATGCACATTCTTCCAATTATTCATTAGTTTAGTGTACAGCTTTGTTCACACAACAAATACTAAACGTAACTATATACAAAGCACTCAGGATACACTGATAAATAGAAAGATGCAGCATTTATATTTGTAGGCTTAACATATACTGAGACAGTAAATACTTTAAGCTAGATCATTTAAGATGTAATAAGTACAGAGAATTGTAAGTTTCTGAGCATTTTTTTCATTCTTTTTTTTCCTTTATTTTCAAGTTACATCTCAATCACAGTCCCCTCCCTATTCCCTCTCCAGTCCCACCCTCCCACTCTCAACACCCCATCCTCTTCCCTTTTTTTTTCTTTTAAGTTTAAGGTATATCTTATTTCCCCCTACAGTTTCTCCTTTCAGTCCAACAAATGGCTCTTTCTCTTATAATAACAAATACAATACAGTACAACAGAGGTAATTAGGCCACAGTTATGAGGGTTATATGGCTTAATGTACATTCCCAATGACCAGTCCATATTTATTTGGTACCTGACTTTAACATTTTACTATCTAAACATCTCCATGAGTTTAAAGTTCTATATCTGACTCAACATTCATACTAATTGCAACACAATTTTAAAAGTATCTTCTTAGATGGATAACATTCTCTTGACTCCTAAACAACTCAAAACTTAATTATAAGACTTTATCTATCTGTTCTTCAATCACCTCAGAGACTTGAGAGGGATAAATATATCTGAGTTTATAGGAAGTACATGGTCTGCAGCTTCCCAAACTAAGAAATGACATACCAGTGGCTGCCTGGACAGTTCCCATTTTCTCTCCATATATTACAGCATCGATCTTCAGTTGTTTGGCCCTGCTTCTCTGACAGACATTGATTGTAGCGCAGGGGGTATGAAGGACTTACCTACCCTGTCTTGGCAGAGCTAGGCTGTCTACTTACCTGCTTCCAGGTTTTGTCCTTTTTGGACAGCATTCTGTCTACAGTTGGAGCAAGGGGCTTTTCCTACCAAGAGATAGGCTTGTGACTAATTCAATCATCTCCCACTGGAGATTCTTCGATGCTCATCTTCTACTTGGAGGACAATAGGGGGTGCTGTCAGGAGTTGATATGTCTTGATATAAAAAAATCTAAAGTTGCGAAAACATCTTTGAATGCCATATTCTGCAGATCTCTTGAGGTTTTTGAAGAGGCCCTATCTATCTCTTATATTAGGGTAAGCAGATGTTGCTTGTCTCTTAGCAGGTTTATTTCTGATTAGCTTTGCAAGTAACTATAATAGGCTGTCATAGTACCTAACAGAATGACTGGCTTGCATAACCATTAGTTTGCATTTCTTAATTATCCTAAGCAGTTCATGACAGTTAGTAGTAAAAGGCCGAAACATCACATTTCATTTTTTTTCTTTACCTCCTAACCCTTCCATCCCATTTCTCTAGGGTGGGGTGTCCTTATATAACAGTCCCTCATCTCAGTTGAGAGTTCGTATGAGGGCCAAGAGCCTCTTCATACATTGGGGATCTATGAAGCAGTACCATCAGTGAAAAGTGTCTCGTTGCCTGGGAGAGAGAACTACTAAACAAACAAATCAATAAGCATACAATAGATAAAAAAGACTAAAAAATAAAAATATATATATAACTAATATATAAAAAATAAATAAAAAATAAAAATTAAAAATAAGAAGTCTATGTCCAAGTTCCCTTTGGTGTGTTAGTTGTAGTATTGATACCTTCTACTATATAGAAATCCTACTATAAGTGAATAGATGCCCTATGTGTCCTTCTGAGTCTGGGTTAGTTCACTCAGGATGAGCTTTTCTAGTTCCATCCATTTGGCTGCAAATTGCATAATTTCATTTTTTCTGATAGCTGAATAGTATTCCATTGTGTACATGTACCACAGTTTTTTAATCCATTCTTCGGTTGAGGGACATCTGGGTTGTTTCCAGTTTCTAGCTATTACAAATAAGGCTGCTATAAACATAGATGAGGAAACTTCCTTATGATTCCGTGAAGAGGCATTTGGGTGTATACCCAGAAGTGGTATGGCTGGGTCCTGAGGCAGAGCTATTCCAAGTTTTCTAAGATATCGCCAGACTGATCTCCATAGTGGTTGCACAAGCCTGCACTCCCACAAGCAATGGAGTAGGGTACCCCTTTCTCCACACCCTAGCCAGCATGTGCTGTCATTTGAGTTTTTGATCCTAGCCATTCTGATAGTTGTGAGATGGAATCTCAGAGTCGTCTTGAGTTGCATTTCTCTGATGATTAAGGATGTTGAGCATTTCTTCAAGTGTCTCTCAGCCGTTAGGGATTCCTCCTTTGTGAATTCTCTATTTAGCTCTGTCCCCCATTTTTTGATTGGATTATTTGGTTTCTTGGCATTTAATTTCTTAAGTTCTTTGTAGATTTTGGATATTAGCCCTCTGTCAGATGTGGGGTTGGTGAAGATTTTCTCCCAGTCTGTAGGCTGCCATTTTGTTCGAATGACAGTGTCCTTTGCCTTACAGAAGCTTTTCAGTTTCATGAGGTCCCATTAATTGATTGTTGATCTCAAGTCCTGAGCTGTTGGTGTTCTGTTCAGGAAGTTGTCGCCTGTGCCAATTAGTTCGAGGGTTTCTCCCACTTTATCTTCTAGTAGATTTAGTGTGACCGGCCTTATGTTAAGGTCTTTGATCCACTTGGACTTAAGTTTTGTACAAGGCGATAAGTATGGGTCTAGCTTCATTCTTTTACAAATAGACATCCAGTTGGACCAGCACCATTTGTTGAAGATGCTGTCCTTCTTCCATTGTGCCATTTTGGCTTCTTTGTCAAAAATTAGGTGGCCATAAGTGTGTGGGTCTATTTCTGGATCTTCAATTCGATTCCATTGATCTACTGGTCTGTTTCTATACCAATACCATGCTGTTTTTACAAGGGAAACAACCCCCTTCACAATAGCCACAAAGAACATAAAATACCTGGGGGTAACTGTAACTAAGCAAGTAAAGGACCTGTACAACAAGAACTTCAAGCCCTTGAAGAAAGAAATGGAAGAGGCCTTTAGAAGATGGAACGATCTCCCATGCTCATGGATAGGTAGGATCAACATAATAAAAATGGCCATCCTACCAAAAGCAATATATAGATTCAATGCAATTCTTATCAAAATACCAACACAATTTTTATAGACTTGGAAAGAGCTAGTCTCAATTTCATATGGAACAACAAAAAGCCCAGAATAGCTAAATCAATCTTGTACAATAAAAAAACCTCTGGAGGTATTACCTTCCCAGATTTCAAGCTGTACTACTGAGCATTTTTTTAAAATGGCATTCGTAAAAGGTAGTGCTTAGAAATATTCACAAAAACTCAGATATTTTTTATTGTGCAAAATTAGATTTATTGATCAACTTTGATTCAATTCATGAATGATTTCTCTCTCTCTCTCTCTCTCTCTCTCTCTCTCTCTCTCTCTCTCTCT